>VZRN01002244.1:1069820-1143384 GCA_013397935.1 Dasyornis broadbenti
TTAATTCACAAGGAGCAAGATTTGGGCCTAAAATTCAGGACAGTGTCCATGTTGAAGACAAAACCACCACAATCTTTTCATAAATAGGCTGTGGTTGCTTATATTCCACAGTAATGAACATCATACAAAAATTGCAGATGGACACAACCTCAGGAGGCAAAAATAATGATACTCTGTGTGACAAACACCACTCTGCTCTACAGAGCAGCCCATTATTCCTCTCCAGGGGCTCTTCTTAATGAATTTTTGCATAATAGTCTAAGAAATGCTATGTATGCTGACGTTTTTCAGAGTTCAGTGATGCTGTCAGCTGAGAACTTTTCAAGTGGACTTTAGAAGCAGTCCATTGTCTAAGAGAAAAAACCCAATGCAGTATTTGTTGACCAAAACCCTGCTTTGTGGAAGCGCATTCCACTTTACATTATTCAATTTGGTTGTGATTTTCCAAAGGATCTAAAAGACACAGTTTAAATTAAATGTAGTTTTAAATCAGAAGGGAATTTGCAACATTTAAATGCTCCAACATAAAATATGTAATACTGAAAATTCTATTCTTTTATTTTTGGCAATAGAAAGTGAATGCTTCTCATGAATTTGAAAAGAGTTTGTAGATTAAATTACATACCTGGTGGACAAAACACATATATAGAGTCTAAAGATGAAAATTTCATTCTTTGTCCCTGTCCTGCTACTGATTAGAAATCTGTCCCTAAATGAATTTTCACAGAATTTACCCACTTCAATATTTTGTAGAAGTCCATGAAAATTCCTGCAGAATATATTTTGCCAAAGTGACATATTTTTCTACTGGTATTTTCCTTGATTATTTTCTTTCCTGTGTCCTCCCTGGAGTACTGCTGCATAGTGAAAGCTCCTACATACTTGTTAGTGAGCTGGAAGAAGTGCTTTGTACCCTTGCCTTGAGGCATAACACTGTAACATCATCCCCTGCAATTAACTGTTTACAAAATGTTTCTTTCTCTCACTGTTCACGGCATATATTATGGATTACTTGCTGAAATTTTTCTTCTCACCTAGGGCAGGCATCTGCTGCATGGCAAATTTCCAGAACACATCACCCAGGCATCCAGATAGACTTACACTCCTTAGCATGAAAAATCCTTTTCCCCAGCTGGAATTTCACAGTGATTGATTTCCTGCAAAACACCTCACTCCAAAGTGTGTTCAGGGTTGGACTCAGCTCCTTCCTGCTTCAGGAACCAGGAGCGTTTCAATAGCCAAATTCTTGTGCTAAGCTAATTTTCTCCCAGAAATCTCAGGCTGAGTCCACTGGACATGGTGGCACTGTGGAGGTGTGGCCATGAGTTGTCCTATTAATGCTTTGCTCACTCACACACTATATGGGCTTGATCAAATAATTTGGGGCAACGTTTTAAAACTTCCCTTCATTTTGGCATTTCCCACAACTGACATTTAATTAGTAAACCCTTTCTTCTTTGCTCCTGCTGCTCTGTGCAGGGCTGTTTTCAGAAGTGTCCGGTGAATCTTGTAGGTATCGACAAACGAAAAAGGTCATAATTCACTACAAATCCCCCATTCTAAGCAAGGCTGGAAGCCTCTTCCAATTTTCTAGCCTCACCGACTCAATCAGTGGGGTTTTTTTCCACAGCTATAATCTGTCTCCCAGTAAGCTGATTTCTACAATAAAACTGCCCAAGTATTGGGTTTTTTCTGCAATCTGTTAACATCATGAGAAGACACATTTCCAAACATTTGTTAGAGATGCACATTCTTCTTATAACTATTTAGTTAAGAAAAATGAATTGCCTCTCCTAGATTTATTTTGTTAGTCATGCCTAGTTACAGTGCTGTTGGGTACATTGGAAATTAACCTCAATAGAGCTGGCCTGAAGAATTCATTTGGAAAAAAACCTGAAGTCAACTAAAAAGTTTTAGAGATGAAGATGTCATCACAAACTCTTCTTATTTCAAGTATAAAGCATTTTGCATCTGGCTTACTACCTATATGCTACATTTCAGTCTGATTTTGTCAAAAAGCAAACAAAATACTTGACTAAAACAAGAGAGGAAATTATTTAAAGCATTTTTTTTAGCGGGTAAAGGGGATTTGAAGCCTAAGAATACACATTTAGATGGCATAGGAGGGGCAATTAGTACAACAGTCTGGCACATGGGATAGGCGTACACTGTTTGAAAAACATTCCCAGAACTTCGGTATTATAAAATTCTTTTTTGACGCCAGTGCCTAACCAATAATACAAGTCCCATAAAATGTTCCTCTTGGCAGGGAGAAGACAATGGGGGATCTAGACACTTTCTCTGATGCAGAATTTATGAACAGAGCGTGGGACAGATTAAATAGGAAAATATTTCTTTCCTAAGAAAAGTTCCTGGTCAAAGAGTTAAAAGATTGATAGAAGCTCATCTGGTCAGCTTTGTCTGGGCCTGAACTGTGGACCTTTCCTTTGCTATGCTACCTTTCTTTGTCCCAGCAGACACCAGAACAGGCTTCTTGTACTTTTCCAGCATTCTCCCTGGTCATTCCTGTGTGCCCACTGTTGTCTACACACTTGTTTATGATTTATAGATTTTGCAACACAAAGGTTTCTAAAGTAGGTTTTCATTTCAACAGCCTGAGGACAGTAGGGATCTAGACAGAACGTTTACCTGCATGTCCAGCCCCATTTTTCTCAAAACATGTAATTAAAGCTGTCCCCCTTAGCTGTGGAAATCAGCTTCAGTAAAGGCCTTGTCTGGGTGACCTGGCAGCCAGTCACCATCTTACCAGGGCACAAGTTTTAATTTCTATCCTCCATCTTTTTTTCTTCCATGGAATGAGAAATTGTCAGAGTTTCTATGTGTCTTCGGTACTGATTCAGTACTGGGTTGTGTAATTTTTCTTCACATTTCTTTGGTGCTACAGAACAGTCTGAAGCTATTTCACAATCAGCATCATCTAAAAAAACCTGGCTGTAGAAATACATTGACATTCACAAATCAATCACAGCCAGCCCTGAATCCTAAAGCTTTCTGTCAGCATTTATACCAGATGACACACTACATCTGTTTGTATCTGGTGTGTCTTTCCTGCCTTCCTTCTCTGGTATTTCTGACTCTTATCATGCACACCTGAAACTGTTTAGAAGAAGAGCCATGAGTATTCCTTGAGAGACCCATGCCTGCTCTGTGCTTTTTGGGGAATGCTGACACGTCTGGTTTTGTCAAACTGCTGTTGTTTCAGTTGCCTGGCTTTGAAATGGAGTTTCATGATACTTAGAAATTCTTGTATTTATTATTGTTGTTACAGCACTAGTGCCTCCTATAATGAGCTCTCTTTCCCTCTTTCCAAATCCCGTCTCCTTTTACATGGGCAGATTTGAATCGAGGGGCTCAGTGCTGAGGGCTACAAGCATTGCTTTGTCTGTTTGAGAGTCAACAGTGCACACTTCAGCATTGAGGCAGCCATTTTTGGATATCCCCTCAACAGGATTGTTTCATTGCTGCAGTGTGCCCTAAATTCCACTGACACAAAATGGGACTGCAAGGTTTGCCATCTGTTGTTCTGTTAGCATCTTAAAGAAGCCAGAAACTAGAAAGAGAAAAGTACCAGGAAAAGATACTTCTCCTGCACTAAAACACAGGCAATTCCCATTGCACGTTGCATTAAAGAGAATTTTCTGATAAATATTTTGAAAAATCTAAATATTAAGTATTAAATACTGAAATTTCTCTTTCTTCACTACCTCTGGGAATACATATTGCACTCTACTTCATTCTACCAAAGAGTCCACAGAGCTGAGGATCTGTGCTCTTTGGGATGCAAGACTGTGTTTTGGGGAAATAAAACCCTGGGGCACTTCAAAAAGCATTTAAGCAAAGCTCTTTGGCTCCTACACGGCATTCCAGTGCAGGCAGTGAGCTGTGGGGAACATACCAGGTAATTCATACCAAAAGAATTTAAAAAGGAGGCATAAAAATCTATTTTTCTGAACAGCAGAACTTCTAATCCTTAAATAAAAGAAGGAAATTACTCAAACAGGATTTGCCCATAAGAAAATCACATGCCTTGGGTGTGCTGATGGGTTTGTCCCATGGCCCATCTGCGTTACAAGGCTGTGTAATGCCCAAATTGTGGCATGCATTCATAGCCTTTTCAAATCTAATGTGCTTGATGCTGTAACAAAGAGACAATTGCACAGATATACCTCTCACTGTTCCATGCCATTTGAGTGAAGCTAATCCTTTTACAGTCAAGATTGTAAATAGCTTCCAACCAAAAGCCTAATTTAGGTATCAACATTTCATTCTGTGTTTACATAGAGCCTGGTGCAATGAGATCCCAATTCATGACTGGGCTTCTTTAGCAACACTGCAATAAGATTAACAGATCTTTCCTTTTGTGCCAAGAGTTCTATGGGGCCAAAGGAAAATGTCAGAATACAGGAAACAAAATGCCTGTAAAGAAAAAAGAGGAATCCAGAGTATGCCTACCCTCTGTGGTCCAGTGAATAGATTTCTACTGGTATTGAATTAAGCAGTTGGTTGCCAACATAAAGAACACAGAGAGGGAAACAATTATTTTAAAATCCTGGATGGTCATGCTGCAACATGATTTCTCCATGTTTATACATTTCTGAATGCATGAAGGAAAGTTCTCCTTTCAGATACAAACTTCACAAGCTTGGCATTTGTGCTGATGAAGCACTTCACATCTGCAGGTAGTCCTACTGCACTGAGTGGATTCCCTTTTGAGTGTGGAGATAAATTGCACTGGACTGTGTGAAAATATCCATACTTAGCAAGTAGTGCTCCAGATTAACAACTGTTAGTACATCCTTTCCAAATCCAGGCTCTGCAGAAAATTCAGAAGTTTGTATTTATTAATTTTCGTTGAATCCTGGGTGCACACGTGTCCGACATTATTCTCTTTGTAGTTTTAGACTTTGAATTGCATTTTGCCTCTCTTGCCTTTCTTCTATCTCAATTGTCTTATGCTCCATGAACTTACAGATCACACAGAGATTAAAAGGAAGAAGAAAGAGTAGTTTAATATTTTATTACTCCCTTTATATAAGGAACTTAAAAGTTTTCACCTATTGTTTTCATTTTCATCCGAAGACTTTAGACTGAAGACTTGAGGCTGAAGCTTTTAAGACCTTATAGATGAAATCATATGCCCCAAGGTGAAAGCAGATGAGATCTCTGATCCTTGTCAGTATAAGCTGAAGAAAATTCATTTTTGATCCCAAATTTAACACAACTGCACTCTGAGCAGATAAGTAAGACTTAGAGCAGGTTTTGTCTGCCAGTGGTGCTTTATCACAGCCCTTGGAGTCAGGGGAGAAGGTCTGACACACTGAGCCATGTTCATGGCATTTTCAGTCCATGCTGTACCAAGTCCATTGTGGTGGGATCCTGGCCCACATCTGGGTTTCTTTATCCAGTGGCTCTGTCATTGTGCTCCACAAAAATCACCTGAACTTTGAGCGCTGATTTTGACCACTGTTAGAGTACAGCACTAGGTATGACAGGAACACTGTGGTTATGTCCAAGCTGGGTACAGGGAGGGGATCTGTAACAGAGGGAGTCCTGGCCACATGGAAGAGAAGCTGCACGAGTGCACTGACTGTCCAGCATTCACCTCTGTCCACTGGGGTTTTCTTAGAGCAGATTATCCTGCTCCTCCAGAACAGTGTCTGATCTCACATTGAACCCTCTTAAGGTAAGGTCCCATAGGAGGTGCCCTTGGGACGCTGGGACAAGGAGAGTCCTGGCTGATCTCTGATTGCTGTAGGACATCAGAGTCCTCCATGCCATCTGGAGACCTGGCTGAATGCCCTGGGGCATCTCAAAATAATAATTGCTACCTGTGTTTGGGAATTTGATTTGCACACTTGGTTATATGTTCTCTCTTCCCCTTACAGGCTGTTTCCAAGTATAAATAGTCACATATATCTAAGCTTAACTCTCAAACCTTGTCCTTTCCAGCATGAATAAACCTGTACTTTGTTTCTCCCCAGACTATAATAAATATTTTTTACGGTGTGTCATGTCTCTTTGAGAAGCTGGGTAAGTTAAAAACATTTTTTGTGCTCGCTCTTTATTCCCACATCCTCGTCAACATATAAGCTCAGCAAAAGAATTAATTTTTCCATAGCAGCTTTACCCAGGCTGTGCACAGGGCCAGATTCCCTTTGCTACCTCTCTTTGTTATTTCTCTTTTTATTTCTTGAAGAGTTATAGCAGTCTTAGGTGGTAGTGTTTACTTTTAACAATATGTGAGTTGTGGATGTTATCACAAGTCTGGGTCTCCCAGTCCATGGCCATCACCTGTGTCCCTGCCTCCCAGGTGCAGCTTGGATAGTGACCAACTTACCTTGCAATTCAGATAACTCAGCCTCTGCAGTCTGCTATTCAACTATTTTTGTTTTGAGCTACAGTGAATGCCACTAGCAAATACTTCATGTTCCTAAATGATTGATAAACTGTCAGTTTTGGCTCAGGGGCTGGTCTCTATGGACCAGGATGGAATGACCTTGGTAACAGATGTGTCTCCTTGAAGACATGGTGAGATTCACCGATGAGGCGGTTTTCAGTTATTTTAATATGTGCTTTGTTATTCTCCTGAAAATATTTTTAAACAAAATATCAGCTGCGCCTCAAACAAATGCCCTGCAGAAATCAATACAGACCATATCAGTACATGGGACCTTGTCACCTATGCCTGAGATTCTCTTGAAAAAAGGTGTATTTAATGTCTTGATTTGCTGGTACATGGGACAGGATGAGTGACATTTCATCAAGCATATGAAGTATAGCCCGAGACACTCAGTTAATGGTGTGTGAAGATAATGCACTGCTCTTAAAACTTTTTTCTGACCCTGACTAAAGAGTAATATTAGTGCATTGATGAATGACTAGAAGTAACTGGGTTTTTGAAATTATTTTTGCATGTCATGATTTGCATTTCAGAAGGCTAATATATTAAAAGAGGCCATTCATTTACAAATAATTTGGATTTTAAATCAAAAGAGGCTAAGCTTGTCACAAGACCGACATGTTTGTTCTGGCCAACTTTGCTCAGACACTGTCAATCATTTGGTTTTAGGACTGTTTGGCATTTTTTTCTATTTGAAGTGATGGTGTTCCCACAGTCAGAGAATATAGGGAGAACTATTCTTCATTGTAATTGGTTTCTTCTACCTGATTTCTACTTTTATTGCTGTTACCTAAGAAAGTATCAGCTTGGAGGCATCTGGGCTAATGTTGCAGTTCTTCGGGCATAAATGCCCATACACTTTAATAAAGTATACAGAAGGTTTCAGTATAAATTAGTGAGCCAAATACCACTTATATAACATTGTCTCCTGGAGACTTGTAGTCTGGACCATTACTCAATTGGCAATTAAAATTCCAGCGAGGTTGTGGACTCCTATTCTTAGGACTTTGCCTGTAATATATTATTGTGTGCCATTTTGAAGACAGTCTTTGAAATTAGAAGAAGCTTTATCCTAAGTCGATCTGAAGATTTTAGCCCAGAAGATATAAAACAGATGATGATATGTCTTGGTTTTTCTAATTCAATTACCATCTATTTTTACCTCAGACAGAATTTGCATAGAAACAATGTAAGTGAAGGAAAATGGTATCAAAGAATCAAATGGAAGGTAATCTAATTGGTGAGACGTCAAACCTACTTATCAACAGTTTGCTCACTAAGCAACTCTGTAGAATGCTTTTTGTTTCTTTCTTATACCTGTTTCTTTAGGGAGGCATTTAATCAAACACAGCAAAACTTTGGAATAGGCTTGATCCCATTCCTCTTCATCTCAGCGCTGAGAAGCTCAGCCAAAAGAGCTATTGCTAAAAATTGATACGTTCCTCTCTTTTCAGAGTGATTCTTTACAACTTGTAGTTCACAAAGAACCCTCCTTTCTGCTCATATTTCAGGGTCTTGAGAACACGGAGGTGTTGTAAGGGGGGCCTGCAGGGAGTGACCACTGTAGCTCCCTCGGAGACAGGCTCTCACCATGGGACACACCAGCTGCCCAGGCCAGGGAACGAGGTATCAGGCGGGCTGCTGGAGGTAATGGGCACAGCTGCCTTGTGGTGCCTCTGCAGAGGCAGGGAGAATTTGGTCTGATCACCTGTGTAGCACCATCGTGGTATGGGCTAACATGGAAGAGCTCTGCTGCCTAAGTGGAGATTCACTGGTCAGTGAGAGCCAAGAGCCTGGTTCACAGCTGGCAGTGGAACTTGGGGAATTGTGTCACCTGGCAGAAAAACAGCCTGCCCACCCCATATGCAGGGGTACACAACTCTAACCATCCAGAGACTGAGAAACCACTGTAAAGTTACAGGAGACTGTGATAGGGAGAAGAGAGTCAGTGGAAGTTAGAGACTGAAATGTAAGACTGAGAGAGGGATTTTGCTGTTGTTTACACAATGATATTAAATTGGCAGGTTAACCTGTTCCTGCAAAGAATAGTTAACAAAGACTTCAGATTCTGCAGAAAGCATTTAACAGCACCTTTAATAAGTGATTGTTTGCCCAATCTTTTGCTGCATTTTGTTGCTGCATTCCTTGCAGTCACTCAGTAATTCCATAGTAATAAGCCACTGAATTGCTGCCTGTGAAGGCTAAGACAGAACAAGGAATTTAGTGATAACTCTGTGCCTGCAGACTGCACAGGGAATTTGGTCTCCTAAAGCTCCTATGAGATTTGTGGAAAATCCCATGTTTGGTATGCCAGCTTTGAAGTTTTGTGCCCTGATATCTCTAAAGAGATTCCACTGCTTCCACACCCATGAGGCTTTTCATAAAGCCAGCAGTGCCATCCCAGAGACATTTACTTGCCTAACTGGGAGTGGAATCATATGGGACTTAGAAACCAGAGCAACTATGCTGCTTCCCCAGCAGGAATGAAAGAGATTAAGCAGAGAAATGCAGCAGACAGCATATTTAGCAGTGTGAGCAAATGCAAAGAGCTCCCCTTGGCATTCTGGCTTGACCAGCTCCAGTCTTGGCTAGCGGAAACAGTGTGTCAGATGACAAATGCGGCAAAACATACCACTGTTTGCTCTGGGCTGCGTGTTTCCTGGATGTGTTTGCATGTCTGTGGGAAGCAGGTTCCTTCAGCCTTCCTGGCCAATTAGGGGAGAACACGAGATGTTGAATATTATTTGTACCATGAGGTTGCTGGTTCAAATATCCTCCCAAATGGCTTGTAACTAAGTATCATTACAATTTGATTAGAGCTCTGTCTTTAATATCAATTAGCCAGTGGAAAAGGAACTTGTAGTTTTATCTTGATTCTTAGTAGGCAGATACCCATATATCAACTGAACCCTGTGCAGCTCACCTGGAGTGGACAAGTGAGGCATTTGGGAAAGCAGCTAACCATAATCCTGGAGGAAGCCGTACATGATTATTGAGTGTTGCTGTACCGTTCGTGGTAGAATACTTGACTTTCCAGTTCTTTCTACTTTCACGTGTGATCAAGTTTCTTTAATTACGT
The DNA here is from genome assembly GCA_013397935.1 of Dasyornis broadbenti. NCBI lineage: Eukaryota > Metazoa > Chordata > Aves > Passeriformes > Dasyornithidae > Dasyornis > Dasyornis broadbenti. Next base: position 1,079,321 of record VZRN01002244.1, read on the forward strand.
GCTTCTAATTAAAAATGGAGAAAGAACACAGTTGTAGTGAGAGACTCATCCATCATATAGTTAAAGATGAATTCTTCTCCAGGATAAATTGACATTGCTCTAATGACTTAAGGGAAGCTTCAGTCAACTGGAAATCTTCCCCATTAATTTGGACAAGATAAGCCCATAAGCCTGTTGGGGTCCTCAACAATGATTAGCATGCAAAAAATTACTGGCATTGACCTTTTGGCAATGATGTTTGATTTAATTATTTTGAGACAAAGTTCAGGGAATGGAGGTCAGTCATAAATAAGAACGTGCAAATTCTGTTCTCTGAGTGTTTTCTTAAAGCTGTACCACTACCTCCTACCAAGGAAAAAATATCAGACCTTAACTTGGGTGATGAGATAATAGTGTGAAGAATAATTCCTGAGAAGATTTTATCTTCTTTGCCTTGCCCTATATAATCCTCAGATCCATAGCAGGAATGCTGTGATCAGAGATCTACCACCTTGAACCAAATGGTATATAAATTGAGTTTAAAAGGAATACAAGGAAAATAGGAGCCTTCCCCCATAATGTTAATCCATCATTTTACCTTGTAAGTGGAGGGTGTTTCTTACCCTCACCTTGGGTGAGAAACCACCTCCAAGATGCTGAGTTGAAAAGCTGAATAGGCTCCTGAGCTGCAAACATCAAAGAACACAGTGGAAGTTTTTGAGTATTTACTCATATGTTTCAGATTCATGATGCAGACTAGAAGCTGACAGGAGGGTAAAAAACCCACAGAACCCAAACCACTTAGTAGCTGGTTGCAGCAAAACCCATCAAGGTTTATTTTTATCCAGTCCCAAAATTTTCTTTCGTCAGAGTCCCTAAAAACACTCTATATGCTGGAGAGAAATATGATTGTACAAACATGAGAATAAATCTTTCTCTTCATAAGTAGAAAAATATGGCCTTTTATAAATGTTGACTTTTCTTTAGGTAGTCTATAATATTTTAATGTTGATAACAAAAGTAACTGAAATCCAGTACAAAGAGTAAGTGGGTGGTCTGGAAAGAAAAGAAAAGCAATATGGATTGATTTACTTTTTTGTGGGTTCTGTGACGGAGTGAAACTCTGTGAGACATTTTATCTACATGACAGCTTAACTTTTTTACCTCTCTGATTATTCAGTATGAGATAGTAATAATGGCTGCAATATCTTTGAAAGGTTTGCTGCCTAAAAAGCTCTGAGACATCCTAATAAACTCAGTTTTCCAGTGTTTATATGGACACCAAACATATTTATGGAACTGGGCCAATTATAATACAGGAAAAGAGTATAGGAGGTTTTTGAAGACATGCTGAAGATTTTGCAGATAGAGGAAAGTCTTACTATGGATTTCCATTTTGCATATTTAGTAGTTGATGAAAACTCACAAGAGCTACAACTGTAATAGCAAAAGTGAAGTATGAATCAAACATGATACAAGCTAAAGTCAATTGCTTTGAAGTGTTGATCTTGGTTAACAAAACTGCAGAAAGAAGGAAGGGAAAAACAGCTTATCTGTGACTAGGTAGTTCCAAAGGGTTCATTTTGCCAGAGATGATAATGCTGCTGCTGGGAAAAGGACACTGGAGAGTCTCACAGGGCCTCCCGAAGGGACTTGAGCAGCTTCTGCATCTCAGACCCCTCCCAGTGGCCCTGAGGGATGTTGTTTGTTGAAGAAAAAAGCAGCACTTTTCTTGTTATTTTTACCCCAGAGAAATGCTCAGTGAAACGTAGTGCATTCATAAAAGAAATAGAAAGGTAACTCTTCCCAAACCTAGGAATATTCAAATAACAACAGTTGCATAATCTATGTATTCTTTCTTACAGCTCATTGAGGAACAGCCTCAACTTCTGTCCACTGAACTTTACAGTGTAGGGAGTAGGAATTAACAAAAATAATGATATCCAGCTACTGCCTGTTCTATTAAAAAAGCATGTGCCAAAACATTCTCTGATAAACAAAACTATTGCTTGGTTATTAACTATTAGACTATTCAATGAAATGTTTGATATATAATACAATGAAAGCTATAAAAAGATCAAACATCCTTTACCTATTCATTATTTATGTTCATTGTAACTGTTATTCAAATATGATAAAGCAATTTGGTGAGTGATAAGTTTAGTGTTGGCATTTCTTTGTTGGAGCTGGATTCGTAAACTGAACTAAACATTAGTCAGAGTTTGCTGATGTTAATGAACAGGGATGATCTATATATGAATAAACTCATGGACACCTGCCTGATTAGTCACATGAGCCAAATTCACACAGAACCAATCTGTGTTTTATAAGGAACCTTGAATCAGATGATATATGTTCTTGATCTACTCTGTATTATGAACATGGACTGAGCCATACTAAATCTGAAGACTCCTGAGGAAAATGTTTTACTGTTTGAACACAGGCCTTCATGTAAATATCATAGTTGACCATGACACCTTGGCTACAACTGGGACCAAAATCTTAATCTGTCAGACTTCCCCAGAGGTAAAGAGGAAATCAAAATCCAGCTCTGCTTGTAAAGGTCAGGTTCATCTCTAAAAACAAACACCAAGTATAACTTTAAAATTACAGTGGATCATGAAAGTGCTGAGCAAACAAACAAAGTAACACATCTAGTGTTTAAAAGCCACCATTTATTGACAGGTGTTGAAGACCAGTGCAAAGCCAGGGTAACACCTGCAGGGGAGTACCTTACAACCCCATTAATTGCCTTCCCCCTATATTCAGATGTCAAAAGACTAAACACATTCTACAGACACATGAATGGCTGGAGATGACTCCATCTCTGATGTTTGCATTTTTTGCTCCATCCCAGCTCTTGCTGAACGACTCACATTTTCATATCCTTGCAAAGCAGTGATCAGGGCATTCCCAGTGGTATAGCTGCTCTTGGTAAAGTCTCCTCTCACAAGAAAACATTCGCACGGAGGCATGAGAGGTTGCACTTTTTTCCGAGCGGATGAGGAGGGATGATTGACAATGGATGTGGTAGGTGAGGAATGCTGCCAGATCCCCTCAAAACATGTGGGCACTGTGTGTCACAGGGGCAGCTTTTGTTGGCAGGGTGAGGTATAACCTTGCCACTGCCTCTTGCGACTCAATCATCAGTGTTGGTGCAGTGAATGTCTCTTGCCCCAGTCTCATATTTTGCAAAGATGAACCAAATTTTCAATATTTACACTGCCATTAAGCAAGAAGAAGAGACTCATCTATTCAACCCAAAATCTTCAGGCATTAGTTCAGGAGGAAAATGTGGGGATTCTCCCAGAGTCCTTTATATTGTTCACGGTATAATAAAAAACTGCAGTAGAACCGTGGACATCAAAATTTAATGCTCATTTTCACTTAATTTTACAGGGACATGGGGAACTGAGTTAGCTGGACAAAAATGTAGACCTTGGGAAAAAGCAGGACAGTTACACAAATCCCCAGAATTTCAGTAATAAAAAGAAGTTACGGTGTTAGGCAGATACCATCAGCTCCCTCTTAAGGAAGCTTAACAGACCACATAGGTTTTTTTAACTCCTTTATGTTTTATTTGAAAGCTGAGCAAATATCCGAGTGCTACAGTGCATGTAGGCTGTGTGAAAGATTAATGTGAAAAAAATAAGCCACATTTACATACATCTGGAAATAATTATTACACACTTAGCACCGGGTATAAATATTGTCATAATTCCAACCAGGAAGGCACAGGAAGCATGGTAGCTCATCAGCTTTTCCCCTTTAGAGAGACAGGTTCAAAACTTGTTCTCCAGCAGGAATGCAATGAGTTTTGTTATTCTTGCGTATTTACCGTGTGCTTGAGTAGTCTCATAATCGTGGGACCTGAGAGCATCTTATTCTGATATTTTGGGAGATACATTCCACCTGCTTTCTTGTAGTTTTCCCGTTCACTCTTGCAGCCCTTCCATCCACAATAGTGTGCTGGCACCCTGCAGTCTGCAAGGGCAGAAAGTGCAGGCTGACTGACTGGCTGCCCTCAGCTCAAAGCCACTGCAGGAGGCTTCTCTTAGAAATGGGGCAATGTTCAGTGGCTGAAAGAGTGTCCTGAGTGCTGTAATTCAGACTTTCTGACCAAAGCCTGCGTCCACTGCCCTGCTGCTGTCTGGCCCTGGGGAGCTGGCAGGGCAGTGGTGGAAGTGGCACACCTGGGGGAGTGCTGTGAGGGCTGGCACTGACCTCAAGAGATCTGCACAAGATGCTTAACTCGGTTATCACATAATCATGGAATGGTTTGGATTGGAAAAGACCTTGAAGATCACCTAGTTCCAACCCCTCTGCCACAGGCAGGGACACCTTTCACTAGATCAGGTTGCTCAAAGCCCCTTAAACGTTTCCAGGGATGGGGCAGCCACAGCTTCTCTGTGTGACCTGTCCCAGCACCTCACCACCCTCACAACAAAGATATTCTTCCTAATCTTGTCTTAACCTACTCTCTTTCATCATGCCAATAGCAGTGGTAAAAGGAGCGGCTGCATTTTGGCCAAGAGAAGTTGAACATTCAATTGTACACTCTTTTTGCATCCCACTAGTGATGAAGTAAATGGACATGGGACCATCTGTAACATTTCCAGTCTTTTAGGACAGTGAAAGATAGTGCTGGCAGCAGATTTCAAAAATTGGTAAGAAAAGCCCTATTGGCATAATTTGAGTAGCATATGGTCTCCTTGTTATCCAGTCATTCCATCCTAAGTACCCCCTTATGCACAACCAGCGCTGTAAATGAACACTTTGCAGTGATTATGTAGTAGGTGGCTTAGAACAAGTTGGTTAAAAGGGTGTGATCTGTATTTAAATTGCACTTGACATGACAAATCTTCCTCTTGTTTTCAAATGCAACACTAGCAAGGACATGCTTTGGCCTCATTTATTTCCCTCAAGAAGCAAAAGCAAAATGTGAAAATTTCTCTATCCTGCTGCAATCCATCAAAAACAACAATTATGTCCATGATCTTTCAGGACGAGACATGAGTGTTTTCCCCTTGAGGCATCTGAAATGTTGGATCAAATTTAAAATAAGAATGCTATATCATGAAATAAAGTAGAACACCAGGAAAGACACATGAAGAGGTTAAGTGGCAGGGTCAGAAGTAAAATGAGAGCCAATGTATTCATTTCATGACAACAAAATGATGGGTTTCACTATAAGGATTTATTACTCTGCAGTTCACAGTCTTGGACAATAAAGGCTTGACTTTAATCTCAGTTACAAAATTAAGATATTAATTAGTAGTTTCCCCTCCCTCTACCCCCACCCAGAGTTGTTTCTGTTAGCCTCGATTTTGATTTATCCTTCAATAGAAATGGAATGTGGCATTGAAATTTGGATCTTGACTCAAATGTGATGCAAAACTGGACCATATTAAAAAAAAAAAAAAAAAGAGATTGTAGTACTCTGGCCTCATATTCTGTGGTCAGGTTTTTGATTACATGTGAAAGCTGGGAACAGATCTTTCTGTATGCTAGTTTGTAATACCTCACAAGAGAAGAAAGTGGGCGTTTGATCATGTACAGACAATTTCAAATGTCTAAACTGCAAAATCCCCACTCTGACCTCACAGCCCACTGTACTTCATTCTATTAAAGTTCACCTGGCCATGCATACAGATAACTGCATGTACCAGTAGATCTAGTTTCTCATTTGGGAATGCTCATTATGCATATCTTCTGGGCTGTCATTTCCCCATTTTTTTCTTTCAGTTGTTTAAAACTGGAAAAAGGAAATGTCCTGGTCAAAAGAGAACTTTGTCAGCATCATAGAGTAATTTGACCCTGATGTGAGCCTAAACTGTATGTCCCGCTTCTTCCCTTCCTGTGGTGTGTACCAAATCTACCCTGCTGGACTGCATGAACTTCCTCATGTCTTGCTCCAGATTGTGGAGCAGTTTGGTGCACGTAAGTTCAGTTTCCTTTCAGAGGAAACCGGATTGGAAGCTCTGCTCCAGGTGCACACTTATGTCACAGAATCACAAGATCAATTAGGTTGGAAAAGACCTCTGAGATCATTGAGTCCGACCTTTGACCAAACACCACCACATCAACTAGACCATGACACTCCAACCTCCACCTGGGGGGCCCAGCCAGACACATACCGGGAATATTTGGCTCAGGATACAGGCCTGCAGTAAAAGCTTTGAGCTGCCTGTGCCATAGCTGAATATGAGTCAGCAGTGCCCTGACAGCCAGGAGGTCCAGCCATGTCCTGGGGTGCCTCAGGCACAGCATCACCAGCTGGGCAAGGGAGGGGATTGTCCACTCTGCTCTGCACTGGGGCGGCCTCACCTCGAGTGCTGGGGTCAGTTTTGGGTGCCGTAATGTAAGAAAGAGATAAAGCTTTTAGAGAGTTTCCAAAGGAAGGCCATGAGGATGGTGAAGAGTCTGGAGGGGAAGATTTATGAAAAGTATCTGAGGTAATCAAGCTTTATGAAGCCTCATGAAGAGCATCTCCAGGTTCAGTCTGGAGGAGACTTCATTGTGAAGTCTCATTGTGGTCTTCAACTTCTTTGTGAGGGGAAGAGGAGGGGCAGTCACCAATCTCTTCACTCTCATGACCAGTGACAGGACTGGAGGAAACAGCATGAAGCTGGGTCAGGGGTGGTTCAGGTTGGGTATCAGGAAAAGGTTTTATACCCAGAGGGTGATTGGGCAGTGGAACAGGCTCCCCAGGGAAGTAGTCATGGCTCTAAGCCTGTCAAAGTTCAAGAAACATTTGGACAACACCCTCAGGCACATGGTGTGACTCTTGGGGTGTCTTGCATAGGGCCAGAAGTTCGACTTGATGATCCTGATGGGTCCCTTGTAACTCAACTTATTCTGTGATTCTATGATTCTGTGATAGCTCCAACTGCTTCCCTCTTCCAATACATTCTTCCTGGGGAAAATTGCTTGCTAATGTATATTTACAACCGAGGCCTGAAAAATGCAATAATTTGTGATTTTAGTGATTGCTCAGGCAAGAAATCTGCTACAAAATCATATTATGGAACTGGATAATCTGTTTACTATTGCCCAAATACAGTGCATGACAAATATTTTCCTTTATGTCTCTGCTTCTCTGGCCAAACTCTTGAGTACAGGGAGGCCAAGGTGGAGATACTAACAAGGGAGAAGACAGTATTTTTTTTGCAAAAATGAACACAGAGAGTGATCTGCAACTGACTGCAGGGCAAACAGATTAAATGCTCTGCAGGAGGCAGAGTCGTGCAAAAGCAGACAGGTTACAGAAATAAAATGGTAGGACTTTTGGCTGGGTGTTTCCTGAAACTGGTCTCTGTAGCTTAAATTACATTCTGAAGAGGAAGGTTGCTGGCAAAGAAGGTGTTCTCACATCCAGCAGGTTAGCAGAGGTTGTGATCTTCTGCTGCAATTGGCTCAACACATGGCTGCGTGTATTTTCAGTAGGGACAAAAGCATGACATAACATGCACATTTCAGGTGCGTGAATAGACAAAATTTAAGGCATCTTTTCCTTCTGAGGACTGAATAGGTTTTCCAATCTCCTGCTGTGGGATTCCACCACATCCCTGAAGTTACTCTGAGTGCTGTAATTATGCCCATGCAACACAGATCAGCAAATAACATGAAACTTGGTTTTAAGCTGTAGCTGTGCTTAACATGCAGGTTTCCAGTTCCTGGGATAAACACACCATCGATTTTTTGGGGATTTTTTCAGCTCTTTGTGGATAAGACCATAAATGATAATTACAAGAGTAATTTGAAGCTTTTTCTTATGATCAAAGAATGTACTAGGATTACAGTTTGCATGTATAAAGAACATCTCTGTTGGTCATTTAAAACAGGCAATTCATGTTAACGATGTGATTATTTCTCTAGAAGGGAAATATTTTGCAATAAATGTTCCTTCATAAAATAAATGTTTGTGCATAACATGTATGTGTGTATGCACAAAGATGGCATATATTCATCTCCTTCACCTATTCCATCTATTGCATATGCTGAAGAAATATCTCTTGAATCTTTCTTTGCTGAAATCTCAATTTTTCCCCTTTAATTTTTAGATTGAGAAGAGCTGGTAACTGTGCCCTTGCCAATAAAAATAACTCCTGGTAACAACATGTATGAGGTGAGTTATTTGTTAATCTTCTGAAAAAGCAAGGAAATGCAAAGAGAGTGAGATGCAGCTACAGGAAAAGAAGTGACATGAGGGCTTGGATTTCACCACTAGAGAGTGTAATTCTCCTACATAATTTGACCTTTGCTGCTCCTAGAGAGAAACTGATTCAAGGCAATTAACTCAGAAATATGTGATATGTTGACCAGGATTGCCTGAAGTATTTTCTTTAGGTCTTTTTTCGAAATGAAAATCAAATGCTTGGAAGATAAATGCTTTACTTCCTCTGTGCACTACTTAGCATGAGTTTCAGGTGGCATTTTGCAAAGTAAGATGTATGTAAATTGGAATAAGAGCTTATATCAAACTTATCCTTGAGGCAGATGGTTATGCATTCAAATTTAAATTTCAAACATTTTAATAAATGAAGTCAGCCAAAATGCATTTATATGTATTTTTTAATTTTGCTTTCAACTCTGTGTGTTCTATCACTGTACTTTTCCCTTGGGCTGATGTTGCAATTTTTATGTCAAAGACAGTTCTTTAAAAATTCTGCCTTTTCTTCTGCTGGTGTGACTCCCAAACTGTGCTGTGAAAGTCACTGTTGTCCCATGGCTTAATGAGAAGTAAACCAGGCACCTAGTGGTTAGAGAAATAGGAGAAATGAACCTCTCACTTACATGTGATGCCACTTCTGTTTATGAATGCATAACTGTCATGAGGCTCACATGGGGATTCTTCACTTGACTGCAGCAGTCTGCCTGTGGTGGCATCCACATGCAGCTTTTGGTCTCTTTCAGTGGTTACATAGTCAGGCCTCAGGTCATATCTCACTTGTTAATGCCTGGGATTTCTCTGCCTTGCAGCAGCCTCGTTCCTTCTCACTGAAGGGAGAGATGAATTGCAGCTGGCAGCCAGAACAAGAATTGGAACCCACAGCATCTTCTGGAGGGCATGAGCTCTGAGGAGGTCCTGGAAACCTGTGACACAGGTCTAGTCACAGACTGATGCTGGCAGAGAAAATGGGGGTTCTCAGATCATCTCTGTGGTCACTGTTAGATGATATGAGGAGCCTGTGAAGCACAGAGTCACAGCTATTGGGGCCATGGATGAGGAAAATGTGCAGCTTGGCATCAGGCCTGTGGACAGCCTTGGTCCAACCAACCTCCAGCTTAGCAAGAACGACCAGAAAGATCATTGAACTTGAGCAAGGATAAGGCTACTGAGTATACTCCAGTAAACCATTGTTAAGGGATCATTAACGGCTCCTCTGTGTGTGCACAAGTGTGTGTACAAAAAAATACAGCACTTGTTGCTGGAATCTGGCAGGTTTAAGAACAGGCTGACAGTGCATAGTATCTGTTCCTTACCACTCAGCTCCCATAGAGTAAGTATATTGGGAAAGAATTTATATGACAGGTTCCAATAAGCACTTAAATGCTGTCCTTGGGAACCTGGGAAACAGTCATCACATATGCTGAGATCTGTGAATGTGGCTACACCTCTAACAACATCCTTGAAAATATGTCTTAGTCCTCAAGCTAGTGAAACAATTATTTTTGAGTGTAACTGCACTGATTTAAGCTGAGTTTAATACAGAGCTGAATCCGACTAAGTTTTTATCTGCTGGAATTTTAAAACTTTACAGTGAATTGAGATATATGCAACCCAGAACATTTATTAGTGTTTTTAAAGTTTTGCTCCATTCTCTTTTCAAAACAAAGCTGGTATAAACTTACATCTCACAAACACCAAATGCAGCAATTAACTCAGTTATAGCATGTTCCAAAGGACACGTTGTTCTGTGACTGACCATTGAAATACCAAACCAATTATGCTCCATTCATGTATCATTTAGGCAAAACAAAACATTTAAGAAGGAATGGATATTTTAAGTGAGTTTTATACAGTTTCCATGGTGATCGTACTAAAAGAAATAACAATAGACTTAAATATGTTTTCATTTAGAATATCTTGAAAAGAACTTGTTTGGTTCAGACATGCTGTGTTTACGCTATAATTTGTTCCAAATCACCGATTATTATAAAATGTAGATAAATTGGCGTGGCAGTATTGTTCAAACACTTCAGCAGAGTACCAAAATAGTTCAAAGCTTGTTACTCAATATTTTTATCCTAGCTGACATGCACATTAAAATGGGAAAAGGTTCCAAAAAGGCAGTAACATTATGATTTAAATACAGTGCCACAGTTTTGCATTAGGCCATCTTCCAGGGTACATCTTGCTCTTGCTGTTTTATTATAGAATTCAGGAGCTTATCAAGAGACAGCTAAACTTCGTTGGCAGTTTCTCAGGAACACAGAGCAGTTAAAAACTGGGAGTATTTGCATAGAAGCGAGGGGTAAGGGAAACAGTTGTTATACAGATTGCACTGATAGCTCTTACTTTGGCCTTCCTTCAAAAAAATGCAGAAACCACGTCATCCTTGAGCCCACCTGCAACAAACAGCATTAAGGAATGGTGTGATAGTGCAATGAATATGAAGTAAGGAATAAGAATTTGGGGGCCATTTTTGCAATAAAGATTTTCAGCTTGAACCTCACAGTCTTCTGACTTCAAACAACTCTTTCAGTTAATACTAACTAACCACAGGATGGAAGGCCTTTGAAAGGCTCTACTGCCTCTTGAAGCAAGGTAAGTGAGCCAGTACTTATGCCTGCTGGGGTCACTCTGCAGAGGTATACGTTCAAAGCTATGCTTTAAATGTAGTGATATTTTGATTTAGTGTTTGTTTTCTGAATTAGGACCAGCATATTGCTGAAAGTTGTACTTTGCAGTAAAATTGTCCTTCTCTTACTTTCAGGTGATCAAAACTAACAAAGTCTCTCTGAGAGGATCTGCTGCCTCCACTGAGCTGGGAAACAGCAAGTGTCAACAATTTGGAAAAGAAAGGAAATTCTCTAAAGCCTCAAATTGTTCTCTATTTCTGGATTGTTCTCTGGCAGTGCTAATACCTTCCATGGTAGGGGGAATGGTGGCCTAAGGAAGTGCATCTTTCTGAGCTCCCTCTTCAGTAAAGGGAAGGAAACAAGCTTCCCCAGAAGGCAGCCAGGAACATCTGAAGCTTGGCTTCTGTACTGGATGGCCCTGCAGAGGTGCCTGTCTGACTTCTCCAGCTACGAGAGGTGCTGTGAAGACCAGCCTTACCATGCTGAAGATAGCATTTATAACCACCACCCCTCCATCCACACATGCTTCAAACCATATCCAGAGCTAAGTCTCTGGGCTTTAGATGAAGAGGGGAACATGGTACCTCTGAAGAATGAATTGGGGTGAGTATCGAGCAACATAGTCTTGGCCTCTCAACTGAGGAATGAGGTGGGTTTGGGCTTTTTGAAGCTTTGGCTTTCATTAACTAGTGTAAAGTGGCAGCATGCATATAAAACCCTTGTATACTTTTTAAAAGTCAGTCAAGACTAAGTTATGCTGTTCTTCTGTGAATTATAAATGCTGCAGCCACAGTTACCTTCCAAGACACGGATCAAGCTGAGTAACATCTGGACTCTGAGGTAACCTTAGATGAAAATGCTCTTTCTGTGCTCGACTCAGGCTTCTTGGAAGCTGCTCCTCCATAAATGTTTAATAATGCACAGTAACTGCAGATACTGGCCAGCTGGGATATGGATGCTTTTGTTCATATGCAACTACTTTGAAAAACTGACATAATGCTAGGAAGACAACAGTGCTTGAACTGAGAAATATTCATGGTTATTTCTCCTTGACTGCCCCTACCATATTTGAATTTTGGCTGTCTCTCCTCAAGTCTGCATGGAAATCTGCACTTTCCAAAAGCGCTGAGTACAGCTGTGTATAATCATGTGCAAATGCACAAGGATGGTGGGTCATGAAAATGTGAGCCTGTGTTCTGAGAGTACAAGATGAAGCAGAAACAATATTGTTACTGCAGTCCCAGCTTTTTGCTGGAAGGAAGTTTATGTTTGGGGAAAGTACGAATACAATACTTCTGTTTCAAAGCTGTCTCTTCTTTAAAGCACATTTACTTGAGGTCTTCCAGAGGGAAACATGGCTTTACTTTTATATGAAATATTGGATTTTGGCTGATGTGCTTCAGCTGATCATTATGGTATTTTGTATGCAGTCACTTCAGCTCATATGGGAGGCTTGCAACTTGCTGCAGAGTATGTGCTACTGTTACTCGGTGGAATTTCCATCCAATCCTATGGAGGTCAAATAGCCAAATCAAACAATTTTTGCCAAAATTTCTTTTCTTTTTTTTTTTCTTTTTTTTTTTTTAACTTGGAAAAATGAAGCAATGACCACAGTGACTTCAAGCCCTTTCTAGTCTTCTGTAGCTTCCTGACCTTGGCCACAGGCTCTGTGTAAAATACTAACATCTTGGCTGAGGTTTTCCAGGTAGTACATCCTGCCTTTAGACACAGTCAACAACTCTTTTTGCACCTAGGTCAAAGTAAGAATTTTAGTAAAATTTTTGGAAGGAGCTGCTGAGGAAAAAATTACCAGTATAGATTTTGTCTCACTTAGAAACATCTCATGCTTCCCCTTTATCAGCCTGTGCATCAGGGAAAATTACCTCAGTTTGGGATAGATTTGACTCAGATCAGCAGTTATCTGCAGCTCTAGCAGCTACACCCATGAGCAAAGCACAAGGATCAAGGAAACGGTCTACTAAGTGTCAGAGGGTTGCAGTGGCCCAAATGAGAGCCTGTATTACTAAAAACTGGCTTTGCTGAGAAGTGTCTGAGGACTTACAAGCAGCCTTTGTTTCTTTTATAGCAGGAGAAAAAAGGAAACCTGTTATACTTCAAGGGCTGCTCTGTGTGTGTGGTCTTTTCCTCACACAAGCTTACCTGAAAAGTCAGTGTTATGTTCATAAGCATCCTGCAGTTATTATAACTTCTTTTTCTTGGCTGTAGCTCTAATACATCTTGATACTGTGCCCAAGTATCAAAGTGTGCCACACACATGTAACTACTCAGACAGCAAAGCAGATTATCTCAGACCATATAGCCAGCACCACACATGCTGCATGGCACTCCAGTCCCTAATGTAGACAACCTTTACCTGACATAATGAACTTCTGCTGTACAGAAAACAGACACATCTTTAATAACTGGTGGTGATTTGCAATTAACTGTAAAGTGTAAAGTAACTGTTCTAATTAAAATACAGGAAAAAAGGGCTTTTAAATCTTCACATATCATTGTACATACCCTGAAAGTCCTTGAATTATATATTCCTTGGAAATGACTTTCTGTCTAATTACAATCAGCAGAACTTCCTATAATGATGCACCATTGTTTTCTTACAAACTCTACAACTACGTGGTAATAGGGCTTTCTGGTTTTGTTTAACAGCTTCCGTACACAGGTGTCTCCAAGCTTTATTTTTTTCTCTCCTTTCACAGAATCGCAGAATGGGCAAGGTTGAAATGAATCACATTGGATCATCTTGTTCAACCTCCCGGCTCAAGGAGGGTCATCCTAGAACACATTACACAGGATTGTGTCCAGATAGTTCTTGAATATTTTTGTTAATGGATAGCATCACACTGTTGTGTTTTGTGTTAAATGCTGAAAACGAACAGCAAGATGAAAGTAACGAGCCACAACATAAAAGTGCATTTTTGTCCCTTTCACTCATCTTTCAAAAATATTTCAAGTTGGACACTATAAAGTACTGTCACTCTTCCTTTCTGTTTTACTTATGATTGTGATGGGGTGAGAGGGAAGATCAGACTGGATCAGACTTTTGAAATTTTTCCATTTGCCAAGAAGCCATTGCAATGATTCTCAAACAATTCAGGAAGAGCCACTGGCCTGATATGCTGCAACCACCTTCCATGAGTTTGTGAGTGCACCCACCACTGTGCCGCTGTGCTTTGGGCTGTCTCTGTGTTTGGGGCTGTGTGTGTGCTTTGGGCTGTGTAGATACTTGGTTTAAGCTGCCATATGCAAGAAAAGAGCCTGCGATCAGATACATCCAGAAACGTGTATCAGAGATGTGAACCACTGTAAGGCCTGTTCCTCTTGTAAAGTACTTTCAAGATAAATAAGCAAAAGTATTTTGGTACAGATAATATGGTGGTACAGAAGATAAGGAAATGAACTTGTGGAGTTCGAGGCTGCCTGCACTTTATTTTGGCCACTTACTGTGATTTTCATTTCTGCCAGTACAGAAGAAGCAATACCGTGATACAGAGAAAATAAGTTTACCTTTCATAAGGAAGCCAGTTTTCTATATGAACACTTTGATTCAGCACAGCAGAGAATTTTATATATTTCTTCTCACTGATGCCATAATCAGTCCTCCAGAGCAGTGCATTTTTACTTTTTTTGCAATATAGAGCACTGATTTGTTTTGAAATGCTGATGCATTTTGTCAAAGCAATGAGGTTGTTCTCACTTATAAGAAGACTTCTTTCTACAACTAGATTAGTGCAGCAGTGCAGAGGAAGCTCTCAGAAAGCAATAACTGAAGCTCAGACCCTTTAATGTACCTGTATTCCTAAAGATTAGTACACATTACTGTCAGCAACTTTTATACCCAAGGAATCAGACAGAACATTGCAGGTAAACACACTAAAGCCTTTAAGGAGAAAAGAATAAGTGGAAACTGTGATTGTTATAGGTTTTCTGATGGTCTATCTTTAAGAAAATTCCTCTTTTTGACAACTCTATCCCTACCAATATTCTCCAGCAGGCTGACTATTTTTGTCCAGTAATCAGAGTTATATGTGCTACCAATATCGACTCCTTTGATAGCAAAGCAAAAATCAATGAAGCTGAAGTCAAGGATAGTTCGGTTTCTATTAGAGGTTTAGCATGATGCAAGAGGAGTTTTCTTCTACTGGTTAACACATCTGAGTCTGAAATACTGGTGATTTTTGTGAGGGCAGAATTTATTGCTTCAATATTCATACCAGGTACTTAGTCTTCCTGTGTCTCCATGTAAATTTCAGGAGGGAAAATAGTGATATAGGAGAGATGTGGCTGTCTAGTGCTGCAGGCAACTGTGATTAGTTTTACACTTACTTTTCAAGTGGTACGTCATTATATTAAACTTGCTAAACACCCTTGAAAGAAGGAGACGGGGCAAAAAAGGCTTTTAACAGACTTAAAATGGCATTGTCAAAATTTCCAGCCTTTGAAGTCCCTGAAAATTAAAGCATATTATTGGGAAATTGTCTTAATTGTTCTACAGACCTTCAGATACTATAAATTAGCATCTTGCTACAGTAGCAGCAGTTTATATCACTTGAGGATTCTCTGTGTTGCAAACAAAACCACCAGACTTCTGAAGCAGTTCAAGCAACTTGCTATTTAGAGGTGGTGCCAAAGTAGTGGTCACAATGTGGATGGTCTCTGTTAAATTCAAGCTCTGTTTGTGTGCTCATTTATTGGAAAACCTGAAATCACTTAACGATTCTCTTCTTTCTGACCAGTAATGACACCAACTAATTATTCCTGAAGAGTGATCCCTCGAGAGAAGGCTGACATCTGTGTCACGTATTGACTGTTCTATTAGGAACCTACTGTGATATGCAGTCAGTGATCAGATTTCACGTGCTTTGAAATCCAGACAACCTGGGATGGGATATGCTTAGGCAGTTAAATCACATTAAATATTTAAACATAGAATTTGACAGCATCCATTAGGTCTATTAAAGAATCTCTCTTCTTGCTACTGGAACTAACCACACAGCTTGCATATTGTATGACTTTTAAAATGAGTAACACTTTCTGCTTTCCTATGTCCTCCAAGAATAATTTTTCATGGTAGTTTCCAATGTGTCCACAATATTGCCAGCAATTTCTATGAAAGTTTCTAATCCTATTTCTACTGAAGGCAATGTCACTAAAATTAGTTTTGTACTAATTTAAAGATAAGAGAGAAAGGAGAAGGGAAATTATAATTTAAAGTATAGAAATTTGTGGACAAACCTGGATGAAGGAAATAAAAAATTGTATCGATTTGTCTGTAAAATCTGAGTTCATCAAGCAAAATACTTTATTGTAAGACCTCTTTGGTCTAATACCATGTCACCAAGGATGCCAAAAGGGAGGCTAGCAGTGCACTATAAGCTCTTGGAATATTCCAGCATGAAGGAAAGAAATATCTTTCTTGTGGCCATGACTGATTTCAATGGCAAAGCTGAGGACTGCAGCCAGGTTTCACAGCTGTCAATGCTGTCTTTAAATTGGTAACGTTGTCTTCTGTGTTGGGAAGATGCCATGGTATCGTCATTGCTCTAGTTTGGCTCCAGCTGAAGTCAGTTAGTATTAAGCCCATACTTGATACACAAAGCAATAATACCATACCCAAATGGCATTTTATTTTCCTAGAAAGATTGGCACCACTCTAATAATGATGAAAAGCCTCTGCATTGTGTTTTGTCTGATTTCATGATCTTGTAGAAATATTTATCAAGATCTATTTATTCAAGAAAATAGATTCCTTTATGAACATCCCACTGTCTGTTTTAGAAAGCTGTTCTCTTCTAACTTTTTGCAAGGCTCTGAAAAAACCCTACTTTCGTAGTGTTTGCCGCACATTTTTCTCAGATTTAGTGTCTTCTCTAAATTAATGTCCTGATAAATTATTCTACCTCAGAAACTGTTCAGCTTTCTTTATTCTGTTATTATTTAGGCCATTTTCACTTTGTGATTGCAGCAAGATGATAGTTTAAGTAAGAAAGCAGAGCTAAATTGCGTGGTATTGTAATTTTTGCTGGATCTTCAGTAGTCTGTTGATGTGACATTGTGATAACTTTGAAGTAACATTCATGTTGAAATTAAAAATTGCTGCTTTCAGAGGATGTTGACATAGAATATTTGCATACAAAATGGTGCTATATCAGAAAATGTGCTTTTATATGATGATAGCAAAAAAAAAAAAAGATGACAAATTATACTAGAAACTGCAACAATGAGTTTTTTCTAATGTAAGAAAAATTGGTGTGTTGCATTTTCTAAGAAATATTTGTCTTAAGAAGTGTAGATTTATGATTTATTTCAAATAGGTGGACAGTATTGCTCATATATGAATCAACATCATGGTTCAAACATCGTTGTAACTTCTAACCTAAAGGTAACTTCAGCTGACAATACAATTTTAAGATCAAGTGTAGGAGGAGAAAGGTGACAGAAGGGTATGAAAATGATGACAGGGGGTGTAATATTTGGCCAGTAAAAATAACCTCCTTCTTGATCTACATGGTCTGACTGTAGGAACCACTTTGGAAAGAGCTCTGTGACTGTGCCAGCGTATTTGTGAGGAAGCAGGATGTATCTGCTCCTTAGCATACTTTCCCTAACTGTGGTGAGATGCATCTTGCTAACTTCTCTTGAGTTTTTCTTTAAAAGGCTGTAGCATCCATCCTCACAGAGATTTGACACTGGATGTGTGTGGCTGAGTAGCCTTAGAGGAAAAAGTGGACCCAACAGGGGTGATGGCTGCCAACTCCTGCAAGCAGCCTGGAATTCAGTGTGATGAGTTTTCAGTTCTTGGGACTGCTTTAGAAGACACCATGGATGATAATGGTCCATGAGCCTTCATAGTAAGCTGTTCTTCCTGCTCACAGAGTGATTTCTGTGAGAGCAGGAGCCCTTCTGTACTACTCAGTTTGAAGGGTTGCCTGCATATGTGTGCTTTAAGTTGAAATCAAATCAGGTTTTTGCCTAATTGTTGGTAAACTGCCTTTTTATTGCTTTTTTTTTTTTTTTCATCTGGCTAATACAAACTTGATTGATTTTCCCTCCCAAAGGAAGATGTCTGTGGTTTCTGCAAAGCTGTGGATGTTAAACAGAAAGATATATAGAACTGATGCTTTTATTCAAGGAAAAAAATCCTTTAATTATACAAAATTTACCACTGGAAACAGATACTTTAAAAAAAGGCCACATTTAAGACCTTCTGAAATTAACATTTTCAAAGGCAAGAACAACCTTCTGGACACAGCTTAGGGATAAAGTAGAAAGGTCATGTGGGGACAGAGAAATATCTTTTGTCTGTATGTCACCCCGAGGAAACAGACAGAACCAGGCTCCTTCCTTCTTCAGAATTTCATCTCTGCCCTCTTCATCTTGATCCTTTGCAGCTTTCTCACCTTTCCCCCATATCCACAGCTACACTCACATGTCTGCAAACCTCCCACCTTCCCCATCTGCACTCTCCTTGTCAGCCTGCCTCAGAGCGTGCCACCTAAGGAGTCAGCACAAGGCGTAATCTGCTCCTTTCCTCACTCGCTAACACTGTTCTGGAGATGCAGTCTCCTCCTCACTTGTTATCTTTTACATGTTCTTGTCTTGTCCAGTACACCTCTAGGAAACTAATCTCCTTCTCTTGATACTGGAACTAGAAAGTTGCTTTCTTGTCAACATACAAGTCTTATTAAAAGCTTCTGGTGTTATTCAAAGTTTTATGAAATGGAAGAAATCTCAAGATAACTGATTCCACTTTTACCACTCTAAGAGTGAACCGTACAGTGTATTTTGTATCATCATTTGTGTCTTCCCCCAGCTATAAGGCATTATTCACAAAAGTATTTTTGTCTTAGTTGCACTGATGTTCATCATATTATTTTCCTTTTCTGTTTTTATCTGGTTTTGCCTTAAGTTTTCCAGACTCCAAGTTTTACTCTGCTTTTGCTTCTCTGAGTAATTTGACTTCAGCTTCTCTTTGCTTTTGAAGCTCTTCTTGCTAGTGCCCTGCTCATGATCTGAACAACAGTGACCTTTGTGAAAGCAAACAATTTTTCAGTCTTTGCTTAGTAAAGAACAGATTGGAAAACAGTATCCCATTTCCTCTGAAAATGTCTGGGTTTTTTCCCCAGCTAAACTTTTGCCAAAAGAAATGGAACACTTCTTTCATTTCCAGTTTCTCAATGTGTCTTAGTTTTTTGCCAATGCCACATCCAGCCTAAATTACCTTCCAGTGCTGAGGGATTTCATATCATACACCAAAGAGAACCAGCAAATACAGTAACATCTTCAAATACATTGAAATAGCAGAAAAGCACAGTAGAAAATAATTACCATTTTATTCATGTCATTAGGCTAGACTGGCACAGTCCCTTTCAGCACACCATCTGTCTTAGATTAAAAGGAAAAAGTTTCTTATTAAATGATGCATTTGCAAGGGATTCACAGCTGCAGACCCAAACAAATCTTTTAACATCTGTTCAGGCCAAAGAGATCTGGACCTAAGGTACCTTCGAAAGAATATCCTTGAAATGGTGTTTTACTTCAATGGGTTATGCATTACCTTTGTGCATTTGCTATTCTACGTTTATTAATGTTGTTATCAAATGGGACTGTAGAAGGAACACCCAGTGGACAGAGTGTGCTTGTATGACCTGAGAGGGCCTGCAAATATCCCTGGGCTTTTTAACTTCCCAAATGCATTCCAGGTTTTCAAAAGTACATAATGTGAAAGCTTGAAATTTTGACAGCTCTAAGAAGACCGTGACTATGAGAAGTGAAGGGCACTATGAGATCACCAGCACTGCTTAGTCATGGATCTTGCTTTGCCACCAGGCAGTGATAAATGGTAGCAACAATTGCAGCATATGTTCAGTCAGTAATGAATGCATTTCAGACTACAACAGTTTTTGCTCTGGTCAGGTTTCCACTGTGTTTGTTCACTGAAAAAAATGATGAGTTTATTCTTACTTGAGCATTCAATCTCAAATGTGTTTGTGTTTAATAATCTCTTTGTTTGAAGCACAGGAAATGACTGTGTGCCAAAAAAGGGGACTAAATATTTAGATAGCAGTTCAGCAAGGTCATGCTATTATTCACAAGGATAAAGATAATCCATCTGTGATCAGCTGTCTTATTTAAAAAGCAAATAAAATGGCTACCTCCAGATACGAATAATATGTCTGGTAACCAGATCATGCATGCATGGCTGCTCCAGATCTAGGACATTGCAAAGCTGGTGCTGTGCCACAAAGAGGCAGTTAACCCAATTGGTCCAGCACAAGTCCAAGTTGACAGGGATGCACAGACTGATAAGATGAACATGCATAATAGCACTGACAGACCTGGATCTATGTCTTCTGCTAGCCAAAAAGGCCTGGCTGCTCTTTACTGCAGGTTTTAGGTCAGTGAGACCCACTTTGATATGAAGATGCTGGAGGTGCAGGCAGCCAGCTGCCTTTGGCATCAGAAGGATGGGAGCTGCAGCAAAACCACCTCAGCCCAATGGGGCTGAACCCAGATTGCACTGGAAGATGGGCCAAGATGCATGGGGCAGCAGTGGAGTAGGACAGTCCTATTGCCCAGTAGGAGAAGGAGTTCTCCTACCCAGCCAAAGCCCCACTAGCAGGAGAAACAACCAAACTGTGTCTCCAAAGCTCTGTGTATCCTGGCTGTGTCTCCATTCTTCCTCTTCCTTCTTTCCAGGTGATATATCAAGGAAAGCTTGGCATATGACCATCATCCTTGAGGAAGTACAACTAAACTTTCGTGATGATAGGAAGACATAAACTGGCTGGTACATCATGTTCTGCTGCAGAGGTCTGGTCTTTGGTCTGATGCAGAGAAGTGGGGATAGGGCTAATTCTTGCAATCACTAGATTGCAAGAATTGATGGATGAGAGCAGTCCTGTTAAAACCAGCAGACCCACTTAGAGAGCAAAAATAAACACATGCAGGGTTTACCTAGCCTGAGATTGCCTTTTAAACAGCTTTTTAATGTAAGGATTAGATACCCAGTTTCTCTGGCTCCTCGCAAGTGAAAATGTAGTGATAAATGATACTTTGGCATTGGCTATCACACATTCTGATGAGAGTCGCTGGACCACATTACTTGACTTAAATGTGCATTAAAATTTAATTGTCCTTAATCAAATTATCCTATCACAAATAAACCAACCTTCCTGAACTAATTTTCTTAGTGTGTTTTTCTGGTTTCTGATGCCGTGTTTCTTTTTTCTTTTTCATTGTTAGAGAAAGAAGAATAATTGGAATATTCCAACAGTTTCTGCCAGCTTCCCCAATGGAATGTGTTCACCATCACCCTACCAATTAGTAGTCATATAAACATAAATAGCTAAAATCTAGCTTTTCTCTGTGTATGATGTTGTATTACCTAGGTTATTCTTGATTTTGATATGTATATAATATAATAAGAGTGAAAATAATCTTGGATCTTGTGTTTCTATTTCCTGGTAGTACATGTTTCCTAAAGAAAAACATGTACCACATGTTAGCCATTCTTCTCCATTTAAATAAGGAAAGTTTGTTCTAGAACACTGAAAATAACATCAGACTATTTTAATAGAGAAGTGGTGTCTGTTTCTTGTGTATTACCATCCATTATATAGGCACTGTGATTACTTCCTCCATTACATTTTGTGACAGCAATGTTTTATATTGCTAGATAGATATTTCTTTTTAATTTGAAGATTTCTTTTATATAGCTGGTTTTTAAAAATCAAGTGTTACTTTCCTGATCCCATGACAGAGAAAGAGTTCAACTTCAGAGAAAATTTCAGTAAAAATATATGAATGATGTTAAGGCTCTTGTGTGGAAAAGCAATGTTAAGCACAGGAGAGGTGATAAATTAATTAAACTGGGAGAGAGCAAAACCCAGAGCAGGTTTTCAAGAATTGAGCATAGCCCTGGAATGGTTACTCTGAGTAGCAAGGGAAAGATGAGGAATAGCTAAAAGCGGATTTTGAAGGTGATACCAAACCATGACACCCCTGTTGCAACACTTTCATGTGTCAGCCTGTGTTTTATGACTTGCTACAAATGAGGTATAAAGATCTGGGTAAGACTGAATAAACAGAGGATGCTTCTCTCTTCAGCACATGTCAGATATAGCCCAAAAAATAGCTTGACAGGGTAGGTGTTATAGTTCAAAATCAAACACATGGTACAGTAAGAACAAAGATGCATATAAAGTTATTTGTGAATTTGTAATGCAATACATAAGATTCACTTTTCATACGGAGACAGATGAGTGTTTAAAAATGAGCCTAATATTTGACGTCTTTGACCATAAGAGAAGTAATGAGGCAGGAAGATACGGTGTGATGATATACAACACCGGTTTGCAGTGCACCTTGTGACCCTACCATTTGGGTCTCCTGATTATTAAACTCTTCACATAGCCCTGGCCAGGCATCTGGAAGCTTTTCATGAGAGCTCAGCTGTGACCTGCAGTTCCTTGTGTACAAAGGAGGAGGGTTTCTGTATTCTGCAAGGGAAATAAAGTTGAAAGGAAGAATGAGCTCCTATTTAAGCTATGTTTGGTGTGGTATGTTTGTTCACCAAAGCCTGGAGTATGTTTTTAAGCAGTCAAGTAAAAGTCATGGGGAGTGGATCCAAAGGTATGAACTGGATATAACTACACTCTTGCGATTTTTTTGTTGGGTTTTTTTTTGTTGTTTTTTTTTCCCATGAACAAAGGTTAGGACTCTAACATCAAAGCACTGGGACAAAATGGATAATCATGATGACACTGAAAGCTGTTAAACATGTCTAACCACTGTCTGAAGGAACCAAAAGTATGCTACGTGACACTGAAAAAAAGGTAGTTCATGATAAGACTAAGAGTGGTGTTTGAGACTACTTTTATCAGAAAGTGCATTCCTCCAAATAAAAAAGCTTGAGACACTCTGACATTATCCTGCCATCAGTCACAGGCACTTTTGCAATGTAACAAACTGTTAATTGTCACTGGTGGTGACAATTTGAAAAATTAAAGAGTGATTGAAAGTCCAAATTCAGGCACCTGGAAATAAAAATGTCACAGTGGCTTAGCACTGAAATGATGCCAGGTGTCCTGTACCACGCTGTATGTGGCACGCACTAATCTACACTTTCAATTAACAATCACTTCATCGCCCTTGTGGTGCAGAAGCTGAAGTGAAGTCAGAGTCTGGTTTGGACTCTTCTCAATGAACATCTCCCACCCCAGCTGCATTGCCATTGCAGTTATTTCCTGGAAAAGGACATGTTCTTGGTCAATACAGAGGAAACAACCACTGCCAAGCTGTTAACAGCCCCCATTGCTCTCTGCTGCTTCCTGAGCTGCATTGTTTGCTCATTGACTCGAGCTAAAATTTGCATTATTCATTATGTTATTATTTAATTTGCATATTTGCAGAAACCTAGTGAGAAGTTTTCATTCCCTCGCTGCCATCTCTCTAGGCTGGGAAGGAAAATGACTCCAGTAGAAAATAATAGCACAGAAGGTAAAGCTGATACCTCCATGAAGACTGCACAGCCCAACGAGCAGTGATGGCAGAACACCACAGACTTTGTCTCAGGGAAATGTTTCCAATGCAGTGTATTGCTTATGGGAAGAGGATGGAAGAGAGTCACGTCCCAGCCTCAGGGATTCTTTGCTGTGGCTAGAAAGTGCAGCAGTTTATACAGCTTTCACTAAGCAGGAGAGAGGATGTTGTGGCACGTTTTTGTGAACATGGAATGGCTACTTAGGCTTGAGCAAAATTTAAGGCAGTGGCAGTCAAAACTGAAGTTCCTAAGTAAAACTGCCATTGTCTTTAATTACTCAGGCATTTGAAATCTGGTCTTAAAGGCTAGAATAGGCTGTTTTATTTAAATTTCCTCATTCCACAATTTATAATACTTTAAAATTATATCAATCAAGAAAAATGCTAATGAATACCTTTAGAATAAAATCATAGCAATAACTTACATGAAACTATATCTTTTGACCAAACACTCTTTTTTTTTTTTTTTAATCACAGTGCATTACAAAGCTACTTTTAAAGCCCACAAAAATTCTTTAGTGTCTAAAATAGTGATCTGAAAAATCGTGATAAAGTAGCGCTGACAGGGAATGAAAGGCGAAGTGATCTGTCTTTTCTTTAAGAAATTTCCAGACACAAACCAGAATGATCAGGTTTTGTAACTAGATTAATCCTCATGCAGCACTTACCATCCAACATGACTTAAACCTGTTACTCCACTGTGCACAATGATCAGTAAAGAACTTTATTTACAAACATTTGGTGACCAATACTACATTTGAGACTTCCTATAGGGGCCACTTCTTTTAAAGAAAGGAACTGGGGGTCTTGCTCTACTTGCTCTACATAGTTTACTTTCAGAAAAGTCAATGGACATGACCATGAAAAAACCCAGGCAAGTGCTGCCTGCCAAATGTGGACAAAACCTTAGAAAAAGCCGAATAAAGAACTGGAGTAGCAAGCTCAGAATCTTGAAACCCTTCTCAGACTAGCACTCTTTCTGTAAAAGCCTTCTTTGTTAATGTCCCTGGTTCCAAATTGTGTTTCAAGGGGACCAACTCACAGAAGTACATCATCAGCACTCTTTTTGAAGTGGAACAAGAAATTTCTACCACTGCATCTAGCAATCAGGAAATGCTGCTTCAGCTAGGCTGTTTTTGTAGTTGTTTTTTGGGGTGGTTTTTTTTGGTTGGTTTTTTAGGTTTTTTGGGTTTTGGGGGGTTTTTTGTGTGTAGGGGTTTTTTTGTTGTTGTTGTTGTTTTGGGGGTTTTTGTGGGTTTTTTTTAGGGTTTTTTAAAATTGTTTTTGTTTTCTTGGGTTTTTTTTGGTTTTCGTTTTTTGTGTGCTTGTTGGTTTTGGGTTTTGGTTTGGGTTTTTTTATTTGGGGTTTTTTTGTTTTTTGTTTGTTTTGGTTTTGGGGTTTTTTTGGTGAGCTTTTTAGTTTGTTTTTGTTTTAGTTTGGTTTGGGTTTTGTTTTTGGTTTTGTTTGTGTTGTTGCTGTTTTGCTTTTGGTTTGGTTTTGGTTTTTGTTTGTATGTCTGTTTGATTTTTTTAATGCCTGTTTATGTGAAATATCACTCTAAAAGAGGTCAGTGAGGTATTCCAATAATGGTGAAATATTTCTTTCCTGATTTCCCAAATGTAACTTTTGTGTTTAACTTTTAGAACTGACACTCTTTCTAATAGTTTTAATTTTCTAAATATTTAAAAGTTTTAATCCTTTAAAGTCAAGGTAGAAAGATACTATTCAGATAAATAATGAGATAAATATAATTAATATAAAAATTTACACAGTCCAAAAGAAAATCCGTGAAATACTTCCAATATATATGAAACATACTTTGTTTCAAACTTTGATTGACAACAAGAATTAACTTGCAAAATCAGAACCTCCTCATGGTACAGAAATTCTGAATTTCAGTTGGCTCTGGTCACTCCCAAATCCTGGGCTGATGTCTAATTAGATGTGCTGTTATACACTGGAGTGCACATTTGGAGGAACTGAGGAGGGGAAGGTCACAAGGAAAAAAGCCATGGTCAGTGGGCTCCTGAATTGGTCACGACTGAAGTAGCTCCTGACCTCATAATTTTGGTATTGAACCATGCTGAGATGCAGGACTTCTGGCTCGTTTGGATTTTAGCATCTACTACAGTGTCTGAACACGGTACAATGCTGTCCTTATTCTTGTCAGAGCCACTGACATACCCAAAGTATAGAGAACCTAAAGCCATGATGTACGGCATTTGAGAGCCAGTCTGGGTTCCCACTCCCAGGTGTTATCCCAGGCAAACACCCCTTCTCTGACCCCATACACTGAGAAGGGCCTTGGTGGAGAAATGGTCTCTCACTGGCCGTTAGAGCTGGCAGACCCTTTTTGGTTGGCAGGTATGGAAGTTACTCACTCATCACTTCTTAAAACTGAAAAAGTCCAAGTGTTTACAGACCTGTAATGAAGGAAATTGGTAATAGAAATAATACCTGAGAAGATGGTTAATCATTTATATACCTGAGAGCCCTTGTTATTTCAAGGACCTGTAATCTTGTTTCCATGACATGTCTTATTAGTCAGAAATACCCTGTTGTCACCTGTCTCACAGATACCCTGAAGCTTTTCTGTCGCTTTGAATCACATGGCTCAGAAACAGCTGGTTTTGTATCACATCTCACTGTAACCCTGAGCTTGACTAAACTGAATATAGACACATCCTCTGCTTCCAATTCAAGCTGATCTTTAAGCTCTGGCTTTGAAATCTCATCCTGGAAGAAGGCAAGAATAAACAGCAGAAAATTTCTTGAGAAGCTTTTAATTGCTTTTCATTCCTTAATTTACCTTCTCTTTCCTTCCCACTCAGAAACAATAACTGCTTGTTTTATCTTTTTAACTAAAAACAAACTCTGAGAAAAGTAGGTGTTATCCTACTCCAACAGCTGTATGCAATTTACAGCACATATTGAGTACGTCTATTCATTTTCATCACTTGTCTGAGAGCAAACATAGCAGTCTGCAAGTGTGATTCTAAGAAAATGCACAGCACTAAAGCACTGGCAATCTTGCACATTTGAGACAAGTCAGGCTAGGAACTTGCTCTATTATCTTGCTCACTGGTTGTGAGAGCTGTCTGAGAAACTGTGAGCTTTGTCCACTGTGTCTGGTGGATAATAGCAGAGCCCTGTTGATTGCTGTAGGCTAAGACCTCCTGCTTATGGAAATAACCACTGCTTGTCTTATTTTAATCTGATCAGATGTCTGTGGCTGCTAGTAAGTGCATTTCCAGTAGAAAGTCTGAATGATTGTCATCTCCCCTCAGTTTACACTGGGTTGCTGCTGGGACTTGACTGTCTCAGGTTCTCCATTTATGCAGATCTGGACCAGGATTTTGTGACTGTTAAAGTGCACTGTGCCCCTGGGTAGAACAATTATACGACACAAGGAACCTTTCCTCATTTTATTCCCAACTCTACCTTTTCATGTTTTTCGCCTAGGTAGGTTGACCTACAGCCATCCCATTTACAGTGGAAGGTATTGATGTTTCAGTGCCTCATCAGGCAGCAACTCTTGGTAATACATTCCCTGTCAGGGAATTAGAAACAGAAGATATTTTTCCTTACTCTAGCTCTCACGTGGCATCAGCACTGCAATGCTTTATTTTATGAGGCTAATAAATTAAACTTTCTTTCCATGTTCTGTGTAAAGACAAGAAGTTGTTATTTTTCTTGCAAAACCACATTAAAGAGAAAGCAACATCAACTGGAGTATTGCTGTCATTGCTTAATGAAAACCAGAGCATTGCAGTGGAAAACATGCTGGGAAGGACAGCTTCAATTAGAGGAAAGCGGAGATTAAAGACCTCTCTTTTATACAACCTAGGGAAGGAATGTGAAAGAATGGGTTTGAAGAAGGCTCTAATTGAAAGATAAAATGGAAACGGTAAATGGCTTATGATAAGATCAGTAAGCAGAGACAGTGAAGCCAGTATTGCTAGGAATATGTGTAGCAGTTCATAAAACCCCCAAAAGCCAATTCAGTCTGGAATGGGCAGAAACAGAGGAAATATCCCAGGAATTGTGAGTATGTAGAAATCCTATTGGACAAGGACAAAAGGTTGGAAAGGAAAGAATGTAAAAAGTTTGAAAAACAATCAAGAACTGTTTGCATTTAAAAATATTCACTGAAATAAGAGGAGAGTCGGGAAGATCAAGGTCTTTTCCTGAAGGAGGAATGAATGAAATTTGATGACAATTATGCACTGAAGATATCCCTATAATCACAGAAAATTCATCTTCTCAACAGGGAAAATCTACATAGTCAGAAAGGTAAAATTTCTTAAGCTTGAAACTAATATAACAATGTGTAATATTTCTTCTTAAAACATTGTATAAAAGAGCTTTGACTCAGACAAATATGTTTTTAATTAATTCAAATTGTTAATTCAGCTGGGCTAGGAACAAGAGCAGGGAGAGAGGAAAGCTGGATGAAAGAAATTATTTCAAC
Source organism: Dasyornis broadbenti (assembly GCA_013397935.1). NCBI lineage: Eukaryota > Metazoa > Chordata > Aves > Passeriformes > Dasyornithidae > Dasyornis > Dasyornis broadbenti. Next base: position 1,107,139 of record VZRN01002244.1, read on the forward strand.
TTCAAAGAATGTTCAACTGCATTAACAAAAGCAAGAGAAATGGGATACCAAGAAGAGGAGAATTTTTGCAAAGAAGTCCTCCTTCTCCCTAGCTTTTCTGTAACAGCTAAAAATTTTAGCCTTTTTGTTTGCTGCTTCTCTGATTTTGAGGCAAGGCTAACCAAACTTGTTTTCACCTCCCTATTGATCCTTTGATCAGCTCCACCTGAGCAACCCACCACTCGTATGTGCAGTCTTTTTTTCAGGAATCCGCAGTTGGCACCACAGGTTAAGTACCATTATATCTTGTAGCTAGTATTGCCATCTGATACCACTGACCATTTCATTCACTCCATGAAGTGTCTGAATGTGTCTGTCCTCTTGAGAGCCCTTGGTTGTCCCATTTCTTTCTGCTCTTAACTGCTGCCTACCGTGGCTTCATACTACATACTTGATTTTGTCACTTGGTGGTCTTTCCACTGTCTGTGCCTGTTCCACCAAGGTTCTTTCTCTCTCAGCTATTAAAAGGCCCTGAGGCCAGCTCAGTGTGTGTGCATAGGTAGGTATGTATATGTACATATGTATGTATTTCATTTTTCCAGGCCATGTCACCTCCCTGCTCCTTTTTGATGGCAGGTCTTTTGGGGATGATGTTTTGGGGACAGTTGCCTGGCACATGCAGATGTCTGGCATGGTGAAAGGAAAGGAACCAGCTCTTGAGAAAAATGGCTGCTGCAGGTCAGGCCTTAGGGACATAAGTATGTGAGGAAACTTGGCTGTTCCCTGCCTGTACCATATCTAGCTCTTTCCAATGCCCTGGATCCATTTATTTCATCAGTATTTAAAACCTCTTTGAAGTATTTATAATTTTTTATTGGGTGTTTCTAAGAGACACACATAATATAGTTAGTCCAACAGTAAATCTGCCATGATGTGTTTATAAGACAGGCTTTAGAGTCTCTGGAAAGTTTAGTATTGAACGATTCAAGTTTAGACTGAGCTAAAAATGTGAACCAGAAAAACTAGGTCATTATGGGAGAGTTTCTATTTTTACCTGAAGTAGATGACCATTGACTGACATCCTTGTGAAAGGATGACAGTTTTCTTATTGACTTATCATCACTGTGTTTTGCCTCTAGTTTAAATTCTGCCCTGGTGAAGCACTAGGGAATATTCCTGTTGGAGCACCAGGGATATGTACGGATATCCCAAACTGACCTGTTATTCAACAAGACGTATTCTCCCAGGCTGAACATTACGCTGATGGAATTTTTAACTCAGCTGCTTTGTCTCCTAGGCACAGCTCTGCACCATGTAGGCATGTTCAGATTGACCCACATGATCTGCTTAGTGACTGGTACAATTTTTCTCCAGTTATATGTGACCATCAGGGGTTCATAGCTGGAACTTGTGATCCTGTGATCCTGGCCATGAAGAAGAACAGGACCTGAAGCAGCTTTTATTGACAACTACCTCTGGTCAACTCTAACAGCCTAACAGGTCAAGCTCTCCCTTTACACCCACTCCAGGCAAGTGACTTCTACCTCCTTCTTTATTCAGCCCCTATGGCTTTGTTAATGTTCAGAAAAGAGAAGTATTGCAATGGATAGAGATAACCTAAATTTAAAATTGCTGCAGCTTCTGCAGTCAGTCCCTGTTCAGGTAGACAGGTCCATCTACCACAAGAAACAGAAATGGGTAAAGGTTGGACTCTGTTCACTGCTGTGGCTGAGCAAGCCCAAGAAGGTGAGCAGGATGTTACTATGGACACTAATTGTAAGATAGGTTACTGGTCTTCAAAAAAACATCTTCTATGCTTTTGTGACTGCTTTACAAGCTAGAAAATCTTCAAAAGTTATTTGTCAAGAAACAGGACAATGTCTCCAATTTAAATTTTCATGGGCTGGAGAAAGCCATTTCACAGGCAGTTCCAATAAAGTGGACGTCATTGTGTCTTTTCCATCATCTCCATCCTGCCACACAATGCTGCAAATCCTAGAAAAGGATGGGTCCATTATGTGAGATCCTGTGAGGGCAAGCACTGTTACTCATGTAACCTGTTTTTATAGGGATTGAGTCGAGGCCCACAAAGTAGTTGCTTAGGAATGTTATAATGCCAGCTGCCTGAACAACTGTGTGGCAATTTGGAAGGCCACTGCCTTGTGCTCCTGCTTCTCTGAGAGCTTTTCCTTTTTGATAACCTTCAGTTGTATCCTGCACTTTTGTTGCATATTTTATACCAATTTATCCTCAGGTCAAATAAATCTCAAAAATTAAATTGGGCTGTAAGAGAGTTCATCCATTCTTCTCTGTTCCTCAGTCACTCAGAAGATGCAAATCCTACAGAAGAGAGAGAGTAACTACTATTTTATATAAAACATATGTGAATATATCCGTGCTTACTCATTTGAAAGGACTGCTCTATCTACCATGAGTAGAGGCTTCATTGTGATAAATGTTTTATATATATGCCCTTTAGAAATCACAGTCTGAACACCTGACTTCGAAATTGCAGTGAACCAGATTCTGTGTCTATTTTATGAGATAATCCTTCAGCTTTGACTTATTTAGACAAGACACTGCTGCAAGTGCCTTTTAACATAAGCAAAGGTAGTGGAAATGATCTACCTCTTCAAATGCATGAGCTTCCCCCCATCCCAAAAAAAGTTTTTTTTGGGGAGGTATTTGTCAAAATGACTGAGGCTGAATTGGCGCAAAGCAGGTGTATTTGTTCCTGTAGGCAGCAGAGCATTTCAGGTCATTAGCATCACAGTAGTTTAACTATTTCCTGTTTTAAATTCTTTTGAAGTGTATTTGAACATAACAGAAATTTTAAAAACTTGGAGTATTGTTCATGATGTTAGAAAATGTAGTCTGAAATTTTAATGGAGAATAACGTGTGCTTGAGATGGAAACTAAGTAGAAACCACAGAAATAAGGTGTAATAAGGTGCTAAGAAAAGGAGAATGATTTGTGAGCAGAATTGGTGGACTAGGGTAATGATGACAGAGGCATGTCTGGGTAGTTTATTCCCTAGTGGGGGCAGAATAGCAAAGACAATAAAATCCAAGGCTAGTGCAACTCTGGGCCTCCCACAGAGAACCACAGTCCTGCTTTTGAGGAATGAGCAAGAATAAAATCCTGTGAAGTGCTATGGCAACCATCACCAGGGAGACCACCACAGATCTCAAACATGTTTATCCAGAAGAATTACAAGTCGCAGAGTGAGATGATATACTTGGAAATGGTATTTTAAAAGTAAAAACACTGTTACCTGGTAATGGCAGTGGTATGGAAATGTGACACTTTGAGTTCTTAATAAAACAAAACTATTTTTAAGAGATACTGCAGTGAATATCTCCTAGAAACTGCTAAAAAGTTACACTTGCAAAATATCTGTACACGAGAGAACTGGTCATTGCGCAAGCAGGAAAACCAGACCAACAATATCACCACGGCAGAACTTGGTAAAGATCTTTAAACAAAACAGAAGTTAAAAAAAATAATGAAACAAATAATCAAAAAATATTTTATGGTAATTTATAAGACAAATACACACTGACATCCACAGGTGATCATGTTTGTGGGTGAAACAAAGTCCACTGGGTGCAATGTGGTCTTCATGGATAAGGTTCAGATGAACTGTGCTCAAATTTGGCAAAGATGGAAAGCCCAACCAATTCTATGCTCTGTTTTGTTTTAAAGAGGGAAATGGGAATTGTCACATTCTGGTCCTGCTTATACCACTGATCTGTCATAGTGGGCAATTCATCTGCTTGTTTCAAGTTTCTATCTTACAAAGAAAGAGAAGCTTGTTAGAGAGATATGAAGATGACCAAGTTACCACTTATGCAGAGGTTTACAGGTGTGAAGTGTTGGTTTACAAATGCTGCATGACGAAATTTGTTGACGTTCTTTACAACTGACCTTTTTTCACGTCTTGAAAGCTTTCTGTTTCACCTATCCTGCCCACAAGTCACATTTTTTCTCCAAGAGCTTTTCAATTTCACGTAGTTCTTGTTGGCTCTGTTCACTCCCATCTTCTGCAGAGGTATAGAAAAAGACAGCGTTATCCATTACTACTGCTGAATTCATGACTGATCCTGTAAGAACAATAACTAATAGTAGCAGTCTGTGTAAAAACGTGTTTCTGAACAAGAGTTTCTTGCTGCCAGGCCCGGTTTGAACATAAAGTTGAAAAGAGTTTGCTGGTGGTTAGATGGTTCCAGTCTCCTGTCCCATCTCTCTGGGTGTATAAATATCCACAAACCCTTGCAGATGATTCAGCTGATAAAAAATAGTAGTAGAAAAAACCCAGTATCCCACCAGTCCCTCAGTCTATACCAGGAACGCCAGCTGGTGCTGCTTGACTACCCCATGGAGGAGGCTGGTGTCCAGGGGCAAGACTGGGTCACCCTGATATGGCATCTACATGCCTACTTTTACCCTGTGCCACTTGAGAGAGAGAATAATCAAGAGTGAAATCATCATCACTGATGATCCAGCAAGTATAAAGCACCCTGTAGCTGCAGCTCTCTGGTTTCCTCACAGGAACATATACAAAATGAAACAACATTCCATCTTACCCCTCTTTCATGATTAGATAATGCAAAGAGTATCTGTGCCGTGTACTAGTGCAGGTAGTTTTTTTTCTATTTGTAGCAGAGCATGATACTGGCTTCCAAAATGCATTTGGGGTAGAGTCACAGCTTCTCTTTGCTAAAGCATGCCTGCAACTCCCACATCAGCAGGCTTTCTACATAGACACTTCTGATTCATATGGCAGTACAGTCGAGTTGTAATTGGCACATGCACTTATGAAGGGAAAACTATGACCACATCCATCTAGAAATAAACCCTGACTTTTTAAAATATTACATTGAATCATTGCAAGATGCTTTGCTATCTTTCTCAGTCTTCATAAGCGGGGGGAATAAAAACACCTGAATAGTTCATCACTTAGAATAAAATGATCCATACGGAGGTGGCCTTTGGTTTGAAAAGTGTGGGCAAAATGCTGACACAAGTGGAAAGGAAACAATTGACCCAGTGGGAAGCAGAGTGTAGATGCCATGCAAAGTGCTTTTGTGTCCCACACAGTGGCTGCAGCCTGCATTAGACCAAGCAACTATTCTTCCACCCTTGAAAACAGGACAAAAAGATGGCAAAAACAGTCATACAGCTCCTCATTCCAAGAAAATTCAGCTATAAATTTCAGACATATAAAGGCCTATGTGTTTAGCACTAGGAAAATCAGGACTGCAAAAAGATTGATTGACTTTAAAAAAGTTGAAGATGCAATATGAATACAAGTAAAGATATCAGCTGTAATGAATCATCGGACTTCTTGGTTGTTTGACTGATTTCATCCATTTTGTCTTGAAATGTTTTTATAGAATGCACACTGATCAATTTAATCTGGGTAAGACATTCCCTGAAAGAATGATTGAATTTGTGTCAGTGTGCGAGTGACAGTAACATATTTCTGCCAATAATAGTGAAGAATAATATTAAAGAATGCATAAGAACAAAGGGCTCCTTTTTTAATAAATGAACCAAGACGTAAGCATTGAGAAAGGGTTTGATGTCATATTGGAAGGCAAACATTACACTGTCAATATCAGTGTCAAAAAAGTGTGCAATGAAATACAGAGATGACAGTATTTTTGAGACTAAGAAGGAATATGTCTCTGATAATTTTTCTTTGTCTTTTTCTTTTATCCTTCGCGTTACTCAGAAAGCTATTTGTTATTCAAAATCAGGCTCCTGTTACAAAAACATTACTTGTTTCTTTCAGATCTTGAACTTGGAAATATTTTTTCTGATCTGGGCTTCGTTGCAAAAGTGTAGTTTAGATACTTGGAGCTCTCTCTTCTTGGAACTTATATAATCCATGTTTACAGCAAATTATATAGGAAGGGGAGAGATGAATTTACCATGGTATTATGTATCAAAAATTCTAAGGCTAAGAGTTTCATGCAGTGGCTCTGCCATGCCCCCAAGGATACACATGTGAAATCAGAACCATTTGGTTGAGAAAAGACAGCAACAATTAAGGATGGAGCGTGGTGTCCATGTGGTGAGAATCAGTATGTTTTCACAGCTCTCAGTAGACCTACACAGCCTATTTCAGCAGAGAACTTGGCTCCTTAGGTTCCTGCATGTCTTTTTGACAAAGATCACTCTGCTCTCCGAGATGCATGCCAGAGTCAAAGAGGTGTTGGGAAGCCCCAGAGCAAATGACAAAAGACTAAAAAAGCTGGACTCAACATATGTTAATACTGGGGGAAAAGCTCAGGTTTTTTAGTGCCTTCTTCCTTACTCTAAGAACTAGACAATACTGATGAAATGTCTTGATGGAAATTTTCCACAGCAATTTTCAAACAAGAATTTGTGAGTGTATTCAGTGTCAGACACTTCTGAATTTAGAGGTTATAATGGAATATAAGGGATTTAATTGTCCTACTTTTTAAAATAGGCTTCAAACAGTACCATTTGCATACAACCTTATCTGATTATTTCGTCTCATTATTTAATTTTATAGATTTCCATTATAATGAGTCTGCCAGCTAAGGTACATTGGGACTGGACTCTTTAATTTAATGGCTTCCATTATAAGGTTCTCACTTGAATGAATGAGGAATTATGAGCAATTGAATTCATGAAGAGCAGCAATGAGCACACACTGAATTTGAACTTATGGAGGGGGCAATGAGGAGAAAGAAATATTCTTATTAACTTTAAACTGCTGTTAAAGTCCTCATGACATCTATGGTTAAAAAATAAATATAGAATCGGAATGCCTTGTTTGTTTTTGTTTAAGCTATAAATGCTTATTAACCAATCATAACATTCTCACATTTAGATAAACAGCTATATGGAAACACAGTGTTTGAGTAAAGCAAATTTTGGCAACCTTAAACTTAGTGTTATTTTCACTGAAGTAAGCTGATGTGTAAGACCAAGTAAACATCTCTTCCATTTTCCCATCTCCAGCACTGACCAGGTCCAGATCCTCAGCTTTATTAACACAGCCTTAATTCAAAATCTATTTCATTCAAAGGAAAGGTTTCCCTTTAGATTTCAGAGGAAGCAGAAGCAAGCCACTTAAGCAGCAATTACATGCTCTTTGCCTATTTTCAAGCCAAAAATTGGAACAGGATATTTTGAATACCCACAAAATAGTTGAAGCATGTTACATTATTCTAAGTTAATACAAAGCCAGCCAAAAGTTGAAAGAATTATAAAAGGGATATTCTTATTTTTGCTTGTAAAGTCATTTATACGTATTACCGTAATATTTGTATTCCCACTGCTGTGCTCCCCAGGAGTCACCTTGGTGCTGTTAGTGGTGTTATTTAGTGGAACTCCAGCCCTTTTCAGAACCAGGTGACTTCCTGCTCTTTACTGTAACAAGCACAGATTACTCACTGCTGAGACAATCAACCTGGATAAATATCTCAGGGCCGTGCAGGCTGGTGGGCATGGGATGAAGGACAAATGGTCAGGAGTGTGGATGGGTGCCAAGGAGACCCTAAGAAGCCTAGGGAGATGCAGGAGTTAGGAGCTCTGGGCTTTACTGCCCACATGCCACTGATGTGTTGGGCTACTCCAGTAGCTCTTTACCTGGATGAGCACCTGTAAAGGGCTTTACAGACTTGCACCCTCTCCTGTTCCAAAGGGCATAGCAGCCTTTTTGAAGGGAAAGAATAAAAGAGTTAATTAAGTAAATAATGACTACATATTATGCCAGAATCTGTAAAATATGAGTTTATAACTTATGTACATAGTAAACAAAAAGCTTTTGCTTCTTGATGTGTTCCTATAGCAAATCACAAAAAATCTCTTTGTAGGAGAGATTTGAGGCAGCTTAAATGCAAGTGATTTATGTGAAAAGAATCATAAAATAATTAAAGAGTAGACATAATTTTCAATTTAACTTCTGTTTTCTCTGATATCAGAGACTGCAAATTTACTTCTGCAGAGACAAAATACATACTGATCAGTGACTCAGGCAGCAAAGAATTATTGGGATATGAACCCTTTTATCAAAAGAAATGTAGCATGAGAATATATTTGAATATTTTTCTAAGGTTTAGCACATGCCTGTTCTAAATTCTCTTTGCTCCCAACACCAGAGAGTGCCCTCTGTCAAACAGACTCTTGATCAAACAACCTAGAAGTCGTTTTAATTCAAGCTCCTTGCTTACAAGTTGTTCTTAGACAAGTCCTCAGATTACAGCAGGTACTAAAAGAGAGGAGAAAAAAAATACTTACCTCAAAACCCTGCTGTTCCATCATGAACCACTGTCCTGGAGCTGATATCTCCTCCATAAACCTGGCTCTTTTTTGTTTTTCCTGACTCAGATTTTTTTTGGAAATTATCCTAGAAAGCACAGGCAAAACTGTCAGAGACCTTACAACAGTAGGAAATTCATCACAGGCTGCCAAAGCCCAGTACCCCCACACTATATTTTCAAGAGCAGTAACATGGGCCTAGTTGAGAGCATTATTATGTACTTTCAATGAACAGACACCTGGTTACTGACTGTCCTAGACAGCTTTCCAACACAACACAATAAAAACTGCTCACATTGACTTTAGTGAATGCCCCAAAGCACATTGAGTTGTAACATGCAAAAGGCAGGATTTCTTTCCCATCTGCTCATGTGTATCAAATATTGCACAAATGTAATAATGACGATTCAAGCCAGCTGGGGGTTATTTGGATGGGGTGCTCTGTTTTGAGCTCATCTTTCATCAGACCATATTCATCAGTACCTAAGTCCCTTTTGTCCATTGGCAGTTAGAGGTTTTTTTGAGATACGGGGGAATTGCTTTGTTAGGCTTTTTATTAAATTCCTATCATGGAAAGATGGCAGGTAGGATTTGGGAGAAAGAAAAGCAATGTTTTTTCACAGAAGGAGGAAAATACAGTTCCAGTGTGAATGATTTCAGTGTCAGAATTCATCTCCTGCTAAGGAAATAACTTTTATCTGAGAAATAAAATCATAGATTTCTCCCACTGCAACTTCTGTATTTGAATTAATATCTATGCTACAGTCCAGAGGAAACAGCAATGGGAAGAGAAGTTTCTGCTGCAAAACAATTGAGTGGGCACACATGGTATTAAGAATAATATTTTTTTAAAAGGTACAGTGGGATGATATTTGGTGTTCTCATTAGCATTGCAGTACACCATGGAGCACAAGGATGCCCATGCCCTGAAGCTCATGCCTGAGGCAGTCATCCACTTCTCCCATCACTTTCTCAAACAGATTTCCAACCTGAGCACATGATGTTCTTTGTGAGTGAAATTATGTACTGACTGAGAAGCAAGTAAAAGGGGGTGATGTCTTAACTGTTTAGAAAAAGTCCTTGCCTCTTACAAGCTCCTGTGTTACACACTTACATTAGTTATCTCATCCGCTCTATGACCCAGCAGGAAAGGGGGCACAAGCTATCCAGCCTTCCCCCCTTGTAAATGATTTTGAACCACATGGCTTGTAAAACCCAAACCAGTCCTAACAGTGAGGTTAGTTGGGTGTGCTGCTTCTAAAAGCAATTATTACTTATGTTTTTTCATCAAACTAGTAAAACTTGGAACTGGTTTTAGGTCTGGATTTGACAAGTCTTTGGATTTCCTGAAGTCTGGGAATGCTGAGGTGATTAGTAGAAGGGAAAGTAGAAACCAAAGAGTGAAGGCAACGCTTGGTGGATGTTCCCAAACGAAAGGACTAAGAATCACCAAATATTTTTGTTTCACATAGCTGATATGGCTGAAACCAAGGGACAGTGACCTTGTGGCGTAATGTGCTTGACTTCACTGGTTCTGTGAAGCGTCTCTTCGTTAAGCAGAAAAGCCACCCAGTGACACAGCTTTGCCTACTTGTTCAAAGAAGTTGAGAAGGTGTGGTAGAGTCCCTTCCTGGCTGTGTGTGTGCTGGGTGTGGGGAGGAAGAGAAAGCAAATTATCCTGCTGTAGCTGGACAGCATAATAAAATTAACATTCAGCTAAATGAAAAATTTCCTTCAGAAAAGATCTTATAAGCTTTTTGTTGTCCAGTGACCAGTTAAAAGGGTCTAATTAAAATGGACATTAGAAGTGAGGTTTTTAAACCACCAGTCCATCACAGTGACAGCTGAGGATGGTTCACTTCTGCAGATTGCATATTGTTTGTTCCAGACTCAAAATGCAGATTATTTGGAAACCTGGTCTGTATGAGCTCCAAATGCCCATGTGGCTGAGGAATTGCCCTTTATAAAGGGAACACAGCATTTCTTACTCCTCTTCATGGATATTAACCACTTCCTTCCCAGCACATTGCCATGACTAAGCTGGCTTCTCCAGTTTGCAGATATGAAAAATAAGATTAAAAAAGAGTACAAAACCCAAGAGTAAAATAATTTAAGGACAGAGTTCTGGAAAAAAATGTTTCCACAAAAATCCTTACCTTTTTGCCATTTAACTTTATAAAGCCATTGAAGGGATGGGTTGTTTTTCAGTTTGTTTTTATTTGTTGGTTGTTTTTGTTTGTTTGTTTGGGTTTTTTGGTATTATTGTATTCTTGTTAGGTCAGTTTTGTTGATATTCATGTAGTCATTCTAAAATCATTCCAAGGTGCCACGATAAGTAATAATAAGTAATGCTGTAAATTACATGATAACATCTTATTATCTAAGGCATTATTATGGATGAGAAAATATTTTTAGGGGAAAATTTAACTAAGCAAATACGTGAAGAATGAGGCAGTACACAGTGAATAACCCATTAGCTTAATTCGTATCTGTAAAAAAAGAAACCATAAATTGAGCAAGCTTGGAAAGAAAGTTTCTTTCCCTTGCGAACTCTCCTTTGATTTCTTTCTAAGGAAGTCATATTTAATGGGTCATTTATTTCTTAATACCCTTTCCTTTGAAATTGATAGATATAGTCATGGTGACAGACAGTGAGCTGAAAGAAACATGCAGCAACTCTCTTGTTAGATCACTCTGGACTTGGTTTTTTTACACTGACTTTGGTTGGGGTTATGAGGGGGTATGCTGCCTGGAAATAAAATTCAATAATACTGACCTTTTAATACTGAACTTGGAGCACAGTTGTATCACCGAATTCATTCCTGCCACCTCTAGACAGTTGTTTGTTGTCTTTGTAAAGATCTTCTGTCAAATAGCAGTCAACCACTCTTAATGTCTGCTAATCTCCCTCCTTGAAAGGAGTGCTGCAATTATTAACAGATGACCACCTGAAAAGGAAAAAAATAATGTGATAATCTAGTCATTGTGAATGTTAGAGTAACTTTGGTTGCAGCTTCTACATCTCTGATCTAAGCTCTGTGGTTCTCTGATATATATAAATACTGGCTTACTTATTTTCTAGTTGAGAAATAGAGGGAGAGAGAGGCCTCATTATTTGACCCACGTAAAATTAGTTCTTGACAGGGATGAGAATAGAAAGCACAGACTTGCCTGTTCTATTTATAGCCTTTGCTGCTTTCCTGAACATCCTCACTCAAAGGATGAGTCCTATGAATGTGCCCAATAATATTGGCTAATAAATGGTTGCAAAATTCACTAAAGTTGGTGGACTGATATCGCAATCCCTTGGAGAAAGAGCAGCTGAGTACTCTTTCATTCAATGAGAGCTGGAACAGTAGATGATACTGACCAAAATCACAAGAGTAATAGGAAAAATAAAGAAGCCCATACATAATGGCTAATGGAAAAAAAACCCAACACACCAATATAAAGTTTACAGATTGTCACTAGAGGACTGCCACTGGAGGAGGACCTGAATCTTGGGGTCTTTTTTCATTATGAAATGGCATAATGAATTCAAATTTAACACAGTTTTGTGATAAAAAATATTTCACCTGGGACATATGGCTCATTTTCATATTACAGGGGGTTTGAGTAAAATACCTTTGGATAAATAAAGTTCAGTTGTATATAGAGCATGGTGAATGAAGTGGTTTGTTTTCAGCTCAGTATGTGGAGATGGGCATTGGCTGCACAAGAGTGAGAGCAAGAGGTTCACTATATTAAGGAAACACATTCTCCAGGTACATTTCTTTTACAAGTGTCATGACAACTAAACAGAGGCACTAAACAGTGAGCCTTTATTCACTGTGGTTATGACACAAACACTGGCTGGGCACAGGCTGTGCTCTGCAGTAACACTTATTTCAGGATAAACTGATTGTCTTTCCTCAACCTCTGTAACTGCATTTGGGAACAATACGTAAGTATGAATGTGTAACACTGCCATAAAATAAAGCTTTTAGATTTCATGCACGGTAAAAATACAATTTAATATAAATATTGGATACTACTCTGAAGCATGTTAAAGCAAAAGTTTGGTTAATTCAATGTTGGTTGAAACAACATGACAGAATAGTGATGCAGTATACCCAGAAATAACCCATAAATGTCAACAGTAGAATTAGCAACCTGTGCTTAAGCATTTAAAAATACCATAGTTGTAAAGGTTAGAGCGAAGAATTCTGCTTACCATTTGGGCTTTATGTTGTCCTCAAGGCCATATTCTGATGGGCAAGAAAGTGCCATGCTGCTGTCTTAGCTAACACTGGTCTCTGCCTGAACTACTCAACTTGCAGAATTAAAACACCGTGGCCTCACCTCAGAAGACATTTGTTCATCTGAAAATGTAACTAGAAATATCCAGAACGAAGAAATAAACTATAAATAAATTACATACATTACATTGCTTTACCTAATATTTTCTGCTAGAGTATAAATAATTAAAAATTACTAAGGGGCAAAAGAAATCTAATCCATTCCTTGGAAAGTAAAGTACTGAAATGACAAACTTCCTGAGCAACCTCAGCTCTGCCGGTGCGTTCCAGGCAAGATGAGCTGTTTCAGAGACAGCAAGGGATCAGGTTCCATCCAGGAGTGAATAGCTCATCAAGGTACCTGCTGAGGAGCTGGTGAAAATGTTCCTACCAGTTCAACTGTTCTAGCTGAGGGGTGGCCAGATTCACCTCAAGTTGAAATTATCTAAAATGCACACGAATTTTGGTACACATTACCCATTTTCTACCACTTTCACCAAATTAAGAGTTGGAAAGTTATTAGATTATCAGGTAAACTACCTTGAGGATGAAAAATGCTTCATAAATGACAGTGAGAATTACATGATTAGTGAATAAAGTTAAGATTTTATTTGTGCTCCTGAACCTTGTTTTCAAAGAGCAGAGATAATCACACCTGTAGTTCTTCTCCAGTGTTCATAGCGTTCCACACATTACCATGTCTTACAGCTGCACACAAAACACAGCTCTGCACACCAGAATTTTTATGAGGATGCTTTAAGAAGCTTTATTCCAGATTCTGTTATTACTAATCCCACTGTAGGGCTGCAAACCTGCCTGGAGCTTCTTTACAGCTATAGTGAAGTGATTGATGGTAAAATTTGCTCTCTAAGCATTTTGATATCTAGTTTGCAATACTGGGTGACATCTGTATCTTCTGTTTCAACATTTTTGCTGTTCTGTTCTGTACATGACTTGAATATTTTTTCTCATATGTGTATCAAATGAAATCCAAAGGATGTTTCACTATGTCTTAATCCAAATTTCATTCAGCACTGACCTCTTTATTTTACCTTTGCAGTGATTTGGGGAAAAGTGTCTATCAGTCTCCATCTCTCTACTTCTATTTGATTCTGGTAGGTCTCTCCGTGCATCCTGGGATGACCTGCAAACTCCAGGGTGTGGCCTCCTCTGCTGGTTTTGTGTTCATAATGAGATGAAATGCACTATTAGCACCAGGCGAAGTGTTTGTGACTGGTTAAACTCTGCATTTGCAGTGAGGATGAGTGAAATTTAACACGGCAATGAAGTGATCTTGAAATATTTGTGAAAAAATTAGTACGAGGAACATTTTTTCAGAACAGATAATTAAAATGGTCAGTTGCCACATATATGTATATATAATGGCTGTCCTATTTTTCTTCTATAAGAATTTTTACTGGAATTTTTAAGTTCCTCACAAGGAAATTTTAATTTCCATTCAAAGAAATTAAAATCTCCAGAAAGGTTGTTTTCTGTGTCATGTATTTAGTCATGTCTAATAAATATTGTTTAAAGTTTGGTGAGTACATTTAAATGAGTAACCCTACAAATTTCTCCTACTGTATCTGAGCTTTCATCTGAGATTAAATTACATTTTTAGCATTTCTCTGTTTATCTGGTACACAGAACATAACCTAATCTAATGTGAAACAATGAATCTAAATCATACAAAAGAATAAGGAACATAGGTAAACATCATACAGCTTCTAGGAAAGTGCACTTCTGAAGTGAGAGAAATTTTATTGGAGCCCATATACAGTGATTGTACATGGGCTCCATTGTACATGTAGATCGTGAGTATTGCTGCTGGAAACTTTTTCTTGGTTTCTTTAGTTATACACCATAAATTCTATTTCTTAAAAAATGTTTTAAAAGAGAAGATTTGTGATTATTTATTTCAGTCATCTCCCATTTTTAAATTTCCATCTCCATCCTGCAGTCAAATGCTTATGTCCTAATAACCCAGGAATAAATTTGAAGGTACATCAAATATTTTTGAGAGGAAATACGTACTATAAGATGTGAAATGTTTTTCAGTCTAGTCCTTTGATAGTCTGATGTGCCGTAAATTTTAGTGTGTTAGCTATAAATATAACATGCAGTTTGACAGCTGTGTTTGATTTTGGCTCCCTAACTGATTGTGAAGTAATAAAGAGAATCCATTTAGGAGCAAAAAATTCCAGTCTTTTATTTACGTCACTTTTGAGTAGGTAAATTATGTTTGTTGATGAACAACTTTAGGAAATCAGTAAACAGGAACCTTTCAACTCTTTGACAAAATTTTAGATCTCATCAGCAAAATCCTTTCCCACTCCAGTAGTCACAGGTAAAATCCCAGGCTAAAAGGGCTCATTGCTCCCTGATGAAAAAGGCAGTTCAATTCTGGCTGATTTTTATTCTGTTCAGTTTTAGCTGAAACACTGAAGCTCAGAAACACTGACAAGGTCAGTGGTGAGCTTTAACTGGATACAGGTCAGTCATGCAGTTGTATGTATATCCCACCAAGACAACTCACTAATTACATGCAAAACTTGTTCCCTTAAGACCCTTCAAAGGCAGTCGGCCCACGTGGTGAACTTCCCTGAAGTCACTTAAAACACCATGATCCCATTAAAGGAAATAAAAAGCAAGTATCAGTAGTCTTGTCATCTGTAAGAACACAGGTGTCTGACATTCAGAAGCATGTTGTGTAACAACCAACATCAATGCTCAGCCTTAGTATGGCTCCAGCTGAAGTCAAAGCAAATTGAATGGAAGCGAGATCAGCTAGGGAGTTTATTTTACGTAAAATAGAAACATGTTAACAGGAGAAAATACTGTTTTCTTATGTTACAACCTTAATAACCAACATGATTTTTATCTTACAGTTCTGCAGGTGGCGCAGGGTTCAATTACATGTACATGATGATTAAAAAGAGCAGATATTTATCTGTACACATACACCACGTATTGTATGCTCTACTAGAAATCCAGTATTTTTATGCATCCCCAATTGTGTGCCTCATAATTTTCTTACCTCTTATTCCATTTTAAAAACTAGCACAAAATTTTAAGTAGTTTTATTATGATTGCATAAGTTTGACAAGGTAGGGAGGGACTATATATTTACAAACAGATACACATATTCAAAGCCTCTGAAAAAAACCCAACCCTTTCCATATTTCATCCTCTTCTCTTTCTTCTTCCTCCTACCCTACACTCATATTCGTACCAGGTGTGGTGGCTTTACTCCTAAAGCATCATGATAAGTTATGGAGCTTGTGTTAGGGCTTTTTAAATGAAAGCCACAGACTAGAAAATTGTCTCCAGGAAAAGCACTGGAACCTGTAACTTGGCTGCCCTGATGTTGCTCTTGCTGCTGGAATGAGAGTTGAGAGAGGACTGGGAAACAATTTAGTATGTGGACACAGCCTGGCATGGGATATTTCAAACATGAACACGACTGCAAATACAAAGCTGAGGTTTAAGCTCAGCCTCTTCAAGGAATGTATACTTATTAATGAGATTTTGGGGAGCAGGGACAGAGGGGTTGCAAATGCTCATTAATTATCTACTGCAGCAAGCAACACATTTTGGTAAACTACAAGATGTCTTCACAAAGAGCTTACTCCTGCCACTCTGGAGCCCTAACAGAAGGGTCAGGATTATCTAGAGGATGGAAGCTGCATGTCAGTCCAGCTTCTCCTACAGACCTACTGTGCTATCACAGAATAATTACTTACTCTTTCACATGCTTACATACAGTGAAGTTGCCACCTGCAACAGCCTTCATCAGACACATTAGGCTGTTTGACTGCTGTGAATGGCACACACAGGTAATTTATTTTACATAGTACAATAGTCCCAGTCTTGATAACCAAATGAAGCAGAATTTATTAAAGAATTATAGCAACTCTGAGACCATGAATAAAGGGAGTTAATTGCAGTTTCATATTAAATCATTCAGGCAAAACCAGTAAGGAAACTTCCTGGGCGTAAAGAATCATTAGTATGCAAAACGGTGTGGGTTTAGCCAGACAGTCCCATCAGGTGGGCCCACACCTCCTGATAGGTGTTATTTGACCCTGTATGCAAAAGAAGTGTGTTATCTAAACAAATCTTGTAGACAGGTTCAAGCAATCTCTTTGAAGTAATGCATATTAACGGGAAAGAAATTAAAAGGGTGTCTATGGAGGCTTGCAAAGGGCTATTTACACAATAAGGACCGTGTTAAATTGAGAAGAAACATCTCAGTATCAGAACTGATGCAATTGGAAAAAGTTCTAGTCTTCTCATGGATCAAAGAAAATACAGTATCTAAAACACTAGGAATAACCCTTGCATTAACAACACAGAAAGTCAGTGACTTTCTGATAGGGACACCAAAGATGTTATCCTCTAAAAATCATCATTTTACACCAGTACTTAATCTTACTTCATTATCTCTTTCCTTTATATTGGCCCAAGAGAAGAGAAGAAAGATGCAAAAATTTGCTCTCCTTGCCAGCACTCACATAGTGACCAAGAATAAATGTGGCTCGTCAGATTATTCACACTTGAGACTGAACAGAGCACTGACAAAATGTCAAAGGGTCCAAAGAGCTGACTGACAGCTGACTCTGTGTTTGGTAAAAGAGAACTCTCCTGTAAGAATTAGGACTTTTCTAAAGTCTAGTCATGGATAACTTTGTCAAAGATTAAACTATTACAGTCATCCTCAGATGGGTTAGCAGGCAGAGTGCAAAAGAGGCTGTGAAATGTGCACTGTGAGTGCAGCTCATCAGGTACACACACTGACGTGTGTGTAGCAGACATGGAGTAAATACTGTGTCCTTTTTATATATGAGCATATATGTATGAAAATGCTTGGGCATTCCAAATTTACAACCAAACTAGGACTACAAGCCTAAAAATGGAAATTGAGTTGTAACTAGAGACACTGGATCACAAGCAAACAGCTGCAAAAGCAGGAAGACAAAATCAAAATGTTAAGCTGATTGGAATTTCACAAGATTGACATTGTTGCTTAAAGTGCTTGGGTCGATTACATGTAAAAAAACCAAAATACATAAAAATTAAAGCAAAACAAATAATACCAACCATATAAGTTATTATACAAATACAGTAACAGACCAACAAAAGAAAAATAAATTAAAACAAACCCTTCTAAAAGATACTAGCAAAGAACAGGTACACAGCCAAAACTTGTTAAAATTTCTAGTAATCATTCAGCTGGAAGACACTGCTCACAACTACCAGCCACAAGCATCAAAAAAGAGATAAAATAAGAAGGGTCTGCTGTTGAGAGGAATCAAATCACTGGCAGTTGCAAGCTGTCAGCTCAGGTGCCAAGTACATGATGCTGGAACAGATGAGTGACTGAAATGTACTGTCTGTAGATAAATGGTTGTGGTAGCACTTTAGGACCCATCATATAAGATGAATTGCTGTTTAATTTTATTAGGTCTTTAATATTTTTATTAAACCTGATATGAAGGAAACTCCTACTGCTTTGTTTTCTTTACTCCAACTGATAAAGGAACAAGACTCTTCATACATAATCTAGTACTCTGAGGTAACTGAATTATTAAAATAGAATTGACAGGAGAAATTTTGGGACTTAATTTCAAAAAGGTGCTCTGCTTCATTGGCATGGTTTTCCATCACTCCGCTCTTCTGCCTCCTTCTGCTATGTCCCCAAATTAGAAATGACATAAAAACCCGACAGCTTGTTCTGGGAAACATGAAAGTTAAGTTCTGAACTCAGCCTCTAAGATAACTGATTCATCAGCACTGCAGTGCTGTGGAAACACAGCACAATAAAAAAGATGTTCTTTTTCCTAAGTAGAGAACATAGTAATAGGATTTATAAACGGACAGTACTTCTCAGCAGCAGTGTGGGAAACAACTGGAAAACTTCAATTGCTGTTAGACCTAACGTCTAGAACCATAAAATATAGTCATTTTAGGGAAGCACAGAATGCTATCAGACACCTGTGCTAGCATTTAGTTTTCTAGCTGCTATCGGAAAAGCTTTTATTTTCTTAGGTATTTTTCCATTCTTTCATATGGGACTGGAAATCTATGCATAAGCATAAGAGAAAAGGGACTATGATTTATTTAATCAACTAAAATGCTCTACACCATATGATTGTTCCTGTGGGGATCCCAATCCTGCAAAACTTGTGCAAATGTGCTTAATTTGACAAAGAAGAGTTCCTCTGCCTAGACTGGCACTATTCTTGCAGCTGTCATGGACAGCTTTTGGACTGAAGTCAATACATTCATCCATTAGAGACTGGATCCAGTTTGTAGAATTGTGACTGCAATTTTTTTTAAAAATCAAAACAAAATGCCTCCTAATTTAGCTAGTGTTAGTATCAAGTGTGTATTCCACAATTTTTCAGAGCTGATATCGGACTACTTATGTTGGACTGGTGTGACACTAGTGCTGTGATCTTTTCATGGGCTAGCATGAATTTAAAATGCTTTTTCATACTTTATGAAAAGCCTTATTCTAGTAATTTTACTCTCAATAACTTACTGCAATGATTTGTATGTTTTACAATCTAAAGCTGTCTTGCAGTGGAGCAAACCAGAGGTTATTATCCTGTACTTTATCATTTAAATATTAATTCATACTATTAACATTTTAAAAATAAATTTTCACAGAAATCAATTGAAATAAGGAATGTTTCCTAAAATTGAACTGATTTAAAAATTATTTTTATGAAAGTTACTTTTCATATAAACATGAGATCTGAAAATTCAAATGATACCTTTGAATATCTGTTTTGTAGCATCTTTTAAAACCAAAGAATGTTCATCAGTGAACAGTGAAATACAGACCTTTAGACCAGCACTGGTTAATGCTGATCTAGAAAGTTATTTCATTCACAGTGAGGAAACCTTACCCATTTTAAAAGGCCAGTAATTATTACATTTTTATACAGAAATTCTTAATGCTCATAAATAAATCAGTTAAAGAGGGATTTGTAGGTTTAGGTTTTCAGTGGTAAAGCTCCTGGGTCTCAGTAGGAGTTGAAGACTCCTGTAAGATGTCTATCTTCTGTGTTAGAGACAGAACATTTCATTCTAACATCAATAAAAGAACAAGAGCTGCAGCCTAATTATGCTTGTATTGAGCCTGCATTACCAGCCTTCATTCATGTGAGTGATCTCTGTAGACCACTACTAGCATTCACTTAAGTAAGTCCTCTAAGGTTACATTCTACGTCTGTTTTCTTGCATCAGTATAATAACATGATAAATCACAAATAATCTTAGCTGAAAAGCCCACTTCTGTTTCTCATTCAGTGTAAAGTGCTACATTACCTTAGTTTACAAAATGGCCATTGATAAATCCAGCTGAACTTCAAATGATGTTACAGTAGAAGCTAGTACTTCATTTTCACCATTATTTCACAAAAAGTATTTCACATTCACAGTAGAGTACAATGAAAAACATTATTCTCTCTCCTACAGAAGACTAAGATATGAGATGTAGCTGCAGTTCAAAAGCCATTCCTTGAAATGGAGTGTTGGCCATAAAGTGTCAGGCAGGCTTCTTAAAGAAAAGGACCAAAAGCAACATTGTCTAATAAATACATAATGAGTGAATAAAATATAATAGGTAGAAATACATTTTGTGAGACGAGAATATTTCCTAGTAAGTACTAGAACAAACTGTCAGTTCCCATGAAGACAAGAAGAGTGTTTTTGCTGTTGATGTCATTGGAACAAGACTTTGGGTACTGAAGTTCAAGAATTGTATAACGGAATGAAAGTGTCAAACTGAGCAAGGTGTCAAACTCAGCATTACCACTGACTCAAGCCACTGTAGACCCCTTCTCATACCCTATTGATACTTTCTTCTGCATTTATTCTTTCCCAAATTCAGGTATTCAGGTGAATTCAGAAATTTTATTAGCCAGTGCATGACAAGTGCCAGTTGAATTCACCCCGGAAAATCACAAACTAAGCTTTTTTCACTGAGCCTTTTAATATTCTTGAAATCAAGCACTCCAGATCCCTATCTGTTTCTGTAGTAACAAAATGCTGTCAAATATGACCAAAATGTTAGGGATGATATATACATGATAGTGTGTAAAGTAGTGGTTGCTTTGTATCACGTTTCTAAGAAATGGACTCTGTCTTGAGAAATGAAAATGGGACCTACAGACAACTAGAAAATTGCAGAATCAAGCTGTGTCTTATGTACAAAGAATGCTTATTTAAATGGACTGGGTAATTTCAGTCCTGATGGATATGTTACAAGTGAACAGCATTGCAATCTTTGCAAACTCAATCAAAGTAAACAATTTATGATATCATTCTAACAAAAAGATAAACTCAATCTCTATAAATGTAATTTATCTCCGTATCATAAGTGTCATCTTATTCCCTTTATTCCAGTGCTCTGTAAGTTCTGAAATCTCACCTCATCTGTACTATTTCATGACAAAGTGACTGAACATACAGAATTACTTAGTTCCAGTGTAATTTAAATCCCTCTATGTGAATTTTACGTCTGTGGTTATGCACTGAAGGTTTTTAATAACCAAAACTGAAATGATTTTGGAAGAATATCTTTTCTGCAGCAGAGTAACATGCAAAAAAATCCCCTATACAACCACAACTCCAATCATCATGAAATTGATTCTTTTCCTTACACTTAAAAGGGGTAAGAATACATCAGGATGTATTTAAAGGAATGCTTTGTAAATCAACACACTCCAAAACCATTTAGAAAGTTTTAAATAATTTTGCCCTAAATGTAACGAACACTTCCATAAAAAATACTACTCTAGCTGGATTGGGTTTAACAGTTGACATCCAAATCTTATTATCTGTAAATATTAGTCCATATAAATTCCACTAAAATCTGACATCAATTAGCTCTTCAATCAGACTTAAAAACTACAAACAAGGCCCCCCGCCTCTAAAACAAAGTTCTGAATGTCAAAACCGGACGGTTATAGTCAACATCACATAGACCATTTAATAGGAGACAGAGTGTATCATTGTTCAACCATCCGAGATGTGGTCTGTGTAACAGCCAGTTCAGGGGAGCCATCACCTTCTTTTGCGTGCAGCATCATTGTGCGCAATTATCATGGTTTGCCAAGTCACTCTCTTGACTGATAGAATAAAATATAGCCAGACTCTGAATTTTTTGATATATCAGATGTCAGACCATAGAATTCTTCAATAGCTTGAGCATCTATTTTCTGCAAAATAAATATTTGGTTTTAGTATGCTGTTAGATAAAACAAATATCAAACACAGATTAAATGACTGTATGAACAGAAAAGGTAAATTCAGTCATTTGTTTTGGGATAGCAATTAGCAAATTCTATTTGCAATTTAAGCACTGAAAGGGTAATGTTCAGGGGCTGAGCCTTGCTGATCTCACTCATGAAAGTCATAGGCATGTTTCTGTCACTGAACCTAACTGAATTAGGCTTTTAACAGTAACCGAGAGACTCCTTGGAATGCAGTAGTGAACACCATTAAAACACATAAATATGATCATGTGATCCCATCTTTCTCAAATTTCCAGAAACCTTCTTCAAGACATGCCCCATCCAGCATCCCAGTGCTTACTTTCCTTACGTCTCGGGAAATCAGATTCAAAACCTCAGATTTGCCAGTGTGCCACAATGACATAGAGGGTTTGCTTAAGAATGAATTTCAGAATATTTAGACAGAATCTCTAATAGCTGTGGGACAGATACTACTCTAATCCACATTCAAGCAATCCCAGATCAACAACACAATTCACACTTTCTTCTAACTTCCCTGTTTTTCAAAATTGAAAATTCTACAGCAATATTAGCTTCATTTAGTTCAATTTTGCTAAGTGATGAGGTTTAAATTAATTAAATTGATTTTATTCCATAAGAAACTCTTAATTAGAAAATTAAACTCTTAAAGTCCGATATTAAAAGCATTTGATGTTACTATGAAATAAAAAACCCCTCTGACATTGACAGAGCACAAACTACAGGATTAATAATTTTGTTTACAATCTTTCTTCCTAATAGAGTTGAACTAAATATTACATTACAACCAAACTGTGTCTTTGCAGACTGGTAATCTCTACCCAGTTCTGGATAAAAATTTTAACCCCAAGTAGAGAAGCAAACATAAATACAAAATTGTGCTTATGACTTCCAGCATACTGACCTCTACAATGTCATCATCAAACAAGAGCCAAAATCCATGACTTTTCACAATAGTAATGTAATGCCCCCGATTCGGTCCACTAGAAAGCAAAACAAAAACCCAAATCACAAAATATTAGAAAATACTATTGAGTCTATTTTGGTAAGACACATTTCTTCACGAAATTACAACTAAATGTTATAGTAAACCTACCTCTGGAAGTACACCAGATATTTAGCCCTTTCACCTTTTCATTAAGTAGTTGTAAAGCTCATCAACTGAAAGCTAAAGGTGTTGTTTTCATCTGCCAGGACCATTTGCAAATTAACCTACAGAGCACTTAACAAGTTGCTCATGGTAGGCATCAAATATTTTTAAAACTTTATGAACTAAGTATAGAGGGGAAAATTGACCAAGGTGATCTGTTTTGGAGCCTATATGCTGACAGCCTCTGGCCCTCACAGAGTCCTGGCTCCCAACATTTTCAAGTGGTCTCATGAGGAAGGAGGTAGTTTCATGAATTTAAACCAAACTTGGGACTTTTGGAGACCTGAGACATTATTTCTTAAACAAGTACCGATTTACTATGACGGAGGTTGGCTAATAGGTTCTGCAAGTCACACGTGCAAGTCAGTGCAGCATCCCCACATTTTGTCAGGGATGCCCCTGCCCTTGTCAAATGTCTGGCAATAGCTTGTGACACACATGAAAGTCCATTACCTTCCACAGTGAACAACAACAGCTACCAAGTCGTACATCCGATCCAGGTTGACGGCGTCGCCAGACGTGTTGAAGAGACGTAACTCCAGAGGAAATACTACACGGTAAGACAGCTTAGTATACCTGTGCAACTGCTCCATATACTTGAATCTCTTGAGGTGTAAGGCAAGAATCATTGGCAGTTTTTTTACTCTCATCCTGTGAAAACCATTAGGAATGCATACATGATAAACAACAGACCAGTTCAAAGCCTTAATAAAAAAGCCTCTCTTCCCTTAATAAGCAAATGTCTGCGTCATAGAAGCACTTTGTAAGTAGCAATAGCCAACTAGCAGTAGCTTCTAGACTAAGACACATGCCTTTAAATCTGTCTGCAGGTTCTCTGATCCACGCAGAGAGTGTATTTGAGAGGTAAGGATTCTAGGTATCTAAACAAAGTAAATATCATGGAGGAAGTTTGTCAGAGCCCAGGAGAGACATAGTGAAACAGCCTGCTCTTTGCTTACCTCTTCTGTGCCTCTTGTTTACTGCAGCAAGTTTCACAGTAGTATTTCTGTTCACTACATAGTGTCTCTGTGTTACTGAAGTCTCTGTAAATAAATACAATCATCAGATCTTAAAAGATATGAGTACATTTGGCCCACTTGGGCTGATGAACTGGAACTCAAAAGACACACAGGATGAAATCTTCCCCCAGTCCAGTTTTCTAAAGCATCTGAAGCAACTGTACTGGGGTTTGCATATGGACTTAAGGTATTTGGCTGCTATGACAAGTTATATTAGGAGCTAGTATACTAGGAGCTGAGGCCCTTCATAACATACAAATGGAAGGTCAGGTATCTCAAAATGGAACCTATATCTGGTCTCTCACACATAAAGGGGCTCCCCAGGCTTGGGTATAGTCACTCAATCCAACAAGTTTCTTTTTAAATTATTTGCAAAATGAAGCAACTTCAAGTGCACTTTTGTCATCCTGAAATAGCTCACATTTTATGGCGTTCTTCCATAAGATAGGGTTGAATCCTCTTACACAGAAAAAGTAAATTGAACTCAATTTCCTGCATCCTCTAAACTTGAAAAGTCATCCAGAAGTTTTTAGATTATACCTTTTCATTTTCTAAAAAAGGAAAGAGACATCTGGTGTAGAAAATTTTGTAAATCCTGATCAAGTAAATACACTTGGAAGTATTTCTGGATTGAGCTTTTGAAGTGACAGAGACAGAGGAAGGCTGATTTGATAGCATCTTTCAGTTCAGAGAAAAGATTTGTTGGAAGTCACAATGCTGATACGCTTTAGAGCAGAATTTTAGGTACCTAAAACCACTTCACTGTTAAAAAAAAAAAAAAAAGAAACCACTAATTTTTTCTTGTCACCTCTAGAGTTACATTGCAGCTGAGCAGGTGTTTTGAGAACAGTAAATGTAGATATAAGCACTTATCTTCCACTTTAAATACATGGGTTTTCTTGTTACTTTGGGCCTTAAAGAGGTATATCAGAAGTACAGAACTATCTCATTGATTCCCCCTACCTTGTACCTGACAGGCTTCTGAACTCCATGCAAATTCAGACCCATTCGGACCCAAATAAATCCCATTCTACTATTGCAGCTCACATGCATGGAGGCTGAAGCCACACAGTCTGCAACTTCAGCGTGCTCTCACAATAGACAACACCAGAATTGTCTTACAAAGCAAAGGGAGGACTCTGGATGATTATTTCTTTCTAATATCATCATTACAGGGGTAGATGGGAGAGATGAAGACTGTATAGTTTGCTAGGGCATAGATATTAGAAGTCAATTACATAACTTCTTAAAAGTTTAAGGTTGACAGAGCATGACAAAGAAGCTCTTTATATGACTGCATAATACTTTTAATAACTGAGAATACTTTTATTAATTTATTTTCTTTATATGGTCTTAACACTTAAGAGACAGTGCTGAAATTTAGGAAAAAATACATCTTTTGAAAGGTAAGTTACACCTAAACTTTGATCATAAGTATATTTTTTTGTCTAAAAGAAAATAAAGCGTTATCACTGGGAAGGATTTGCTTCAGTGGTGGTCTCAAATATCTGATTTCACATTTGAATTTAAACACAAAATTTATGGAATTCAGCCAGTTCCTCTGAAAAACATGTTAACCTTTCAGGGAATCATAAGTGAAGAGCTGAAATTTTAGAAAACGTTAGAGATGAGTTATACGTGCAGAGAACATAAAGCTGCAAGATTCAACAGAATGTGCTTGTGAAAGTTTTAGGTCTGCTGTTAGAGAAAGAGTCTAAAGTTTATTTTCAAAGCCTAAAGTCTCAATTTTTAAAAAAGCAAACAAATTTGAGGAATTTATTAGTTTTTTTCCCGCCGCAAAGTGAAGCAATAGAAATATTTTTCTAACATGAAGAAACATGTGCAGATGGTAGAAATTTGATATATTGTTTTGTTTTATGCCAAGTCTCCTATGAAAATTAATTTAACTCAAAGGGTTTCTGAATTAATTTTAAAATGTACTAGTTATTCTGATGTTATTAATATCTATTATTAGTATTATTTATTATTAGTAGTATTTATTTATTTAGTAGTAGTATTCTAGTGTCTATTATTAGTAGTATTAGAAGAAAAAATTCACTGAAAGAATGGTTAGGCATTGAAATAATTGCAACTTCGGTAGCTCTTTCAGCAGTTGAGAATTTTCAGCACAGCACTTCTAACAGATGTTGAACAGTTAAAAACAATCTATCATTGACTGGAGTTCACAAAGTCTGCATGTGCAAGAGCCACAGTCTTGCAGAACTCTCCTCTAGAGCTGCAAAGCTAGTTTCAAGATATGCCTAACTCTCTCCTATTCCATTAATAGTCCAATCTGCATTCTGTTGATATGTTATTTTAGCAAGAGAAAGAAAATTTTTAATACACCTGCTCAAGATGTGGTATCACTGACCTTGTGCTTCCACAGTCTGTCTCTACAGCCTCCATGCTACAGTGTGAAAGATATTTTCTATAGTTTATATGCATAAAAAAACATTAATTTTCTATTTTAAGAGATGAGATAATTCTTAGTGTAATATAAATGCACAGTTAAGTCAGGATCAAACTGACTGGTAAAGTTAGCAACTCCTAGTGGAAATAAAAGTAATGGATATGTACTATATCTGTTATTGGACTTCTACTGCTTCAGGCCCAACTGTCTATCCTGTGGATTTAGACTATGCCAGAGGCTTGTATTCTTTCTGTTCTTTGGACATCTTGAGCATACAAAAGACCTTTTAATTTTTGAAAAACTAGAGAAATAAAAGAACATTCATCTGTAGTGGCAAAGAGATTCATTATACTTAAATGTTATCTTGCACAGCTTTTCTGTATTTTACCTTTTAAATGCAGCAGGGCTTAAAACTATTAAGACACAGCAGAGTAGTTGTTAAAAGAAATGAAACAGCAACAATTCCAAAAAGAGTAATAACTTTGATGTTCTCTTTGAAAGAAACCACAAAAGCATTTACTGTTTGCTTAATAATGCATAATACTAGAGAGCAATGAGAGGAAATCCATATTCTAACTGAATATATGTTTTCTAAACAGAGGTTTTCTAAGCAGAGAAGTGCTGCTAACATAAAACACAGTCAGAATAGATGATAGGTGATGACTCTCCTCCTGTTCAATCTGTAATAGCAGCCTGTATCTCCCACTCCAAGAAAACAAAAATTGGGATTCTGCTTTCTTTTATTTCCAAAAGGAGCAATGGGTGTTCTTCAAAATGCTTATCACGCTGTTGGAGTAAAGGCAGATACTACACTCGAATGCTTAAAGAAACTAAGGGCACCCATTTTTCTCAGGATTGTATAGAGCTGTGCTGGAATATTATGCCTTGTTCTACACAGTTGCACTTCATGATAGAGTTCAAGAGAGAGGTTCTATTGGAGAGAAGGCTGAAGAGTACTGAACATGTGCAGAGATCTAGAGAAGATAGCCTGAGAAGGAAAAGTTGAATGACCTTAGGCTGTTTAAATTAAAGTGATTACATTCTTCCTGTATGTAAAAGGCTACTGTTAGGGGAATACAGTCAACCCCTGGTTCATCTCTAGAGTACAAAGGGCAAGTAGAAATAGGTTTGAACTGAAACAGCAAAAATTCATACATCAGGAAAAATTTGTTAGTTGTAAGAACAGGAGGGACTAGGATAGACAATCAAGATACTACTGCTAAAAAGATCTTCTGGAACAGGTTGGATAAGTGTCCTGTCTGACATGGAGATAGGGGCTAACCTCTTTTGTGTGACTTCCAACTCCACCATTCACCTGTTGGGTTGCAGTCGTGCAGATGCAGTTCTTCCACATCTTAAGCTACAGCCACTGTCTGTTGAGTAGTAGTGGTATATTTACTGACTGACTCTGCCTTTACATAATATGGCCTTTTCCAACAAAACATTTCCAAGAAGTTAAAAGCCCAAGAAATTAAATTTAAAAATGGAGAAAACTGAGGAACAAATGGTAACCTATGTACAGCAGCTGTTTCTAACAAGTTCACCAGACTCAGCTGTAAGAAAAACTCAGAGCTCAGTCTCCAGTGACATAGAACCAAATAACAACTCAGATTAGAAAGGACCTCAAAAGGCACTGCAGGGTCCTTGCAGCTCAGTGGGATTACAAACTGACTTTGAACACCATAGGGAGAGGTAAGTAATACTGACAAATTCAGGGTAGTGTGTACAGTGAGGAACTCAAAATGTGCAAACAAAAGCCTGTAGTACAATACTAATTCAACTAGTGGTTACTATGAGCAGGTAAAAAGACTACAGGAGCAAAGGAGAATGCACTGCTTTCCAAAGCTTCTCTTCAGTTTGATCACTTTTTACAGTGAGGCTAGTTAGTGCAGTGTGGGCTACTTGAGGGCTAAGGACTGCTAGAGTATCCTATGGGAGACTGAACAGAACCCAAGAAGGAAAAATCTTACTGGACCTATCACTTTAAAATATAACAGAAGTTACTTAGTACAGTGATGGTATTGACAGGGAAATCACTGCTTTCTGACTCAGGAAATGGTTAGTACCTCACAGTCTTTCTATTTCTGTAATTATCACCTTGGGATGAGACACCAAGAAATCCCTCCTAGGCATTCCAGAATAACTGATAAATGCAATTTCAACCTTGATAGCAATTTTGGAGTTTGAAGGAGTTTGACCAGTTGATAATCACTACCTTAGAAGAGCAACATATCATCTTAAATACATGCAGTGGTTTACTGTATCAATGTCAAAACTCTGGATATTTTAAATCTCTCAGAATAATCACCCATGCAAGACTGAAAATTATTTTGATCTCTAAAGCAGAGATTTCTAAAGTTTTTAACAGTTCAGAGTGTACTAGGAATAGAACTGAAATTTAGAATAAAAGACTTCACATAATTTTAGGATGAGACACAGAATAAGTGATTTCTGATAGAAGAATAGACTTTTGAAATCTTTTGCCCTCTAGGGACTCTAGCACTCATTCTGCAAAACACACATTTAACTTTTAATATGCACATAAGTCCTAATCAACAAAGCACTTGCGTAGAGCCTTAAAGATAAGCACACTTAAATTCTTTGAAGCGAATTATTATTCTACAGCAATTCTTTCAGATGATAAGGCAATCAATTACTTTCCCTGAAAGATGAATTATGATCCTCTTTCAAACATATACATTGAAAGAGAAAGTGAGTAAAGTACATGAATATATATTTTGTCATTAGAGGAAACATCCAATTTAAAGTCTTTTTCTCCTACTTAGGATTAAGTTCAAAACCAAACGTTATTCTACTTTTCTATACCTACTAGACTGGAAAAATTTAGCAGTCAGACAGAACTATCTGCCAAAGAGATGCATTCATTTACCTTAGACAGTGTGTAATCGATGTGTTCTGCTCCACATCAACAGAAAGGTCAAGAAAATCTTCATCTTTGCTACTAACCTATTGCAAAAAACATACATGTAAAACAGAGATGCCATACATCTAAATGCTGTTTATATCTTTAGAAAATGCTAAAGATATTTATTTCTGTAGAAATTGCTTTTACACAAAAATAATTCATTCCAATGCTTTAATTTTTTTTTCTAGTTGAGTGTGAATATATTTATTAGTAATTGTACTAATCCAGTTTTCATATAATTTAACTTCTGTCTATTCCACTTATCCAATCCCATCAACCATGGGCCAGTAATGGCAGCCTGCTCTTCAGTAAAGGTGGACCATCATCCCCTATATCAGCTGTGACTGGTGCATTACATGTTTCCTTGTTATGCATCACAGTCTGCTTTCTTATTTTACCAGAAATTTGTTTATCCCTTGTATAACATACTACACTATCTATTCATATTTTATTCTTACATAATTATTTCCACTATTAGGATGCAATGAAGATAATTTCCAATTATGCGTCTGTCATGAAATGTCATGTTTAACCACCATTTCTCTCTAGTGAGCATTCAAAAGGCTGGGTTTATATTTCTGGTTGACACAGCTCCATTTCCCCACTGGATATTGTTTCTGGTCAATATTTTTGATTAAAAAAATTAAAAGATTAAAGGTAAAAATGGCTCAGTGATAATATTTTGTAAAATCATTTTGACATTGCCAATCTTTTTTTTTTTAGACAGAACAACAGGATAAAAAATATAATAAAGGGTTTTTATTTAAAAAAAGAGTGTTTAATCTTGAAGGTGAAGTAATGTTAACAAAAAAAATCATCCAAATGGATAATTCTTGTAATACTTCAACTGAGTCAAAAGACTGCAGAATTACTTACTGCATATGAATTCAGTCATATACATAACAACCAATTTTTTTTATAAAATGTAGCATGAACACCCCATATTTTGCCTCTTAGGACTGAATTTCCTCAGAGCAACTAAATCACATGGGAGGATAGTGAAGTCCACACCAAGAACTTCTGTGAGGGGATGAATCCATTATTCTGGCAGAAGTCTCAAGCTCAGATTTTTGTAATTCTGTGGATGTGATAGTTGTATACTACCTTGAGCTCATATTTGTGTTATGTCAGGGACCTATAAGCTTGGTGAATGCAGCCCATATCAGGCCTGAATGCAGAGAAGCACCTTTAGCCCGACGAATTTTGATATTATCAAAAATGTACACCCTGCAGAAACGAACAGCAGTTCTTCAAACAAAAATCCTCCCTGAGAAGTGATTTGACCCACAGAGGACAGGAAACCACAAAACTGGCAGCAATCAACTGCAGTATAAATATACAGCTAAAATTTGAAAGATAAAGCAACAAAGCTTCAGAGAACATAGTGTCTCTAGAGCTGGAATTAGAGTTCTGTCAGGCAAATTGAGTATCATGAGAGGTTAAATGGAAAAGTCCTTGGCAAGTACAGTGCTTCATCTGAATACCTCAAAGAAGCTAGGAATTCTGTTATTGATTTCTACACATCAAATATTTACTGGAAGGGAAGATGAGCTACTTAGAGCTAGAATAATACAGACTAAAACTACGGGCAGCTGGAAAACCAGATTCAAACTTCACTCTTTGCAAGTGAGAATAAGAGCTGCTGAAATGTGAATGATTCTTCATGCACTACTTATTTTAGTAAAGGAATATCTTTTAATCTGTTTTACTATTTTCCTAAGATGACAAGTTATAATAATCCAAGAAAAGAAACCTGGAAAAATATCCTGAGTAGTATACAGTATTTCTGCATTCAGAGGAAGCTACAGACAAGCTATATTGTTCCATAAAGCTTCATCACTTTGAACTACAAGTAGGGAATTGTGCAGTTATGCTGTTACCCCAGGACACATCTCCACTTCACTACAGTTTCTCTGAGTAAACACTAGATATTGATTTAGAATTAGGCCACAACCATTTAGAGAAGCTTGTCAGTTAAAAAGAATTCTAACTTTTCACTTACTTTAACTTGCTATTACCTGAGGTTTTATAATTAAAATAGATTAAATAATTAATTTTCAGTATCGTTCTCATGTATTCACTTATACAAGCCTGTTCCAAACTTGTTCCAGCTTGCTTTCTTCATATTGACTATCATTGTATCTCTTCTCCTCACCACCCTCCCCTTACCAAGTCCCTGGAAAAGCCGTATTTATTTTCTTGGAATACAGAGCTATTCTTTGTGATTAGAAATATCATACTGTGTTCTTTTACACATCTGGTAGGACCTGGGTAGAGTTTATCTCACCTAACTTCAGATGCCTGAAGATATTTAACCTCAGCTTGCTGTCTGAAGATACTTTCTCTGGGCACCTCCTCCCATCTTAATGCAGCTAATCTAAAGTTGTGTTTTGTTTAGAGGAAGCCCATAGCAGCAGCACTGATCTGAGTAAAAGTACATTATTCTTAGTTTAGATCAATTTGTTGGCCCAGTTCTCAGCATTGCTGCATACTAACAATTGCAAGAACTTAGTCACACCATGGAGGCAGGACAGGCTGTTTGGACCAAAACAAAACTGCTAAAAACTTTCTGTTTCATGAAAAACCCTAGAGACAGATGGAGTTTCTTGTAAAAGCTCCTTCACAACCTCCATCATCTGGAGAAGGAGTTGAGTAGTTCATCCTTGATGCTTATCAACTTGGCTTTACCAAGCAAACATTAGGTGATGTTAACTCCAACTTTTGAAGGAGGTCAGCGTCTCCCCAGAGCAGACTTTTTTCCTGTCTGTGTTACTCTTTTATGCAACCTCACAGGAATAATTCTAAAAAACTATTTCTTTTCTCTTTGAGGGAAAGAGAAAAGAAACTTGCAATCAGGTTTCCCAACTAAAACTGATTTTTACTTATAGTTCAAACATAACAGATTTCAAACTGACATCATCCTCTAGGAAATATTAGGGAGATAAATGAAAATACATCGTTTTTTAATAATGAACCCTTTGTATACCAGTTACACTCCTAAGACTGAATTAACACAAATTCATCTTAACATTTCACTTATTCATTGAATATGATGTGAATATTTTCTCTCAAACTTACAGTGATAAGGAAAGGTATAGATTCACTAGCAAGGATTTTAACTGTAGAGATATATATTAGCAAAACCTGGCATAGATTAGCCAAGTAATGCTTAGAAAAATAAATCTTTAGAAAAGAATATACTCACTTCAAGAAGTAAATTCTACAGGAATATCCACAATTCTCAGATGTCTGAAAAGATTCATATATTTATATATATAAAATATATCTATCTATTAATGGGCAACAACAACAAAAAAATCGTTCCAATGCTTACGGTTTCACAGTTCAAACATCTAGTTTCATTAGTCAGTGTTCCCTGAAAAATCTCATGCACCCAGGTGAGTTCTTGTTTATTGTTCTCTTCAGCTTCATTCATGTTGCCATTTTTCAGTTTCCCATTTTGCTTTTCCTGTTTCTTCTCCTCCTGCAAAATGTCTGCAATGGTGTTGAGCAGGTAATTTAAAAATTCATGTGCATCCTGCTGCATGTAGTTGTCAAAGAGATCTGTGAAGAAGAGAGTCAAGATTTGCACAGCTGAATATCTTTTCCTCCAAGAAAGAAAATCAATTTTTTTCCCAAATACTTGTACTGGCCCTTGCTCAGCAAAGTATTTAGAATCGTGCCAAAGAAAAACAGTTTTGCAGCCAGTCACCCTGGCTTCAGTGAAGCAGCTTTGGGAGAAAGCTTCATCTCACCTAACTTCAGCTGCCTAGAAAGTTACACTCATTGGGATTGGTTGTGTAGGCTCCCATTACAGTCAATGAAGAAAGCAAAAGTGTGACTCATCCTAAATTATTTCCTTGCACTAGACACTTGCTGCCTAACTCTAGTCAGCACTGATTTCCATCCATCCACATATTCCAAGTCCCTCAGACACTTAAGAACATCACGGAGTTTTGACAGCAACCACATGGCTGGGAAAACCGAAGCCATTAGATGCTGATAGATACTTGTGTCCAGCCGGGATGGAGTTACCTTTCCTCACAGCAGCTCACAGGATGCTGTGCTTTGTAAGTGTGGCTAACATGGTGTTAATGGTGTCCCAGTGATGCAGCTGATGCTGAGCAGCATTCACACAGCATCAGGGCTGTCCCTCCAATCCTCCTCTTGCCCAAAGGCTGGTAGGCTGCGTGTCAAAGAGGTTAGGACAGGGATAGACCTGAGGCAGCTGAAATGGTCAAAGTCATATTCTGTGCCATGTGACTTCATGTTCATCACTAAATTCTAAGAGAAAGATGGGTGGGTTTTCATTATTACGATATATCTCTTCCAAAGAAACTCCCACACATGCCAAGGCCCTACTTCTCAAGGAGTAGTTGGAAATCATCTGCTGATGGGAGGTAGAGAATAGATGTCCTTTGGTTTTTCTTTGCTTCTGTATGTGATTTTTGCTTTCCTTAATTTTTAATTAAACTGCTTTGATCTGAACTTACGAGTTTTTTTTCATCTTATCTTCTCCCACTGTCCCACTG
This sequence comes from Dasyornis broadbenti, assembly GCA_013397935.1. NCBI lineage: Eukaryota > Metazoa > Chordata > Aves > Passeriformes > Dasyornithidae > Dasyornis > Dasyornis broadbenti. The sequence continues at coordinate 1,141,014 of VZRN01002244.1, forward strand.
TCCCACTGCTGAGACAAGGATTGAGAGACAGGCTTGGTGGGCACCTGGCAGCCAGCCAAGGTTAGCTCACCTCAAGCAGTAAAAATACCACCACCTAACAAAGCTCATTTTTCATACACAAGTCTGATGAGAAGAGACTTGTCCTGTCCCATATGAAATGCGTGCAGGAAGAGAGGAAAATATCCCAGTGGTGATTTAGCACAGACTTCTGCAGTAAAGGCTTAACTTGCCCACCATGTCAAAGAAAAAAGAGTCTGTGTTCCCAGAAACGCGTATTTTTATCCCCCTGCTCCTGAAAAAGTTCACGTGGATTTCCTCAGAAAATATTGTACAGAACCTTTGGCTTTGTAGTGTGTAGTCTGGACATATAAGCAGGGTAATACACACTGAGTCTGGCCCTAATTTAAAATAGCTGAAAACATAAGATCCAGTCTTTAAAAGTGATCCCCAACAGTGTGGGGGCCTTTATCACTAGATGACTCAGAGTTAACTTTTTCACAATTTCAAAAGTCTGCTCTGAAATGAACAGTCTGCCCATTTATATGCTGTCACCAGGAAGCAATTTCTTCCAGGTGTTTGACTCATACTTTTTCTCTTCATTCAAAGCCTTTCTGTTTCTAAGCATACCACCCACACTGATATGAATCCAGGCCAAAATGGAGCTGTGACAGGCTTCTTTATCTCAAGATGTTCCTCATATCCCTTAGACAGAACTACTACAAAATTAGGTGTATGCTGTTGCCAACTTAGTGGTCCAAAGAGGTCTGATGCTTCACAAAGCAAGACTGTGTCCACCACTTCCAAGAACCAGAGCAGCAGCTGATGTGTAGTCGATTGACCAACGCACACATACCCAGTTACTTATCCTCCAGGGTGTTCTGGAGTTGGTGGTGTTTGTAGCCTTCCTAGGTCACACAGTTTCTATACCAGCTACCCTCAATGTTTCTCTCTGCCATACTCCACCAAAAAAGAATTTAAAAATTACAGCAGGATCACCCTACTCCCAGCACTAGCTCATCTACAGTAATGTCTGCCCCACCATGCTGTGAAAACATTAATTCACACACCTCTGGGAGCATATCAAATCTGGTATGGTTACTTCAAGCATAATACTATGTACACAGATACTAAAATAATGATATATCCCACAAAGTATTAAAAGCAATTTACAAATCTAACCTGTATTTCTGATTAATATGATTACATTGCTCAATATTTATTTATGCTTTTTTGATCAATGCATAAACATCTTAAGAGGATTTCAGTTTTACACTTACCATTCTCTTTTCGTAACCTTGATATGAACTTCTTTGGTGGAATAACTCCAACTTTTTTCTTCTGAGTAGCAATACTGTGGAAAAGATCTGCCAAGCAAGTCAGGAGGTTTTCCTTCTTTTTCTGTTGGGCCTTGTATGATAATACATTTTCCCGAAACGGCCGGCAAAAATACAATGCCTGCAGCACGGAGTTACAGTAGCAGGTGTTCCCAAACTGCCGTGCAAAATTAAAAACAAGCTTAATCCCTGTGCATCACAATAAAACTAGCTGATCATTCAAATTCTGACTTCTGTCACTGTCACAGACCAGCCATTTTGTCCTGTAGCTGCAGTAGAAATATATGAAAAAAACTATGGTGTTCTAAATTAACTAGGACACAAAGTAAAGACTTGTAAGAGAAGCATTTATTGTAGTGCATTTCATTAAGTTTATTTCCATACCTGGACTCTATCTTACTGCTCAGTAGCAGAATGACTAATGTTTTCAATGGAAATAAATTACTATATCTGTATCATTTCTGTGGGAATAAACAAGTGATTAAACACTCTTCTCACTCATTGTCTCCTAGGTCAAATAAAAAAGCTCTTCCTAGAAGTCCCCAATGCAGAATATTGTACCTAAACTTGTACATACTTTCATCACTTCCTCCCTCCCATTCGAAATATAGTTAAAATAGGCATTTAACTTTAGTGAAGTGTATATTCTAATCTCTGGAAATATTCATAGAACAGTAAACTGTTCTCTCTGGGGCTGTATGAAGCCATCTTCAAACATCTGATACAGTTTTGCAACCCACTTTGCCTAAAACTGCAACCTGAGCAGCACTTACCAAAAAAAAAAAAAAGACAATCCTACATTAGAATAAGATTGATAAGAGTAGGGGAGAGAGAAAAACAAAACAAAACAAACGAAACCAAGAAACAAAGCAAATTTCAAGTAACATCAAAGCCATAGTACTGTATATGGGTTGCCTAATGAAAATGGTACTTACATTGACCAATCCGAAGTAGTGTTCATTGATTGGAAACTGCTCTGGGCCAATGTCTTTTTCCAGAGCAGAGGCATTGGTGCCCTATACAAAAAAAAAAAAAAA
>VZRN01002244.1:1143408-1176090 GCA_013397935.1 Dasyornis broadbenti
AAAAAAAAAAAAAAGAGGGAAAAAGATATCAAAACCCAAACCAAATTAAGGAAATTAAAAAGGAATAAATTATTTAGAAAATTACGATTCTAAAATAAAATTATGGACAGTATCAAGATAGAAAATAATTCTTTCCTCTCAGCTGTGATTAGCTAAGCTAATTCTGTCTTACTAATAGGCAAGCACAACAGCCTTACAGGCCAATAAAAATATTTGCAAATCTGGGTAGTGGAACTGGCCTGGCATGGACCCTCTAGTAATGGCTGATTAGAAGTGAACAGGTCACAACCGTGGTTCTTCCCACACTCACCTCCCCCTTATTTTTGCTGCGTACATGGACATCTGGATCCCATTACTCTCTTGCCTCATAAAGATACTAGTTGATCTTAAGCACAACCCTAAAAACCAGCTCCTAGATATAAGACAGGTTTTCTAAGCTTTACTGAAACTCCTCTGAATCCCTCTTAATTAATCATCAGCCTGTAACTGTACTTGGGCTTCAGACTGGCACCCAGTTCTAGTAACAACATCACAAATGCTAAAAGCAAATGTAATATACCTGTCATTTTGTCCTACCTAACATCAAAGAGCACATATATCCAAGCACTCTTACATCTCTTAGTCACTGCCCCAATGTGGCAAGTCATGTTCAGCTGTACCTTCACTCCAGAAGCCAAGTTGTTTAGGTAGCTGCTGGTCTGTAAGTACAACCACTAATTTGGTATGTTACCTATCATTTTTCTATATTAAAATGCCCATTTTTAAACAGGCTTAAATTATCAAGCAAGCAAGGTAGATTGCTGCCAAAGCAAATGTCATCACTTCTATACACATATAATCTTGGCTCCATCCTCTGACACCCTCACTTCAGATGCTTATAGACATTGGTGCGTTCCCCCCTCAGCTGTCTTTTGAGGCTGAACAGGCTCTGCTACCTCAGCCTTTCTTCATAAGAGTGGTGTTCCAATCCCTTAATCATTTTTGTTGCCCTCCGCTGGACACGCTCCAGGGTCTCCATGTCTCTCTTGTCCCGAGGAGCCCAGCACCGGACACAGCACTTCTGATGCGGACTCAGCAGGCTTGAGTAGAAGGGGAGGATCACCTCCCTCAAACTGCTGGCAATGCTCTTCCTAATGCATCCCAGGATCCCATTGGCGTTCTTTGCCACAAGGGCACTGCTGGCACATGGACAGCTTGTTGCTCACCTGGACGCCCAGGTCCTTCCCCGCCGAGCTGCTTTCCAGCAGGTCGACCTGCAGCCTGTACTGGTCCATGGGGTTTTTCCTTCCCAGGTGCAAGACCCTGAACTTGCCTTCACTGAATTTCCTTTCTGCCCATCTCCCCAGCCTGTCAAGGCCCTTCTGATGGCCTGCACAGACCACTGGGGTATTGTCCATTCCTCCCAGCTTTGTGTCGTCGTAAACTTGCTGAAGAGGCATCTGCCCCTTCATCCAAGCCATTGATGAATAAATGAAACAATTCCCAATGTTGAATCTTGGGGGACACCACTAATGTCAGGCTTCCAACTAGACCCCATGTCACTGATAGTTACTCTCTGGGATCAGCCAGTTCTCAGCCAGACCTCACTGTCCAGTCATCCAGTCACATTTCCTGAAATTGCCTACGAGGATTTTATGAGAGACAGTGTCAAAAGCCTTGATGACATCAAGCTAGACATTTGCTCAGACTTTATTAGCTAAAGTTTTCAAAGTCACTGGCTATCAGATTTAGAATTCTGATGTCCCTTCCCCATCTTTTCCCCAAGGCCTGATTTGTGTTTCCTCACTGCACCTGCCATCACCACTGCTTGCCAAATTTCACGTCAACTCATGAAAAGATTATTTTAGCCAACAGAATTAGCAGTGTAAAACTCAGCACAGGTGCTCTTTGAGAATTTGCAAGCCTTCAAAATAAAACATCTCCTTTGAGTTGGCAGGTTCCAGAAAAGCTCTAAAGATTCTGTATTTCACATCCGCTTCTCAGATATTTTTCCATTCTCTCCCTTTCTCCACATGCACAGAGTTCATTGCTCAGACCAAGTGTATGTCATTTCCCAGATAATCCCTTTGAGACTGAAGTACTTTACAAGCATGTAAAAGAAGCTTCATAAGGGATATATGTTCTCACCAGACTCTGCTAAGCCACAGTGAGAAACTTGGAAAAAAACATTGATCGATACAAAGCAATTATTGGCTACCATTCAACAGAGATGACAGTGTGATAATTATGTAAGTCTCATATGAAGATTAGTTTCATTGCTTGGAAAGTCAGCCTTGCCAAAGATGCACATATTCAGCAAAGCATCTGACATTCCAAGAGAGAGGAAACTGATAGACATGTGCCTATCTGATATTAGCAGTGAAGAAAACAGCCCCTGTTACCCTTAAAACCTTGTCTGATACAAGAGAAACATGACTATAGAAGATTAAGGCAGCTTCTGAGGAAAAATATTTTGAAACTAATACTCATTGTACAGCATTCAGATCAAAGCAGTGGTTTTCTTTGATTACACTTTTAACATTACAAACAAGTTCCGTAATATAAGAATGAAATGTGTGTTTTTCCAGTTGTGTAGGATGTATTCTCCACACAGAAATAAATTCTCCCACTACAGTTCATGGAAAATACTAAAAGTAACCTCCTACTCTTTCATAAACAGGTTAGTGTATGCTGTTAGACAAATATGATGCAAGTGCTCTGCTAACTAGTTGCTCCTACATTACTCATTTGCCTTTCCTCCGGGGCCAGGGTTTCTTACTTCAGAGGATGCCAGATGGTTGGACAAATCCTTTTTTTGCATTTAAATTTACTTGTAAATATTGTGAGAGAGAGCAAGAATCAAGATTTACCAAACAAAATTATCACTAAGAACTAAATAAATTCATGTGTACTAACCAATCTTCAGATAAAAACTCTACATTGCATGGAAATGTCCAAAATACTTGCTGCTGAAAAAAGCATGTGCTTAGTAACATCTCACTAAAGAGCTTTACCTCTCCAAAGCCAGGCCTTGGCTGTTGCAAATATACAATGAAGTAATATGTGCCAGTGAATCAACAAAACAGGCTAGATTCAATCTTTGGGTAAACTGACATAACTCACTCGGACTTCATTAGGAGTTGTGCCTTCTTGTATCAAAGGCAATTTCAGTTTGGTTTATTCTGAGATGTCAAAAAAGATACCGTTAAATTAATTGAAAAACAAGTTTAGGAACGCAGGTAAGAAGCACAGAGACCTAATGCTTTGAAGAAGGATATATTTCTTACATGGAGAAAAAAATAAAGACAGGCTACTTAGTAAAACTCAAACCATATCTCATTACATGTATATTACTTGTTTTGCATATGAAGTCTCCTCAATAAGCAGTTGGCATGAGGACAGAAGAAGGGAGTTTTTCAGCCAAAGTATACCAGAAATTGTACACCCAAGCCAGACTTAAAATAGAAAAAATATGTTATTAGAGATGTGTTAAAGGTGATTCAGTATTCATTTTAAATCAACCGTATCAAATATAGAAAGCATGTTAGTCTACTGAGGTTAATCTGCAGCAAAAGCCAGCCATAGTTATTTAACATGGTTTTCAGCATGTTTGTGTTTGTTCTCACTGCCAGTAAGTAATTTTGGTTACTTCTACTGTGAAAACCTGCTCATTTTAATGCAACCACTCTCCATGGTTTTATGAATGCTTCAGCTAGGAGAACTATCCTACCGCAGCTGAATCTACCATAAAAATAAGCAGGAGCAGCTTAAGTCAATGAAGTGGGATTTGGGAATGTTAAATAAATTCATATCAGAATATAGAGACAGTAAAGGAGACTGGCTCCTTCTTAAAAGAATACACTAATGAAGGAAATGCAGTGAAGTGACTGTGGTAGCCAGACCTTATGAGAATGAGAATTAGGTCAATGTGGAAACTCCTACTATGTATTCTGTGCTGTTGGTGAACCTTGATTTCTCAGTTTTACCACTGAATTCAACAATCAGTATTCAGCCCTTGTGAAATGGCAAAGACATACAGCTGGAGACAGACAAGCACAGCTCAATTCAGGCCAAGATTTCTACCACAGCATCGCTCCAAAAACATTCTGCCGATATGACCTATATTTTGTCCTCTTGTTACTTTGCCCTAGACCTTCCAAAGGATAAGACTGCCAGTTTTGTTTTCAGCTGAAATTTCTGATAATGTTGCTAAGTTTCATTTGTGCTTTGAACCACATGAAACAGATTAAGTAAAAAAAAAAAAACCCTGCTGTTCCTTTACACTTTAGCATGTAAAAGAAAAATCTTCAGAGAAAGAAAAAAAACCGTAAGACTAGTTTATTAAATCACATCTAAATACAATTATTCTATGGAGGAAGAAATGGACAAGAGCTAATATGAAAGATAGTGTCAACAGAAGACAACAAATCAGGCTAAACTTTGTACTGTGACAGAGTTATAAAAAATGGCACTAACTTTCTAGAAATATGCATGTGTTTAAAGTAAATGAATATAGTAAAGAAATTAGGACTTTTCATAAGCCACCTATTAAATGAGTATCACTAAATAAACAGAAACACAGTATGAAAAACATAAAATTAATTAAATTTTTCTTTGTACAGAAAAATATGTCTGTACAAAGACAAAAAAAGAAATAAGAAATATCTTGTTCACAAGAAAATCTAAAAAATATAAGGGAAAAAACACATAAAAATTGAATAATGAAAACAGAAATTTAACAAATATATAAAGAGCAAGAGATCAATGAAGGCTGGTCCATGACAAAGGTTTTCGGATCATATACATCTATAGACTAGATTTCTTTTTTCTTAGTATTCAGGGAAAGTGAGAGCAACATGATAGAAACAGACTTGTTTCCTGAAGGGAGAAACTGAAGACTTAAGACAAACTAATGGTGATGTTTGGGCTGGTAGAGGAGAAATTAGAGTAAAAATAGATATGGCTTCAGGGCTAGGCAGCCTGAGTTTCGGGACTTTGGAAGGAACAGCACATGGGAGGGAAGGGAAAAAGAAGATAAAGAAAGATGTGGAAGGCCTCACGGCCAACAAAAGGCGGTGATGGATAACTCAAAAGAGAGCAGGCAACTGTAAATAAAACCCAAAATTAGCTCCCAGAAGCAACATAAAGAAACAAGAGTAAGAGAAGACCTAGCAGTACCACAGCATGCAGCATACATGCAGCTACTTTCAATAGATGCATCACCTGTCACCAGTGCTGGACACTGGCTATCCTCACCTGTCAGAAAGATATGGTGAGCAACTGAAATAGCTGAACCAGCCTTCTTAAAAACTCCCAGATATTAAATGTCAAACCTGAAGCATTTCTATAATTTTTAAAGTGTAAGTCCCACAAGATGGTTGATTTTAACCAGATTAGCTCTCTCTTTGTTCTGTGAAGAAATGTTTTTGTTCCATTGGCAAAGGTATTTTGGGTCATTGTTGCCACAAGAAAAAAAGAGGAAAGAGAGGATGCTGTGAAAACACATAGGGGATCATAGTAAACAGCAAAAGGACCTTGACTGACTGAAAAACAACTGTGTATTCAAATTTTTGTAGGAAAGCTGATATACCAAAATGTATCTAAATAAATTATTTTTGAGCCTCTTTTCTGGAGAGTCTTCTGATCATTAAGGCAAATTATAAGAGCTTGAAAGGAGATGTCTAATGTTTGTGGGTTTTTTCCTGGCTACACTAAACGATCTCTATTTACAGATCTAAGTATCACATATACCACAAATAACTTCAGCTCTTTACTGTGCCATTACCAAGAAACAGATAAAAATTGCAAGACCTGAAATCCTGAGCCACTTGAAACCTGGGAGACAGTTTTTAAGGTACTCAGTCTTACATAGCAGATAAACTTGGTTGTCTCAAAGCACAAAGCAACCAAGAACTGGAAGTGAGGTTCTAGCGAAGCGTTGGAAGTTCAGTGTCTATAACTATAAGTAATTTAAAAAAAAAAATTGGTCTTTAAACTTTCCAGGATTAGACAGCTTTTACCAAAATGCAACTCAGTATTCTCTCATGAGTCTCAGCCGTATCCCCAGCTCAATTGTTCTTCGATTAGTGGCACTCAGGCTTTTGGTGGAAGAAATAACAAAACCATTCGTTTTGGCCAGTTTCCTTTCTCAAAATGCATAGCATCAAGAGGGCTTCACAAGTCAAAAACAGATTGAGATTTGCTTACAGACTATTAATTTCTTCAGTAACATTTTTCTCTAGGCCATCTAGACTGCATACGTGGTGCCTCAGAGCATTCTAAAAGCAAGGCAGCTTCTAAATTCCATCACAGATGGACCAGCTGGAATACTCTTTGATAACCTGGAGACACAAGTAGGAATATCTTCATTAAATCTCCACACAAGATGAGTAATGAGGGCTTCAGTTATGTTGCAGGACACATTTAGAATTTAAAAAAAAAAAAAAATTTAAATACTTTTAGAGAAATTCTCTACAGAGCTGAGACAAGTGCAAGAATCTGCACGTGAAGAGAAGAATCACCACATACAGAATGGGAAACAGCTGGCTAAGGTAGTAGTGTTTAAAAAAAAGAAAGAAAAGGGAAGTCTCTGTGTAGTGTAAGATGAATAAGCCACAGGTATGCACTATTATTTTTTAAAAATCCCCAAACCCACAACAAATGTTGTCAACATAATGAATTCTCACAGGTGGTAGTCTACAAAGTTCTTAAAGTAACTTTCCTGTTTAACTTGTCAGTGGTAAGGCTTCAGACAGGATCTTACATCCGGGTTTGGCTGCCTGGTTTCACGGCAAATGGAAAGAATCCAAAAGAAGCCAGTCAAAATGGAAGACTCAACTCTAGAGAAAACTGACCTATAAAGAAGGGTTGAACGGGGTTGCATTGCATAAGACAGAAAGGGCTGCATTAAGGCAGAGAAGGGCATGACAATATTTTCAAGTTTACAGTTTGTTACAGAAGGGAACTAGACTATTCTCGGTCTCAACAATGGACAGGATGAGAAGTACCAAACTCAAATTACAGTAATGTAGATTCCGGTAAGACACTGGGAAATGTGAAGTAGTTCCCATCTTTGGAATTCAACAACTTTGGCTGACACACATCAGAAATAACAAAGATTTATCATATTCAGTGGACAGTTAGAGACTTTACTGTCCTAGGATACTTTAGATAGAGCAGTTATGAGGCCAATAATTATGAAAGCAAAAAATCAAATCAAATAACTGAAACACACAATATCCAGTAATGGCTGGTTTGAAACTCTCTGCACAACAGCCTTTTCTACAAAGGCTGAGCTTACCCAAGAATATGCTCACAGTAGAGTCCAGACGGTGGAGTTGTTTCTTCCCCCGAAGCACTGATACATTGTGGTATTAAGTATATAATGTACATAAATGGATATAAGTGTACCTACCAAACAGCCAGCCAAGGACAGTTTCTGAAGCTAAGGAAGATCAGCAGAACAGAATTGGCTGACTGCTTCTCTGATTGGCCAGACTTACACTGCACAGACTGGCTCTTCAAATCCATCAAAACCTCACCTCCTCTGTGGCACTTGCCCCCTACACACAGTTAATCAGGGTCCAGAGTCTGTTTTTAATGTCATCTCTTCCACAATTCAGATTCACTCAGCCTTATTGAGCTGTAATTAAGAGGTTCCTTTATTTAGGTGTTTAGCATAACCACTGGTTTACTCTTAATTCAGCAACATGAAGCCAAAGACTACACGCATCTAAAAGAAACACACAGTAACCCACGCACACGGTGTTCATGAATTGTCTTTTTGTGCTTACCTTCTAAACAGTCAGCAAGTACATAATAGCCACTTTAGCCATTAAAAGGTATTCATGCAAGACAAGCCTCAGCCATTACTCCAAGTTACACTTTGGAAATTATATATTAGGATGTTTCTCATTTTGAATATACTCCTCTATCCAATAAAAAATATCTTCTGTGGGTGTCTGTTTATCTTTTGATGAAATGCACACTTTCTGTCTGTTAGTCCAGTACCCATTTGTCAGCCATACTATCAAGTTTCTCATTACTTCAGAAAGTTATTACAATAATTAGACTTCATATTCTTTGTACTTTTACATAGTTTTGTGTCTCTATTTTATATGTCATACTGAAATTGTGCACTCTTGAGACTATGCTTCTAAAACTGCATTGCTTGAACTTGTCTAATCTTGTCAGCTGTAAAAATTTATTTTCCTTTATCCATCTAAATAGGCCTTCAGATAACTGTTTGATTGTCTGGCATGTATTATTTTGCCTCTATTTCTATTTATGAGATGTAAAAGACATGAAGAAATATACACTGCAGATTGTTCAAATGAATAAAACCAGTTGAAAGTCATAATGATCAATTCTGTAATCGAATAATATTGTTATTGTATGAAACAGGATTTTACTATTTTCGAAGCATTAAAATTGTAACTTTTTTTGTATCAAGAGTTTTTCAAATTTGTCTGTAGTTTCTCTTCATTCTGCCAATGCTCTATATTCAAACAAATCCTGCGATGAGTCTCTAAATTCATGCTATTAAAAAGAAATAAACAAAAAATCCAACATTTATTATTTTTTTCCTGAATGTAGAGACTCCTAGGCTTGTATGGTTTTCTCTCTACAACCAGGTTCTAAGATAGTCAGAAACTCTCTTTGTTCATTTGTTTTAAAGAGAAAGCTGAAATTCACAGGTATTCACATAATTCCTGATCAATTGTGTAAATGTTTTCATGCAAAAAACCAGCTATTTTTATAGAAACTCATAAATATGAGACTATGAGAAGAAAGAATAACATGAAACACCAATAAAAATCCAAACTTAATCCAAATAACTGGAACTTTTTTCCCCAAGGATATTTATACAACTACCAGGAGTAACTGTGAGGTATCTCAGCTGACACTTTGTATAAGAGAAATGTGTTTAGAGTATTTGGTTTATTAAATTTTCAGAACACTATGAAGTGCTAATTGGAATATTTGAAATACTATACAAAATTATGAAAGGGGGGAATTAATACCTGTTCTCAACAGAATTCTAAAAGAGAGAAATATGGTCCACCGAGCTTGTTAGCCAGATCAGTATGAATAGATGTCAATTCATTCTGAAATGGTTAGATGTCCTTCACTGCACATAACAGTAATATCCCTAGGCCACAGCTGAAGCGTGAACTTAACTCAGAACTCAAGGCTGTACCTAAAGCTCATGAAGAGAGAAAGATACTGCATAGGATTTCAATAAGCATGAAATGCCAGCATGCCTATCTACCTTTGAACCAGCATTTGGTACTTGAATCATTGGGTTACTTAACAGGAACAATAACCAAAGAGGATTACAGCATTGTAGGGGATACATCACATCCCTAGTTGGTGCCTACAGTTTACAAGTGTTACAGGGCCCTGGCTGTTGGTATTCCCTCAAATAGGGTTTTTTTTCAGCATATCTTATGCTTCTCCACGTATGTTGTACTTGTCCTACATAAAAGATGACAATTGCCTATAGTATACATCCCTCAGTGGCGAACATGGTGCGCAGATAGAATGAATGAGCTTTCACAGTGTCTGAAGGACAGGTAAACTGAACATCTCAGGGATTAGACCTTGCTTTTCAGTGAATGTGGCCCTCGTGCCCACATAAGAGTCCCACCAATTCTTTCAGGTGCAGTTGCAGTTACCTTCATCCCCTCCACCCCTTCAGAACAAGCTTTAGCTCTTAGTTCACATTAGGCAAATAAGTGAATAATAACCAGAACTATTGATATTATTTTAACTTAGGGGACAAAACTGCTAAAAGACAATAGAGGAATTTTGTTTAATTCTAGAAAGTTGTGCATTTAAATATTTACCACAAGTAAATGTGCCAAGTGGAAACTTCCCCCGCCAAATATTTTTTTCATACTGGCTAGCTCCTACTGTGTCTGTCTCAGCATGTGAGAGCTCATCCAGTGAATATATAGTACTAAATATCTTTTGCAAGCAAGTTAAATACTGTTCCTGTCTTCCTTGCTTCACTACACTTGTTTTGATCCTTCCTGAAAAGACTACCCATCTCTACCATCTTTAGGAGATCAAAATTACAGCCCAAGATACCAAACATCAGGCAGTCAACCTAATAGCAAATATACATCCAAAAATGCTGGGTAGCCGGGTTCTCTTGAGCTAAATTAATTCAGCTAAATTTCAGCCATTTTTTCCCTTCAGAATATGAAAGCACTTGAACAAAAACACACAAAAAACTTCGTCAAGAAAGTACTACCATTGAAAACATAATCTAAGTTGCATTCAGGGAGGGACAAGTATTTCAGAACCAATTGCTACCTCTGTCTCTCTTCCCCTACTCCTCACCCACCTCTGAAAATCAACCAGACATCATCTTTAGGATTTTAGGGGCTATTTTTTCAAAAAACAAAACCAAAAACCCTATGTGAACACTCTCAAGTGGAATGGGAAAAAATAAAGACCAGAACACTTATTTTTTTATTACTGAGTTCAGTTAGGTTAAAAAAAACTTAGAAACCTACTAATATGCAGCATTATTTAGAAATATATATTATATTACCTAAGAATTACACAGCATTTCTTAATCCACAAATTGTCAGTAGCTCAGTTTTGCAAGCACTATATTATAGAGTGGGAACAAAGTCTGGGAATCAGCATCTTTGTCTGATAGATTGCTACAGATGTCCTATATCAAACTAGCTCTGCAAATACTTAGGTTTTATAAAGGATAAAGGTTTACTTTTATACCTCTAGCCTTCTGGAAGGTTGTCACAGCTCCTTCTAAAGAGCACTGAGTTCAAGTCCACCACCTCATCAGAGTGGACACTTTTGGAGGAGCCATAATGCAGTGTTGCCAACACTTGCAAGAATTTGTAGTTCTCTTACAGCCCCAAATTCCTGCAGCTGTCTGAAAACTCCAATTTTTTTTTTTTTTTTTTTGCCTAGAAGAACTCCCAGTCCCTGTGGGTTATCCAGAAGAGATTAAATGTGACTAACACAACATAGCATCTCTAAAAGCTAAGTACACAGATCTGAAGGAATATGTGGGCTTAAAACTTCATTATCATCATTATTAACTTCACCTTCTGTCACAGTACCATGAACTAGAATTGCCTTGAATTATGAAGTCTGAGACCTTGTATGCCTTTTCTGCTTGAGGCTCTCCTTCTTGCCTTCAATCTCTCCATCTCTCTCAGATGCTACTTTTGCAGGATATACTGGCAATGATAGCTGAGCAGCATACCATTACTACAACCTCATCAGCTCTGCTGTGAATCTGTTCAGTCTTTGGAAGAAGTGTACTGCATACAAGTGCATCTGTCTGAAGCACATGAAAAAATCAGAGTTCCTAGTACTTTATGCCAAGGTCTTACATCCACCTACGAGCCTCCAGCTCCCCTTCATGTGGTGCTCTTTTATACAGTTTGCAGGGCATCACATACACCATTAATCAGCAGTGAAAACTGGAGCCTGCCTCAGAGAGAAGGTAAAACCTGGGAGAAAACCCAGGTTTTCTCCTCGGTCCTGTACTGTTTACTGAATCTCTCTTTGCAGTATTTCTGGCCCATTGGACTGGAAATCATTAAGAACAATGAAAAGTTCAGAAAACGGGTCACAGTTGGTGAAGAAGGGCGAGCACCCAGGTTATTATACCTCAAATCTGGATTTTGTATTAATTGTTTTAACCCCAGAACCAACTCACCCTCTCTGCATTTCAGAGTAGGCATTTCAAAGGGAGGACTGAGGTTTAAATCAAAACTATGCATGGGATTTCCCAGGCATCTCGTTTGAAACAAAAGAACAATCCCACTTAAGTGGAAGTGTGGACACGTGGAAGGGGAGCAGGTTTGCAATCTGAGCTCCCTCACCCAGACCCCACAGGAGCCAGGCCTCTGGGGCTGTGCCTGTTGCCTTACCCTAGAGACAGGCTCCATTCTCCAGGGCAGATGAATGGTATGTGTGGCATCAGCAGCACAAGGCATGCTGGGGCACCACATGGAGGGAAGCTGGCAACTGTGTGTAGCTGCTCTTGAAGAACCTGGAAATAAGGGTGAAAAATACAGACTAAAAAAACCAAAATGTACAGAAATAGGATTCTCTTCTGTTTGAATTGGGATGCTTTGCATGCAACTATTTCTTTGGCAAGTTTGCTACTGCCTCACTGTATTAATAAACCTTTGACAAAGTTTGAGCTTTCCCTCCTCCCACCAAGAAGTTTCGAAAACCTAAACCAAATTACGTGCTCTAAGTTTGTTAGAACTAAAATTAAACCCAAACACAATGCAGAATGCATCCTTTCAACTCTTCCATGGGGAGAAAAGTAGCAAAGTGAACATAACAAACAAAAATAGTAATGTTTCCCCATTCCCTCCTAATTGCTTAGTCTGGTTTAGAGAAAGCTAAGTGATTCAAGAGTGCTTTACAAACAGCAGTCCTCTTTGAGCAGCACAGTGTAAGTTAAACCCCTTTAGCTCTAAGCCAAGACTTCCAACAGGTACCTAGCATTGGGATCCAACAGAGCGTTATTAGGCATCTAAATATCCTCCTTTTCTGTGTCATCTGGGGAGAGCCTGGCGCTATGAGACCATAGGGTGCATGCCTGAGAGGGTTAAACAGGGTCACTGAGTTAATGTGGATTCAGAACCCAGTTTTGGTCCCTTCGCAGGATTATTAGGGCAGGAGGAAGGGCAGGAGGAGGAAGGGCGGGCCACAGCTTCGTCTGCAACGCGCCTCGGTAGGGGCCAGACCCACGCCGGGGGTCCCCGCTGCGGTTCTGCATCTCAGTCCCTCCCCGGCCCACGCCCGGGCTGCTCCGGGAAAACTCCTCGGGACATCGTCATTCTCCGTCGGCCAAGTCCATCCCAGACACTTCCCGGCGCAGCCTGCCCGGGTTCCCCTGCCGCCGGGGCAAGGGACGGAGTCGCGCGGTTGGGCTGCGTCCCGGGGGCAGCCCCCCAGCCGGCCCCCGCAGGGGCTGCCGTGCCGCCCGACCCCCGCCAGCACTCACCATATTACAGATGGAGGCGATGTTTCTGACAGTCATTAGTCTAAAGGTTGCAGCGATCCCACACCGCCATCTTTATAAGGTGAAAACAGCCACGCTCATGGTGGGAAGAGCGCAGGAAGGGATAGGGGGCGGCGGCGGCTCCTGCTCCGGGGCTGGGATAAAAGCAAGAGGAGGGGACTGCACAGGCACCCTCTGTGCCCGCAGAGCAGCGAGGAGGACAGACCTTCCCGGCCTCCCTCCTCCGAGCGGGTGACCGGCAGATTCAGCAGCGCGGGGAGAGCGGCCGCATCTCCGCTCCTTCCGCCTCTGCCTCTCGCACGGTCCGCAGGGCCCCGGGCTCCCGCTGGAGCGCTCAGCCGCGCCTCTGCGCCAGCCGGCACCGCGCTAATCTCTCCCTTCCTCCTCCTCTTCCTCCTCTCCTGGCGGCTGCCGTTGCCGCTCGCCGCTCCATCGCAGCGCCGCACCCGCTGATCCGCTCTGACAGCGCCGGGGAAGGCAAGGGAAAGTCAGAGGCAGTGCCCGGCACGGGGCACCCCGGCGGGCCCGGCGGGGCGGCCGCCGCCGCAGCCAATGCGCTGCGGGGCCGAGGGGGCGCGGGGGGGCTGCGCCCGCCGCCCCTCCGATCGGGCGCTCCGAGAGGGGCCGTGGTGCTTCAGTCGCTGGCCCTGCAATGGCCACGGGGCTGCGAAGCGCGTACAAAACCATACCGCCAGGCAGTAGGGTGAAGGACAGGAAGGCAGAGTGCATGCAGGAGGATCTGGATCTGTGGCAGTGACGACGGCACTGTGCTTTGGGACAAGCTCTCCCCACCTAATTAGAGGTACACAGGAGCCCAGGTACTTGCAAAACCCAGAACAGTAGTCTGGAATGTAATTTACTGTCCACAGTATGTGCTTTGTATAGCCGTTCATGCAGATAACATTTATCTTCACAAATGCTGTTTTGGGACTGTGTCCACACCACGTGTACAAGTGCTCACTCTCAAGTTCACAACATGTAGCATTCATACAACACGGTTAATTTAAGAATCTGTTTGTCTTCAAACACAAGCAAGTCGAGGCCCATGCCTTTCTCCAAGGTAGAGCGGTGCGAGTGTATTGAAATTACACACGTGATAATAGGCACAAGGTTGTTAAATAGCTAACTTGAGGTCACATAGCAAATCTCTGAGACAAGCAAGAACAGAGTTCAGCTAGGGCAATCCTCATCTTAGATTTCCCCTTTCCTTAGCAGATGTTGCTTTTTTTTTTTTTTAGCAGGAGCTTAAGGCCTGTTTATTGTTGCTCTGCTATGCTGAGGAAATCATTCAAATGAAGAGAGAGGACTACTAACGTTTCTACAGACAGCTCTGCTCCTAACAGCACCTGAAGTGTGGCATGCTCACGCTTGGCTATGCATTTCATTTCATTTCATGATACTAGAATAAAATAATTTCAGCCTATAGAGCTTGGATCCACAGGCTTTATTTACAGGAAATGTTCTAAAGTCAGTATTTTTTTTTTAAATTGTTATTTCAAAAGAAGGTCTATGATTACTAGTAAAAATCTGGCATCAGCAATGACATCTAAAGAGAAATTCCTGCCCTGAGAATACTGTTAGGTAAGTGGCCTCAATCCAGTTCATTGTGGACAAGTGCCCACTTTATAAAACAACATCAAATTTGGCATTAGTTGGCATCCTGTTGACGGTTTCAGCAAAGAAAGTCAAAATGGAATTGTCACAGAGACAGAACTTCCTTTCCTCAGTAAATCGGATTAGTTATATTAAATCATTGCAGACATTCAAAATATAGGATGGAGAAAGATTTCTGGACATAATGAAGTCCTCAGGGCCACTAAACTGCATCATAAATCCACAAATCACTATGCAAAAGAGCCATCAAATACATCACTGAGAAAAACAAAATCTTTGGTATAATTCTATTAAGTTCATGGCCTCACAATTATGAGTGAATTTGATCCCAAGTGTTTAATTTGCTTAAACTCAGAGGACTGGATTACACATAATATGACAGGTTTTCTCAACACGACCAGGGAACATGGGAGTTAAGCCCACGTGTCAGGACTGAAGCAATCAAGGTCTGATCAGACTTCAGAGCATTTCTAAGTAGCCTGCAGAGACTGGGCAGTACTGCACTGTACCTGGTTTTAAAACTCTGATTTCTTCTATTCCAGAAGCCTAATCCATGTATTCTTTGCTGCAGCCCACTTATTCCAATTTACTGTGGAGAATCGTACTTGTTCAGTGAAAAGTTATGAAGCAAATGAATGGGTTTGAAAGGTGATTAAAAATTCAAATGAGACAAAACGCAGTATCGAATGAAGTCATTTGCCTCATGTGTTTTAATGTCAATAACACTATTTCCATAATACAAATCCCAGAGAAATCATAGAAAGTGTGAAAACAAAAAAGAAAAAAAGTGTTATTTTCATAATTTTGGTTTTCTCAAATGCCGGTTACTTGACTTCAGGGTAAGTTTTCAGTAGTTTCTGTTCATTAAACTTTTTTTTTTTTTTTTTGGACACAAAATTAAATTGCTACTAATTAAGCACTTATTGGTTGTTCAAGGAAATATTTGTAAATATGCACACACATCACTCTGTGAAGAATTCAGTATCATATTCTGTAATGCTAATATAAATACTTTCATTTAAAGGTGGACACATTTCATGTCATATTTCCAAAGATTAATAATAAAAATAGGGAATAATACACAAGCGTTTGTGTGTCACTTTGACAATAGTCTAGCACTTGCTTTTTTGCTCTTCAGACATAACAAAACAGGAAAGAGGAGAGAAACTTTCATGCTTGAAATGAACTGGTGTGTGTTTTTATTTTCTTCTGCTGTTGTCATTTTCAGGAATAGAAGCTTTATTTCTGTAGCTGTTTGAAGATTAAAAAGTGCTAAGCAATGCAACAAATGCTAGTTACAAACTTTATAGGAACTGTATAAATAAAGAACAGTGCACAATTGTTTCCACTCTAAAGCATTGCCCTATCTCTTTACAGCAAACAACTAACCCTGTGTTACTTCTGAGTGTTAGACAAAGAGAAGGAAAACAAAGGACTATTTATAACCTAGGAGTGCTTATATAATTTCTGTTGAAAGGTCAAAAAATACCTCCTGCATTTAATTTTAGATCTGTCTTGGTCTCATCTGGTTATACACTTGAACATTTTTATTTCACTACATAAAATATGGACCTATTGTAAATATCCTCTTTGGCTAGCAGAGCCGTGCACTTCCATAACATTTTCCATCTGACTTTTTCAGAGTACTTTGCAAGCATTCACTTAGACTTGTCAAATTATTGGGTGGCAAGTTAATATTAGCATTTTTACAAAGCAAGAAAATAGGCAGCAGAAATTTAGTGATTTGTCCAAAGTTACACAGGAAAGTTGGTTGCAAATCTGAGAACTAGAATATCTGCTCGTTCTGTGCTACAGAGAGGATATTGCATTTCCTCTCCAGAAATCTTGGAAAATTCCACAGAGGGTTCATTTATGTTTTTCTTGTAATAAACTTGGGTCCAGAAATGGGTAATCATCAGTCAGTTTTGCTGAAAAAGTGTTTGGAACAGATCAAATTTAGGATATATTTCCAACCAATTAAAAGGTCATTTTAATGGAAAAGGCAGTTTTCCAGGTTTCCTGGAAACATGGAAAATATATGAGAAGAATTATAAGAGAATTCAGATATCAGAAATACTTTCAGTGCTGACAATGTATGTTTAGAATTTTACAAACTTTAAAAATATGTTTTGTATCTCCCATTATGTTCTACCAAAAACCAGCAAAATGTCTTTTAAAAAGTGGCAAATGTGTAGACACAAGAATGAGAAATCAGGATTTTCCATGAAGCTTGGCCCTCACTGCAGAACAGACTGATGGCTTTAGTACAATGCCAAATGCCAACTTGCAGTCTATGAGTTGAATCTGTGGCACATGGCTCATAGCAGGTCCATGGAAACCACTCCATCTGCACCTGAAATTCTAACGGTAAGAGTGAGTTGTAGTCCGTGACAAATTCATGGAAATCCATAGAAAATGTGGAGAGTCTACAACCAAAAGAACAACCCAACTTTGGAAATACTATTCTTCTTTAAGACTGTCATCTTCAAAGCAACTCCTACCAAACATTTTCAAATTACCTGAGAAATTATTTCTATTGACTGAAAATTCTATAAAACTTCATATTTTGGTGACAGTATGACTTGTCAGGATTCTAAAGATAAAGCATGGAAAATAAAACTGCATAAAATTGATCCCTGAATCTTGCCTAGCTTTTACTATTATGAGCATTTTACTAGTTGGCAAGTAGAGAATACCATCTCTTCCTGTTTCTCAGAAATTGCTGCTTTACAGAAGAAAACAAAACACTTTTACAGCATCTGACCTCATCTTTTTTGGCCAGACATCAGATCTGAAAGCCCAAAGACTGCAGAATAAGGCAGATGCAAATACACTGATCTTGATGCACCAAAAGCTGACTGGGTAGATACAAGTTCTCTAGTGAAAGCCATTAAATTCTATTCTATGAAGAGGCTGTTAAAGGCTCTGCAGTCTGTTCAACGTTGATAATGGCCTAGAGGTGTGATTATCTCATCTCTTACTCTTGTCCTTTTCCTTCTGCTTAATTGTGTTTCAAATACACTGTGTTAAGAGCTTGGAGCAGTGACAGTAAGAGAACTTCAGTGTATTGCTTCATCAGTTTAAATAATAAAAACCTTCCCCACAGTCACTACTCAAATAAAAATATTCCTGCCTTTCCAGAAAGTAGAAGCTTGAATAATGACCTCTTTATCAGGTATTTTATTTAGCAAGGGAGCTCGCTAGCAAACAAAATGTGCTCTCAAGTGGAAGAATATTATTTAAATTCTGATCATACATATTGGCTAGAAAGAGGTAACCAAAAAATTTTAACCATGGAAGTAATTTATTAAACAAAAGGAGACTCATTGAGCAAAAATAACAGAAACCTGCAGATTCTAACACAAATATATTGCTATTTCTGCCTCTGGAAAGGAAATAGCAATTCTGGCTTGCCCTCCTCTTCTCCAAAGATTTTATTTATTATTTTTATTCTATTTTACAGGCTCCAATTTTAACTCACAAACATTCTGAGGACAAAAAAAAAAAAAAAGGGCAGATAATCTATTTTCAGCATGAATTTAAAATAGCCCGTTCATGTTATTAAATTGTGCATATATTAATTAAATTACATTTTTATTACATTACCATCTCAAAGTTTTAACCACATTACATATATATATATAAGGTTGTTACATTCTAAAGTTCCAAACCTGGTAATTATTTAATGCCACTGAGTATTGTAATTCACCTGCAAAGACTGATGGTCACATTGAGGTTTTACTTGCTTGATTTTCCTTTATATCAGTGTGGAGAAAGACAGTGAAACGCATTGTGGTAAACTCATAATGTTTTTAAACAAGTGGTTTTCAAGAGTCTTTCTTCTGAGAGAAGTATCAAACCAGTGATTTTGAGACTTAATTCTTGCATCTGGCAAAGAGAGATTTGACTAATTAGAGCACCGCTCTTCAAGATTTGAACAAGTTAGTTCAGCTCATCCAACTCCTTAAAAAGCTTGACAGTAACCTACAAAATAACCAAGACACCCTGCTGCCATTTAACTAATTTCAGAATGCCCCCATGGTAACTGAATTTCCTACAAATTCTGCTCATGACCAGGCCTGGATCTCTCCTGGTTAGTGATCCAGGTTACTCTCAAAATCAACCTGTGCTCAGATCCACCAATATTGTGGTCTTTCCCACAAGTCCCCAAAGTACCCAGCTTGTAGGCAGACTCAGTGCCCAGCTGAGAAATTCATTCAGGTAAAAGTTACCTCCCACAGACATGGAAACAGCAGATCTGCCTGCAGCCTTCTAGGTAGCAACTCAGTGGCTTTAGCACTTTTCCAGGAAATGGAAGAACTAGCCTGCAAGTAAAGAGGCTCAAATCCACATCTGACCCTTGCAGTAATTTATTAAAGGACAGTTATTTTATTCTATAGGGAGGGTTTGGAAAAGGACAGACAGGTCAGGTAGCCTCTGCATTCCTTTTGTTGAAGTTGTGCCACTATCAGACATAAATGTAAAATTCATGGAGCCAAAGAGAAGACAAACAATGCAAACTTTGTTTGGGGAAAACAGAAGAAAGCTTGTGAGGGGCAAGAAAAGCATGTAGGATTATGTGAATTATTAAAATTCTCACCTGGGATGAATACTGATCACTGGTTTGCTATGGTTTGCTGGTTTTCTTTGTAACAAAAGGGCCAGATTACATTCTGTACTGGAAAAGAAGAAACCAAACTTGACATAAATCCTACTGTCACAAGTGGTAAAAATGTAAAGGTTGGATGCCACTTCATCTTTTTGACTACATTACAAAAAAGGACTGATCTGACTTAGCTGTCTCACTGTAAAAAATAGTCATTGCAGAGGAGCCCACTTGATAACTTAAAACTAAATTTGTGTCCAAAGAGTGATTTACCTAGAGTCCTGAGACAGATTTGGAATCTCGATACACAGACAGTAAACTTAACTGGCACAGGGTTAATCTGCAACTATGTTTTGAGTATCAGTTATTAGACAGAAGAGGTAACTAAGATGTGGTGTGAAACAATTTTTAGAGTCATCCCTTGATTGCAACTATGTGGCTGTATGTTTCAGGCTGAATCAGACTGGTTTACATCTCTTGGAAGTAATTTAAATCAGGGTTCAGATAAGGCCAACTCAGTATTTTCTTTCCACACACTTACAGGTACTGTGCTGGTAGTAAATCGGCATGAGCCAAGACATTTGCTTCTCAGTGAGACAGGAAACTATGAATTATGAGCAACATGCATGCCTTTTTGAGAAGTAGGGACTTCCATTCAATTCAGTTTGGACAATGCTCTCAGGCACATGGTGCGATTCTTAGGATGTCCTGTGCAGGGCCAGGGGTTGCACTCGAAGATCCTGATGGGTCCCTTTCAACTCAGTATATTCTATGATATGTTGTGATTCCTACCTACCAGCTTTGCTGGGCAACATAGAAAGTCTCTGCACTACAAATTACGAATTCCCTGTTTATGCTAATCTGCTCGTACTCACTCCAAAACGTCTTAGTAGCATCCCTAGCTAGGCAGCACATTTTATGTGGGGCAGAACAGCAGCAGTGTTCTGCAGTAGTGCTGAGCGGGTCAGGACAGGCCTGGTGCTACCTTGTCACCCCTGATGCACAGCCCAGTAGGGCTGCATGTGCTCTACGTCAGGGCATTAGCGAGGCTCGGGGCTTTACCTCACTATCCTCACAGACAGCTCCTAAGCAGGGCTTAGACGAGAGCTTAGACAGAGATCAGCGGTATTTAGTGCCTCAAAACCGCTACACAGCTGCTACTTCGCACCGAAGACGCTCTTGTTTCCCTGTGTTAAAGATCTCTGGGCACCCAAACTCGGCCTAGGCAGGGATGACGAGCACGTCCCCACGAAAGCCTTGCTCTGACCCGTTGGGGCCATAGGTGAATGAGCACCGCGGGGAGCGCAGCTCAGGGGCTGCGCCGCTCCTCAGCCCCGGCCATGCCCTGTCTCTAGGCGGACCCCAGAGCCCTGTGCCACAGCGAAGTACAGCCGCACCGCCCCGCGCGGGGTCACGCGCGTTGGCCCCACCAATAGGTATCGGCGGCGAGCGCCGCGCGGGGTCTCGCGAGAGCGCGGGGCGGTATTTAAGGGCCGGTGAGGAATTGCTCGCTCTCTCTGTCCGCTGGTCGTGGGCGCGGTAAGGCGGCTGCGTCTGCTCACAGGGGGAATCGCTCGTGCTCCGCACGGACGAGCTGTGGGCCTGGGGATGGAGGGGTGGGACTTACCTCGCTTTCCCTTCACATCTTGCCCTCTCGGAGCTTGGCGGTGCTCCGGGGAGTCAACACAGGGGGATAGAGCAGCTCTCCCTCACTAAAACCCAGTGCGGAGCCGTCCCCTTCGCCCTGCATCCTGTCGTGAGGCACAAGAAGCCCCTCCGTCCATTTCCTCCCCTTGGCCCCCTCGCTGCCCGGCTGATGGCTCTGTCCCTCCGCAGTGTGTCCCGAGGTAGCGGCGAGTCCTTCAAATGCCTTCGATGGGCAGGAAGCCGAGCGCGGCAGGCCTGGGCAGGAGGAAGCGCTGGCGGTCTGCACTCACGCCTTTGGACGCCTATGGGTGAGGGGCACACCGAGCTTATCACTCCTCTTACAGCCTGGGGCTGGTAAGAAAAGACTTCAGTCTTCGGAAGTGGAGGTCCTGAATCCAGAGACAAGTGTGTATATATAGGAATGCAGCCCCGTGTCTCTAAGACGAAATAACTTGTTTACTTCTGCACTCTTCTGTTCTCTAAATCGCAAATATTGCGCTTGCACAGACCTTAAATCTGAATCACTGCATTAATTTAGGTTTTTTATAGGCCATATCAAGAAAATTGCAGTTACAATCTGCAGTGTTTAGGCTATAGGCGCTTAGGATTTCTGCTCAAATGGACTTAATAACTGTTCAAAGAAAAGTCCCTGATTTCTTGGGCTTTCCCTGCAGCCTGCTAGTACAGCTGTAACAGTGTCTTTTGATGTCTCTTGGTTGAAACTGTATAATTTGCAACAAGGTGAATATAATATGTAAGTAGACACAAGGTAGCGATTAATTGGCAAAGGTTCGGTCACATCTGCACATTTATAGCTTACCTCGGTAGTGTCAGCCCTATAAGCAATTTAATAAACTTCCCATTGTTTCTGATTGAAAGTATATTTTAAAATATGTTAACAGTATATTCTATGTGGTTTAAATGGGCTAGTGTAAAGTACTTTTTTGACAGATTGTACCACAGATTATCTTTTGCTCTGGTTTTGGTCTGATAATGAACTTCATGTAAAAGATTTCTGCAACTTCATAGAAAATTACTTTCAAAACACCTAATAACATAGTAACGACTGTAGAATATGATTTTGAGAAGGTCTGTAGTTAAATATTATAATTTTACCATTTTGTGTGTGTGTTGTTTAGAGGCCTCGCTTGACAACCTCATGCATGAAGTGTTCTAGACATGGATAATCACACCTAAATATGAAGTAATGCTCAGGACTTCCTGGGCATAAATAATGCCTTCTGTTGGAAGGTAAGTGTGCTCTCGTCTAGTGACAATTGCCAATAATTTTAATTGTTGCTCTTTAAAAAGTTACAAATTCCAAGTAAATTGTAATATCTCTTGAGCAAATGGTGAGCTCAGATCATCTAAGTTAGTAAGAAAACAATATACTATACTCCCCTTTTATGCTTTGCCCTCTTAAGTCTGGCAGTGTCTTAAGTGGCCAACACAGAGGGGTATAAAAGTTCTCTCGCAAACCCAGAGGTGAGGTCAAAACTCTTCTTTGGATCATGCTTAGGAGAAACACATTCATAAAACTGCTAAACTTCAGGAAGCTGCTAAATCAACTTTATTAATAGCTTGTTGGAAGATTTTTGAACTGTCATCTTGTTACATCTGAATCTTAATATCACTTTCATGTAATATTTTTAATGTCTCAAAGCTCTTTGTGCTTTGTGAACCTATGTGGTAAATGTCTTGAGGGAAGAGTTTCTTGTAAATTGTTTGGTCTCCAGGTATGTAATGTGAAGGGGATTATTAGATGGTTGTGGATGCATTGTCTTTTATATCTAAAAGAGTTTAATTTACTCCTTTCCGGAAAACAAAACAAACTAGTTTTGATTGGTGAAAAATCTGTGTGGTAACTGTTAGAACATTATATAGATTTAGCCAAAAATAAATACAAAAAAAATCTGAGGAAAGCTTGTTCTGAGGATCTGCCTCTTCTGTTTTGGCTGGTCATCAGGAATGGAATCCATACTAATGGTATGAGAAAAAAAAAATCCTGTCCTGTACAAATAAAGTAATTTGTTGAGAAATGGCTCTGACCTAAGGGTTAGTGTCACATAGAAGGTTCAGCCTAAGAGTAGTTGCCTGTTTTGTGTGTGCATGATGCTGACAGCAAGTTTAATTGAACTTCTTTTACAGGGATGAAAGCAGCATGTGCCAGGGACTTGAACTGACATTAAACATCAGTTTATGATTTCCTGAATGGGTGATTTCTGACTTCATACGAGATGATTCCAGTTGTCACCTCTAATGTATCGTCTTGGAAGTGGAATTAAAACAAGTGATGGCTAAAATTATTTGTCTTCAATGATCATGTTTAAACAGGAACCTTGCCATTTGTTAAAACAGGTTTCCTAACAAAAACAGCTGTAATTTATTACTGTGTGGATTAACTGAAATAAAATATGAGTATGCTACCAAAAGTTTGTATTCTGAGGGTTTCTTGTTTAGGTACTCCGTGTATGAAGACTTTGTTTCATGGATGTAAACACTTTTTTGCTGTCACACAAACATTTTCTTGCCATGTGCAAACTTAATAAGCTTAATCCTAACTTTACAAATTCATTGAAAAGGCCTTCTTAGTCTTTTATTCTTGCTGTCTGAGTTTTCTGAAGTATTTTGTAATGCAAAAAGCACTGAGATCAAGCAGCCAACTTGTAAGTTACTTCATTAGACTGCATATGTTTCCATGTTCCCTACATGCATATATTTACACATATATGGTCAGGTTTAACCCCCATCTAGCCAGAACTGTTTCTTTTTACCTTTGCTTAAACATACACTAAAAGGGATGAGTAGTGATCTACTCTAGGCTTACCTAAGTCTGTTTCTTTTCCTCTGGACTCGAGTTTTAATAAGAGACAAAACTAAATTTGAGGGGTATACAGAAGTACTTTCTCTTAATGATATTAAACCTGACAAGTGTCCAGTTCTTAAGAGAAAAAATGTCATTTTCTTCTATGTGTTGCCAATTGTTCTTTAGACCTCTGTCTTCTGTAGCCATGCTCAAGGATTAGGTTTTAATCTATCCAGTCTTGTGTTATGGGGTTATGGTTTTATGTCTGTCCTGTGCAGGATTTCTAAATTGCTTCTCTCAGATTCAATGTAAATTGACATTATTATAGACTGATTTCTAAATGTTTGCTCCTGTTTTCCTTAATCAGTAATCTTGTTTACATTTGATAGTTTGCCATGATGTTCTCAGTGAGCTTTCCGTACTTCCAGAAGGAATCAGAAGCTGTCTTAGACTCAGGGTTGGAGTTTTCCTCTCCAGATTCATTCATCATGCATTAAATGGCACTAAATTCTATCTGCTGCTCTGTCCACAAGGATATTGTCAGAATTGAGATCTTTTGGAGTCTGCAGCCAGGGTTAGTTCTGAGTGTTGTGCTTTTTTTTTTTTTTTAAAAGATAGTTTTATTGCTCTCTACTTTCTACTTCTTTTTTTCTCTTTCTTAAAAGGAAACATTTGTCCTAAGTTTCAAGAAGTTTATGTTAAAAATATTCTAGTATCTACCTCATTCTGTTCCTAACAGCTGGAGTTTTGTTTTGTGTCAGTATGTCTGATGCAGAAGATATATTTTTTACATTAGTGGTCACACAGTATATTGGCACTATGGTATAAAAGCTTCCCAATAGGATTGCTCTGTTAGTGAAGTCCTAATTTACTGTAGCTTTTGATGAAATACCCATGTCACTAAGTGACAATGCTGCATATAAGGTTCAGCCTTTGCTGTACTCTTTTTATGAGACTTCTGGTTAGAAATGTTAATGAAGAGAGAGTCCATTCTAGACACGATCTGCTATTCTGATTTCACACAGCATAAATGGAATAAGTTTAGTGGGTTTAATACAGCTGGAGAGAGATCAAGAATCAAATAAAGTCAGCTTGAGACTGTGGTGAACACAATATTTCACTAATCTTGTTCTTCAAATAACTAGGCAAACTTAAGGCATTATTCTTTAAAAACTGGACCGGTTTAATGCAAAATCAGCAGAGATTGTATTTTTAAATATAGAAATATCAATTTCACATTTTTGTAATCCTTATGACTTTTTACATTTAGCTATTTGTTATTCTGTTGGGACTATTACTCTGTGCTGAAAGCTGATTTTGAAGAAACACTGGTTGTAACGATAAGTCACTTGAGAGTACTTTGTTCTATGGCTTCTCATGAGTATTTATAAGAAATCTCTTTTCAATTGGCTTGCTGCTATTCCATCTGCAAGCCTTTTGGAATATAAATATGTCAGTTCAGGCATCACTCACCTAACTACTTTTATGATACATCACGTTAAAGTAGTGAAGAAAACAAAGGGATTAGTATTAGTCTAGATGTATAAAGTAGTTCTAAACCTGTTAACTTCATTGGTGCAAATGAGCTCATTCACCCTGACCACCACCCTGGGGGACTGTATGCTTGGGGCTGTGCAGTTCACTAAGAAACTTGGTTTGTTGAATGCTATCCTCTAAATGAGTGATAACATTGCAATTTTTCCTTTTGTTACTCATTGCAGAAGTGAAGACTAATGGAATAAACATAGCCAGGTTTGCCTGAGAATAGTCAAGGGCTACCTGGTTGGCTTACAGCCTTGTTATAGGCTAAATGACATGAAACTATACTCTACCATTTTATAAATTTTTATGTGTGTGGTTTTTACAATAGGGATTATATGAGAGATTTGGGGAAAGTAAAGAAGAGGGAAAGATATAGCTTTTAATCTGCACACTTCTCTTTATTCTGGCTATTGATAGCAAATTTAGGAATGCTGCTTTGGGTTTTCTTTGATTAAATCTGCAAGAAGGTTAATCTGTTCATCAAGACTGAAGACTGTCAAACAGAAAGGGGAATGTTCACGTATCTGTGTATTTATTCCTGTTCTCGCAGAAAATTGAAAAGCATTGTATTTCCTATTTCATTTCCTTTTAGTAAGTAGTTACAACTGATGAGTCTCGATGATTAAAGGAATGAAGGAAAAAAACCCCTGAAGAACAGTGTTATGGAATAATGTATTTAGCCCTGGGTGGTTTTCTATACACAGGGCTACATGCAGAATCATTGTGTTACGTTCTGTGCAAGGGTCTGGCAAGACATAAAAATGCTTATTCTTTGTTGTTTTGTTGTTTTTGTTTTTTTTTTAATTGGCAAGAGTTGGGAGACCACCTTTAAAGTCTGGTGCTCCACAAGAATTTTAGCTCTGAGGAACCTATCAACATCAGAGCTTGTGTGACTTCTTAGTAACACAGATTCGTGATGTCAGAAGTTTATACTGCGTTGTTTTTAATAATCTGAAGTTTGGATGCAGGTATTAATTCATGCTAGAGTTAGCTTTGTGACAAATCATCCTTATTGATATTCAGTGGGAAGCTTGGAGGTAATATTCCAGTAATAATGGCTACTTGCCCTACTTATTCTTTTGAGTTGATGGGTCCATCTTCCTTATTTTTCGTCATACCTTCCCATAATGTTACAGTACAGAATCCAAGATCCTTCAGTTCATGCAGAGAGGGTGAGAATATAGGCTGAATTCACTCAAACCAGAAACAATGTGCATGCATCCTGTGTGTTCTGGTTTGGATCAGTGCAGGCAGGCATTTCTTACCACACTAGAGTTTATGAGATGGAAAAATCCTGTTTACCGTGGTTACACCTTGAATCTATATAAAGCACATTTTCTTTAAACCTTCTACTTTTGATTTCAGATGCAAGTCTCATTGGATTTTTCCACACATCAATACTTTTGCTTACCTCAGTAAAAGTGGCCTGACATTTGTTGCTGCAGAGGACCTTTTCTGTTCAGTGGACTTTGATGTAAAGCTCAGAGATTTCTTCCTATGCTTTGATAATAACATTCTACAGGTTTGACTCAATGCATAAATCATGAACACTGTAATGCTGAAAATAGCCATACTTTTCCAGTTTAGAAAAGTATAGAAGCTGCCAACAATGACTTGCTATCTTCAGATTGTACTGTATGTGTTTTCTGTAAGACACGAAGTTATTTACTTGACAACGCATTCTAGTTAATGCATTTCAACAAATATGCTTTATTAAAAGTATGAGCAGGAGGTAGGCAGAGGTCTAGAAAGAGCAGTGTGCATAAAACCGGGGAATGAAAAAATCCTGGGAATTCCTGCTTTTAGCACTGCCTTGGTTAGGAGACAATAGGTCATGCAGATCTCTAGTTTATTTAACGTGGTAGCAAGTGAGGTCATTTTATTTCCCTCTCAGTGGTATATTGCACACCAAAGCAGAGGTGATACATGGTCTATGATTCAGAGTGCTTTTCAGGCTTCCTCCTTCTAAGTGAAGACTCACACAGTTTGGAAAAAGAAAGAAAATCGAAAGCAGCTCTACAGAAAAAAATCTCAACAAGCTAGTCAAAAAGGTTGCCAACTGTAATGTTCTTAGAATTTTAGTAATGGATCCTGTTAGACTCATCACTTCAGGATTTTTTCCTCTGAAGTGTAAACATAAAATACACACAGCATACTTTTCTGGTAATTTAACTAGAAGGAAATAAAGCCAAGTACAGCACAGAGAAGGATGCAGTCTGTTTCCAGAAATAAAGTATTTTCTTCCACATACCCAAACTCAAGATACTGATTTCAGGTCCAGTATGGCACAGCATTTTAGATTTGCTGGTATGCCATGACATACCATGTTTTTTTTTTCTGCATACCCATGTGTTTCTTCAAAACAGCTGTTTTAGATGTTTCTGTTGCTATTTCATTTTGCAGAGAGGTTATCCTCTCTGTCCTCTGTTGTGGGGTATAAAAATGTTCTAGGATCTACCTTGTTCCTTTACTAACAACTGAAGTTTTGTTTTGTGTCAGTATGTCTGATGCAGAAGATGTATTGTATTACATTACATTTTATATCATATATTATATTAAATATTATATCATATTATATTATACTGAGAATAAAATAATAAAAAAGTCTTTTCTGCTGCTGTATGTGAAATCTGTGATTTTCATCTAATTATTCTCCTCGTATTAAGGAAATCTGAAAAGAGACAAAAGGTATAATAATAGAACTCATATGTGTGCAATACAAATGCTTTAAATCTGTGATGTGTTTTTATATCAATAGTAGTGAAAAACTTATTCCAAAGTATCTCCAATAACCATAAGATGACAGTAAGTCCCTCACAAATTCAAGCCATTGCTGCTTCTTATACTGCATAATGAGTGCAGTTATTAGAAATCATATCAGCCACAGTCCTTTCAATTGTTCATTACTCCTTGTTCATGTATTGTTGGTGGCAGGGCTTAAATAATTCTTGGCCTTATGCAAAAAGTTGCTGCCAGGTCAGTATTTTTATATCATCTTGTTGTGGGGAGAGCATCCTGGGTTGGGTTACCTTAAATATAGGTCATCTTCTCTTCACACTGTTACAGAGCTCGTAACAATGTGCTCTGAATCCCACTTGTGTCGTGTGAAGGCTGAGAAGTCTCACTGATCTGAGCTAGGTCCCATCTGCTCTCTTGTTCTGAGCTGGGAAACGGTGGTTCCAGCTGCTATGGCTCTTCTCCAGCACTGTTTTACCATATGCGTTACTTAAAGGAAACTAGTTACACAAATAAGTAACAGAGTGACTTTTTTACTGCTATTGGGGTGCTGTACCTCTGATTTTTCTTCCAAACTTTTTTTTTTTATTGCTGCATTTGGTTTGATGCACAGTATTTCATCTGTTCTCACCTGGCTTCATATGAGACCTTTCATTTCATATATGACACACTTACTGTGTGTCAAAGCAGAACAAAAATCACAAGATGCTTCTATACATTTGTCCTGTTTTAAGCTCTATGCCAAATACTTCAGGTTGCCACAATCTCTTCAGGCTCCCCAGGCTGCAATCTTCCTCTGTAACAGCCACGATTTTCACTTCTCATGGAGCTTCCTCCCTCCATCCAATCTGTGAACATTCAATAGATTTATTATACTATTCAAGTTTTGCTGTCACTATGTCTCAGACATGCTAAGCAAGAAAACATTAAACTGACAGAATATAGAGAAGCAATTGCTGTTGATAAATGTTATGGAATATGTGTGTGTGATTTGAAAGAATTATAAAATTAGACAAGTTAAAGCAAACACAAGTTTAAGATGTGGAAAAATATTAGCTCTGTCTTGTAGCCATCTCTGTAGGAGATTAATACTTACAATTAGAATTAAGCTTATATTTAAAAATCAGGGAAATTTGTATTTTTCTTCCTTGTATGCCTACAGTCAGCACATTTTAAAGATAAACAGAAAGAGAAAAATTACTGCCATTTTCGTATTTCCATAATACTTCACCATATTTTAGATGTGAGCAGAAATAAAAATTACTGTCATTGTCATACTTCAGTAATTAACTTAGCTTATGCACTAAATACTGTGTAGTCCACAATTTTATAAACTCCTTTCTTGAACTTCTTGCTCATTTTCTTTGGAAATTGCTAGGGAAAAGAAAAGATGCCAAAAATTCATCATGAAGCCGTGAGAACTTGAGTATTTGCATTTATGTTGTTAGAGAGGGGCTGATGGTTTTCCTTTTTGACTAGAATTATGACAATTGAATGCAGATTTTGTTATCAGACAAGACCTCTCTCTCCATATCTGCATATAGGGTTTAGATATGAAATTAAAAGTTGAAGAAAAGTAGTGAATATACTATATACCCTCCTAAATATACCTTGTACCTCAAACTGCTTCACAACACTCATTGTGTTGCTGTCACTTCAGGAACTGTAAGCAGAACCAGCAGTTGTTATGAAGTTAGCAACAGCTCCCATGTGACCCTTGGACAGGACCTGATTTATGAGGAAGAATATATAGACAGGGGATGGCCATTGTTTAATATAGTAAGGGTTTTAAGAAAATTGTTGCATTTTCTCATTATGTGAAGATGTCATTCCATGTAAACTGTAGCATAATGGAAGAGCTGCTCTCTCAGCTCTCTCTGGCTTTAGACCTACCAATTACAATTTGAAAAGGCAGCTCAAATCTAGCTTTAAATCTTCCAAAAACGAGGTATGAACACTTAGTTGGAGGTCACTAGGATCTGTAAGAGAACTAACACAAATGTGGAGGAGATCTTCAGTCAGTTTCACCAAAATTCAATTAAACCCTGTTTGTTTACCTCAGCGGAGAGTCAGGTTACCCTCCTTTCTACAAGTCTTGGTTACCTTTCTGGGATTTTCATAACCTAATGTCTAAGAAGATTTGAGATTCTTTCCTCAGTCTTGCCTTGTCTCAGTAGCTCACCTCACCATTCCTCCTCAGTGCAGCGCTACCAGGTGCCCAGGTCTGGGGTTATATAAACTTGGGTTATTTGTAGCATTTCTCACTAATCTTCATGCTGTTAACCTGAACGTATCTTTGATCTTGTTCAGCAGGGTGTCGCAAGTTTCTAGCTTGACTCATACAGTTTCTCATGTATTAACTTTGCGTTTCACTTTAAGAATTATAATGTTTGTTCTTCCATGTAATTGATCCATCCTTCCATTATGACTTCTGTACTTTAATTGTGAATATTCCCATTTCACTACGTTTTTGGTTTTGTTCAGAATAATTGTATTATTACTGAGTCTACCTTAAGAAGGTTATTTAATATCTTGTATGTTTGTGTGAACAGAAAGAATAAGCGCCTTGCAATTTGTAATCAGAATCATTAATTATAGACAGTGATTTAAGTGTCTTTGTTTTTATTTAGTTGGATTTTTGCATAGTTTATGTATGTTTTTATTGTCTTGAGATTTGAGTACAAGTTGTACTGCTTGAGTGGGTCTTACATAAAATTCAGTAGTGCAAAATGCTGTTGCCATTTTCTTGTGGAAAAATAAATTAGAACTGAATATTTCATGTATTGAAGAGGGTGGTGGTAAGAAATTGCTTTTCCTTCCAAGTAAATTATTTTCAGTTGTCAGATTTCAAAGCTCCAATTAAGAATATCATATGGATCATCTGTTTTATTATACTCCCAGCTGCCTTTCAGATCCACTCTGGCAGAATTTCTTGTGGTAGATTCTATAAATTGCATGTTTTGAAGTAATTTTAAATAAAGATTTTTAGGGTAACATTTTTCAGAAGTATTCAGAACTAGATTCTTTCCAGTCTTTCTGAAGAATTTTACTGGTGATATCAATAGAGCAAAATTTGACCAGTGCTGAATAGTTTGAAAGTCCCACTGCTGGTTACTAAAATAAAAATCTTCGGTGTTCCTTAATCTCCTCAGGTAGCAGGGTGTGTTTGCTTCAGCCAGGTAATTTTGATTGGCCACACAGAACTCTTGTAATGTAATTCCATACTTATATCATGAAGCCAACAGGAAAAAACAATTTATTACGCTGTCAGCACTGAAGGAAATACAGAACAAACAGATGTGATTGTAGACAGTCTTTCTAGAAGTGTTAGTTCATGCCCTAGGTACCATAAAATACAGCAGAAAATATAAATAGTCTTGTAAATATGGACTATTTTAAAAAGCAGAAGCTTGATTTGAGAAAATTTTGTTACTCACAAAGCAGTTCATTAAGAACCTGAGCTAGTCCTGTGTAACAGTTAACTGCTTAACTGAGCTTTGTTTCCTAAAATACAGCTCTCGAGGTAGAGTTAATATTGACAGATCATAAACATAGTCTGTACAACACTACAGTGCCAACCTGTAAATCAAAGGATCCACAGAGATAAAGATCTTTAGGGAAAAAATAGATTCACAGAGAGAAGGGTATGGAAGACTCAATCTAGAATACAAGGACAGACTCAGAACGTAGTGTGCATATCTCAGTGTCATCATGGCAGCAACGTGGGGGGTAAAAGAAAATCCTACTTAAACAATATGTAATTAATTGTAATTAAAAGCTAGATAGAACATAGAGTTAAAATTATTAAACAAATCTACTTAGAAAATGATAGCTTGAGGAAGCACCATGAGATGAGTGAAAGAGGGTTTATTAGACTTTCCATACAACAGTATTTAATTCTAATTTTACTTTGAAACTGGAAAGCTACCACAAATTTGATTTAAGTTTTTAGGCTTGGTCTGAAGAAAAGTGTAGATATGGTTGTGTGAACACTTCCAAAAAAAACAAAAGAAAAAAGCAAAGATTTAGTGGTTTGTGTTTTGTATGTTGTTCAGGAGCACTGAGAGTTTGGTTTGGTTGCTCTGGCTTGGAACAGCTCAATAAACACTATTAACTGAATATCTCTTCGTGTGGGGAATGTATTTTGTCAGTGTCTTAAAAACATTAATTGAAGGGGGAAAAAAATATCAAAGTGCCTGCTGAAGAGATGTTAAACATTGTTTGTGGCAACAGAAGATTAATGGTCTGTTCCACCAACAAAGTATTAACGTAAACTGACTTACAAACTCTAAGTCAAAATGAGAATTAGTTGGTGTTTAAAACATATCTAGAGCTGATATAAATTTGGCAAGAACAGAACAAAACATAGAACAAAATGTAGACAATTGACAGACATAGAAACTGAATATGTCTAGTCTGCATTGAAGCTAAATCAATTTTTTGTCTTGTTCGATAGTTTCTGTAGCAAACCCAGAAACATTTTACAGACCTCTCACATTTCTGGTCTATAATATTAGCAAGAGGTGGGATATTCAATACAAGTCATTTGTTATCAGTGTCTGTAGATTAATAGCTTACGAGTCTGAAATATACTTTGTTCACGATCATAATCTACTAAAATGATGTCTAAAACACAAGCTATATGATTAAGTATATTACATAAATATGCAGCACTGTTGCTCTAAAAGCTCAATTTGGTATAATTTCCAACGCCACCCCCCCCCC
>VZRN01002244.1:1176117-1204250 GCA_013397935.1 Dasyornis broadbenti
CCCCCCAAACTGTTTGCAGGGAGCTTGGCCAGAAAACGAGTTATTCATTTAGGTAATTGCTGTAATTGAGCTGAAATACTCCAAGTGTAATATCACTTCTGCTGCTTACAAAAGCATTGTGCAAATTCAGCAAAACCATCTTTCATTGGCTGTGTGGTGTCTGTGCTTTCCTAACTAGAAACAGAGCCATTTCAGATCAGACACTCCTGGCTCCTTGTTCAGCTATTGCTCTACTGAACCCAGTGCTGGGGAGCGGTTACCCCATTTGCCTTCTGCTTTTGATTCCAAGTTGTTTGGAGTAGGTCTGCTTATGTAAACATGCATATGGAAAGGATCTGCACTCAGAATGGGTGGATATCCAAGATGAATCCGAACAAAGGTAGAGGACTCCTTAAGAATGTAGATCTCAGCAGGTCCTGCTTCTATGGGGTATTATGACTTCAGAAGGGAATTAGGGAGTGAGGAGGGAATGTAATGGAAGCTATAATTATATACCTTTTTATACCACTATAATTGTATACTTGTGACAGTATCTTCTCAGACATTTGTAGAACAGGAGAAGAGTAGAGTTTCCTCACTCAGGAATTCATTTACTGTTCTCACCATGGAGCTGCAAACCTACAATGATCCTAAAGGGATGCGATCAATACAGTGTGAAAAAAACTCCACTGTAATTTATATAGAATCAGTCCTTGTTATGGTGCAGAGGGGAACATGTTAAATAAACCTGTAGGGAACACCACAAAACTGTAGCCATCTTTCAGTATGCAAATTAATCTGCTTAGACCAAATTTTGTGAGGCACTTTGTGCCATGGAATCTGGAGATATCCTAAGGGTTCTCTATAGTGCAGTCATTCAGCAGCAGTGCAGGATGTATAGTATTAATTATTTTATCACAAAGATAATTTTGATCTTTCATAACTCTTTGATAGCTGGAATGGTGTGTAAAACAATAGGAGCAAATATGTCTCTTCATAATTATACTTCTATAAATAACTGGTTTTACTGCATTGAGAAAATTAATTCCATCTGGCGTTATTCATTACCTCACTGCACCCCCTGTGCCTCAGCCAGACACCTTGGCTACCTGAGGACAAAAGTGTCGTTTTTGTTTAAAGATGTGCTCGTGCCCCATTTATCCAGGGCATTGTAATTGTTAGGTTTGCTGCTCGTGGCAGCAGAGATGCTTTTTCCCAAGTGATAGTTTATAGCAGGTTTACTCTGAAGCACAGCAACTTGAAAGAAGCCTCCCTAAATCTCAGAAATGGTAAAATTCTAATGAAGTGTTACGTATACACTTTTGAAACCTAATGAATTATAACAGAAAGGCTTTTTGTCATGTGAGAGAAATGGTAGTGTATCAAATCTAGCATATTTTGTGTAATGAAGAGACCCTGCCTTGTTCAGTTTCAACACTTAAATCATGGGTTGGCCTGAAAGAGTGAAAACCAAAAACAAAACGAGTGACAAAATTATGGACTATACAATTGAAAAGCAAAACCACGGCATGGTATCATCAACAAAACAGAAAAAAACCCACCCCAAATTACTCTAAATTATTATGACATGACTTTTTATAACCTAAGTTTCATCTTTTTTTTTCAGTTTTGAAAATCTCAGTTTCACAAAACAAGGGAACAAGGGGAGAAAATAATCCAGAGGGTTGCATCAAGGTTTGCATGAGGCTATGTAGGGTCCAGATCCACTGTTAAAACAACTAAGGTTAGTAATCAGCACTGAGGTAATATGGAGTTGGTAGAATGGGATTGGCGAAAAAACTACCAATGATCTCCTCTTTGCCTTTATTTTGTAACTCAAAAAAACCTGACAGATGAGGTATTTCCTAAATAGTTGCTAGTAACAGTAATCTCATTTTAGAATTACTGCAGGTTTATGCCAGAACCTGGTGATTCTTTTCTTGTTGGGACAGGCAGCCAGTGCACGGTTTTGTACTCATGTAATCTCTTGGCATACTAGGGAAAAGCATACAGGTACATTTTGTTCTCAGAATAATTTTTGAAGAGGTTTCAAAATCTTTCAGGCATAATCCTTCACCACTGGTACTCACACTAGCCTACCCTCTAACTTATTCTTTTCTACATATACAGCATTTAGTAAGTAAATGTAAAGAACATTGCTGACCTTCCCTTCTTGTTCCAGCACAAGGGCAGGGAACTCAAGGCCACCATACTGTAACACTTAAGATAATTTTCAGCTGATATTGAAATAACAAGAGACAAAAACAACAGCATGTAAAGTATCATAAAATCATACCTCCAAGGCCTTTTGTTACTAGAAAATAGGTCAATTTGTGCTATTTTTAAGGATGCTTTTGACCCTTCTGGTAACTATCCTGTTGGCTTGGCAATATACAAATTATGATTCTATTTCAAAAATAACACCTGGGTGCATTTTCTGTTAGGACACCTAGACAAGGACAAAAATGTTAATGAACTCCTAATGGAGTGAAATGTGGCTGGCCCACATTTGTGCTTCTGCGGATCGATTCTTCTGGTTTAGCAGCTCCTACAGCTGCATACAAATTCAGGGTACCAGAGGCCAATTTTGAGGATCCTGTCAATTCAGTTGAGTTGCCTAAACTTCTTGTACCTTTTCTGTGTTATTAATTTAACTTAGCAGTGCTTGTGAATGGTATCAGGTTGTCAGCACTAGAGAAAAGAACCGTTCCTTTTGTTCCCAGAACTAGTACAGTGTGAGCTTGTGACACAGGATGACTGGGACAAAGAGGAGGGAAATAGTCCCATCTTCCATCTAAAGAAAGAGTTGAAAAGGACAACTGATTCTGTAGCTCAGCACTAGAGAATTGGTGCTGAATACCAGTTTATGCTGTTAATGTCTCTTTTTTTTTTTTTTTTTTGGTGAGGAAGGTGCTGAATAACTAAATCCCTTCTATCACAGAGCAAAGAGGTTCAATGTAAAATATCCCACAGTACATCTGGACCACCTTATTCCACTGTTAAAGAGCAATTAATTTCTCATAGAATCGTCTTCATATTAATAATATCATCAAGATCAGAGGGGCCAAAAAGATATGTCCTGAAGTACTTGCTGTTACTCAAATTCCATAAATCTATTATCAAGGTTTCTTTGTCTTACTGTCATGGCTTAACACCAGCTGGCAACTAAATACCACATAGTCACTAATTCACCTACCCTCACCTCCAGTAAACTCCAGTAAACTGTGAGTCAAACACAGAGTAATAATTGAACAAAAATATTGTTATAATATAAAAAGGAGAGAGAGGGAGAGAGGAATAAACCCCAGAAGAAACAATTGATGTACAATTTCTCACCCCTTGCTAACTGATGCCCAGCCTATTCATGAGCTGTGACCAGCAGCCCCCAGGCACCTTCCCCCCAGCCAACTCCTGACAGTTTGCATGCTGAGAATGACATTCTGAGCTATGGAATATCCCTTTGGCTAGTTCAGGTCAGATGTGCAGGGCATGCTCCCTCTGGCTTCTTGTTCACCTGCTCACTGGCAGAAATGGGAATCTGGGAAATTCTTGACTTAGAGTAAGCACTGCTCAGTAACAACCAAAACATCAGTGTGTTATTAAGATGGTTCTCATATTGAATCCATGACACAGCCCTGTAGCTATTGCTAAAAAGAAAATCAACTCTATCCCAGCCGAAACCAGGACAGTATCCGCCCCTCATTCCATGTCATTTACATCATGCCAGGTCCCACACTTTCCAATGCACCAGTAACTATCCTGTCTTTGGAGAGATGGATACACAATTATCACTCCCTTAGTCTGTGGACAATACCTATAAAAGTCTGTTGAGTTCATTTAGTTTGTGACCTGAAGCTCCTTCCTTCATAAGAGTCTGTGGTGTGTGGGTTTGGACTGTTTCATGTTGAAGCCAATTCTGATTCTGTCACTGCTACGCTAGTTCAGTGTTATGAAATTTCATTCTTTATTAATGTGATGATCAAAAGGGAGTCAGGTTGTGACCCCCAAATCTGGAGCGGTGGATACAGGCATTATGAGGCACCCAGCATGGTGATGGGCATAAATCCACCATGGAAATTATAATATGCCACATTATACAGCAATTAACATCACACATTTTAATTCACTGAGTATTCTTGCCCAGAATCAAATCCCCTTGAGGCAGGTACTGGACTGCTCCATCCTGCCACATTACCCACCAAGTGCACACAGGTCCTTGAACAGAAACAATCCCATGGATGGGTTTGCCTCTGTCTGAGGCAGAAATAACCCAGACTGTTTTCCCCAGCATATTTTTAATGCTCACTGCAGGAATTCCATCCCCTTCTACAGTACACAACAGTTTTGTCTGAGCAGGGCCAGCCAAATTGTCAGATCCCCTAGTGTTGACTAAGGAGGCAGCCTTTGCTAAATGTGTATCCCAGTGTTTGAAGGTCCCACCACCCATTGCTCTCAGTGCAGTGTTTAACAGCCAGTTGTATTCTTCAGTCTTCCCAGAGCCTGGTTCATGGTAGGGAATGTGATATACCCACTCAGTGCCGCACTCTTTAGCCCAAGTGTCTATAAAGTTGCTTCAGAAATGATTCCCAGTGTCTGACAATTCTCTCTGTGGTACCATGTCTCCATCAGACTTGCCTTTCAAGGCCCAGGACAGTATTCCAAGCAGTAACACGGAAGATGGGAACATGGTGCTTGCCTTGGTGGGTTTATGGGAATGTGATACAATCTGCCTGGAGTCCCCATATTTATATTTCAGCCATCATCCTCCTTCGCAGAGAGAGTTTAATCACTTGGCTTTCTTAATTGCAGTGCATGTTTCACATTCATAGATAATCTGTGTGATAGTGTCCTTGGTTAAGTGTGTCCCTTGGTCATGAACCCATCTATACAACCTGGGCATCTCTTGATGGCCCAGGATGTCATGGACTCACTGAGCTAGAAAACATTCACCCTTATGTTGCCAGTGCAAATCCGCCTGAGCCGATTCAGTCTTAGCAACCTGATCCACCTGTTGGTTATTCTGTTGTTCTTCAGTGGTCTGACTTTTGGGTACATGAGCATCTATCTACCTGATGTACCTTCACAACCAAGTCAAATTCTCCATCGGGGCCACAATACAGTAGCCGAGATGGCACTGCCAGTTATTCTGCTTCCATTGCTGCAAACCACCCCCACAGGGCATTTGCCACCATCCATGAATCAGTACAGAGGTGAAGAATTGGCCATTTTTCTTGTTCAGCAATGTCTAAAGCCAGCTGGATGGGTCTCACCTCTGCAAACTGACTTATCTTCTCCTTCAGCAGTTTCCACAGTTTGTCATAAGGGGACCTCATAAAGTTGTATTCCACCTGTGATACTTTCCTACAGCAGGATCCATGATTAAACAAGGTATATTGCTTCTCACTTACTGGTTTACATACTGATCATGACATTCTTTGGTGTAGAATATCCCTTTGGCCAGTTCAGGTCAGATTCCCTGGACATGCTCAGTCACAGCTTCTTGTCCATCTGCTCACTGGCAGAGCACGGGAAACTGGAAAGTACTTGAACTGGAATAAGCACTACTAAGCAACGAAACATCAGTGTGTCATCAACATTATTCTCATAGTGAATTGAAAACACAGGCCTGTACCAGCTACTGAGAAGAAAATGAATTCTATCTCAGCTGAAACCAGGACACTTACCTAGCAGAGGGAGTGGTTTTGGCAACTGCTGCTGGTGTAATTAATTCAGATCTAAAACATTGCTTGTTCCTGTAAAGGAAACAAGTTTCCTGCACCTCCTCATATGGAACAAATTATTTGTATAGCTTCTCCTTAGCTGGCAAATACCCTTCCGTGCCCACACATCTCCTTGTCCAGAGCTGTCTCTGGGTTGTCTCCCCCAGTCCTGGCCTTTTAACATGATACTTCACCTCCATCAACATCTTCTCCAGCAGGTCTCCAGCAGAGAAGGCAAGGTGAACAGCAGGTTGGGTTAAATTATTTTCCCTCTGAAATGTGAGTTTTGAGCCTCTGACATGTCTTCTTTCTGCTGCCCACTGTCACCTCTCCTCTCCCCCAGGTGAGCCTGGGAAATCCACAGCCCTGCTGCTCAAGGTACAGAACACTTTGAAAATAAGCAGTGTAATATGGACCCATACACATTTTAAAACACCATGTGCACTATTTAAGCCAGTTGTGAATGGTTTCATTATTTTTC
This sequence comes from Dasyornis broadbenti, assembly GCA_013397935.1. Classification (NCBI taxonomy): domain Eukaryota; kingdom Metazoa; phylum Chordata; class Aves; order Passeriformes; family Dasyornithidae; genus Dasyornis; species Dasyornis broadbenti. The sequence continues at coordinate 1,182,298 of VZRN01002244.1, forward strand.
AGTATTTTTCGCATAGGCTGGCTCAACAAAGAAATATTTCTCTTTAAATCTATTGTCAAGGTGAAGAAAAAGCATTTATTGCAAAATAGCTTCTGTTAACATTAGAAAATTATTTTTTCTATGATTTGTGGACTTTGGATCAGAAGTCCTCTGTGTTGTATATGTTCCCCAATTCTGCTGTGTAATTAGGCCCTGATGTTTCGGCAGAAGAATGCTCTCTAGCCTGCTGCCAGACCAGCACGCTCCCTGCTGCACCTGCACAAAGCTTCCTGATAAGGCCGCTCCAATTGGCACCTGAAGGAATGTGGTGTAGATCAGCAGCAAGTCGCCAGTACAGTGGCTCCACTGTATCCTCAGTTAAGCTGTAACTGATATATAAACAGGAAAAAAAGTTGACTTTTTTTGTAACAAGCAGTGCATAGAGTTAGAGCAGATTAGATTTGTATTTTGAAAAGAGCAAATTTCAGTGGCTTTCAAACACTTGGATTTGGTTCAGATCCTGCAACAGTGGAAAAAATTTGCAAATCTAAGCCCAAGTGATCTTAGAATTACTAGATTGGTTTTTTTCTCTATAACCTGCATTTCTTCTCATAAATAGGACCGAATTAATAGTTTATCCTTTCATTAAACACAAATAACAATTATAACTGCTCTTCCAAAAGTCATGTATTTTTTCTAGCACTTTCTTTTGAGTATGGACTGAAATTATTTGTCATATGTTAACACTTAAATGATCAGCTAGGATCCAAGCCACATTCTGCTGATTTCTGCACACACTTGTCATGCTCAGGCGGTCTGCTTTTTAGTAAGCTCTTAAAAATACCCCATACTATTAGGAGGAGAGAAGTACTTTTCTTACCCAAATAAAGGTCATTGTAGAATCACATGGACCAATAGTTTGGCCAATAGGATTCAGAGGGTCTGAATCACTTTCTTATTGACTGCTGCTCTTCACACTCCTGTTATATCCTGGATCTTCATCAAATGTTACAGGTGGTAGACCAGCACCTAAATGGGTAATTGGTATCCATGGCTCCCTTTATTTAGACAATTGGCTGATCAAGATAGGTATTACAAGGAAAACCAGATTAATCCTTGAGGTTATTTTTCTCAGATATCCCATATACTTCTAGCTGAACTGTTATCAAGAAATCACAACAGGGGAAGGGCCAGAATGGGACTGGGTGACTGATTTTACAGCTTTCAGATGGTGTGGCTCTGTCAGCAGGTTGTGTGCCATGTAATGCTCATTTCTTCTATGCCCTGCAGTGCTAGAAAATACGCAGAACTGACTGAGACAGTGTATTGCCATGGCAAAAACCTATTCATAAGAGCCTTTATAAAATCACAGCCTATAAATTGCTATTTTCCCTTTCCAATATCTTAAAACCAGATAGATAAGCTCTTACTGAAAAGCTTTCAAATATGCTTCTGCTTCAGCTCTCCATACAACAGACTACTGAGACAGTGTTGCTGTGAATAGACCACATCTCTCAGTGACTTGAAGAGCTTTCCTGACTATAGACATTTTCCTGACTCAAGCTCAGGCCTGCAATAAAGGCCCTTTTGAAGACACATTTACTGTGATATCTGAGCAGATTTGGAGTCTTGAGTCTATTTATCTCCTCTGTGATACCCAGTTATGGCAGCAAGGAAATCAGACCAGAATCTCAGAAATCAAAAATTATCAAAACATGCTTCACCTTGTTAATATTTTACTAATGGTGTGGACACATTTTTTGCCTTTTTGGAGGGGGGTGGGGCAGGTAGTAAGTTTGTTTTGTTTTGCTTGCATTCCTAGATATCCTGATCTATCACATTTTCTTTTAGAATTCAAATCACAACTTGAGTTAAATCCCCATCCCTTATTGGCTTTGTTGTTAGTACTGAAGTAGCATTTGATGTGTTCTGTAGTGATTTAATTATTACCCTTTCACCCAAGGTGAAGGAAGGCAACAGAGCATATTATTTTCAGAATGTCATTTACAAGATTTTGGAAGAGCCATCCTCTGACCCAGGCTGTGTCTCCACCTTGGCAGGATGCACTTTTGCAGGGGAACCTATAAAGGACTCCCACTGTGACATGGTTCTCAAGGTCACCACAGCTGCGGTCTCAGAACATCCAGCTCTGGATAAATTATAGCCTTACAAACCTTTCATGTGGCATATACCTCACTGCTGTAACAATGGGCTCATGGTGATACCAGCAGTGGAGGAGACGGCCATAAATGTGACAGAGCATGTGTGCTACATGCCATTTATGGTGGCACCAGTTCCCCACCAGGGAGGCTGGTGAGAGTCTTAGGGTTCTTTTAAAAAGGTTAATGAGGGAACAGAGATACCAGCATTGCAATCGAATTTCAGAATAACCCCATCACATTACTCATAGTTCTCTTATTGAGGATGTGGGGGTGTATTTGAAGTGTTTCTGCAAGACCAGATACATCCTACTGAATTATTCATGGAAAAAAACTCCTTACTTTAGCCTGAGAGACATGTAAGAGGAAAACTCTGTTCAGTTTGTCTACAGCATGAGATTACCTTAATTTCTAACACAGCCAGTGTGGCTGTTGAGTTAGTGGTGAACCTGTGTGCTCTTCACAGGGCATGATGCAGTCCTGCCACGTGTCACGCTCACATGGGTGTCAGCAGGCCAATGCTCATGTGTCCTTCATTTGTGGAAAAAGTGAAATTTAAAACCCCCCAAGCTTGTACTTCAGGACACAGTGGGACAGGGTGAGCTATGTACCAATCACTTTAACTTCTAATATCTACCGTGTGCACATCCTAATAAACCCCAGCTTCTCTCACTTTTAAAGACTTACTGTCTTTTTTAATAGCTCAGAGGTGGGAAATGCAAGGGTAGATCCAGCTCAGAGCTCTGGCTCATTTGTGTCTAGCCCTGAGAGGCTGTCAGTTTATAGACCACTACTGCAGCTTCCTTTGCTTGAGTCATTTCTGGAAGATGGTCTTACATGAATTTGAGACAAGGCCAGTTTCAAAGTGCAAAAGCTCTGGAAAGGTGTTTTCATGTATTTCCTTTCCTAAGCCAACAGGAGCTTGGCTAGAGGAGCCCCATGAAGAAGGTGGGGTACATTCAACAACTGTGCTCTCTGAGTTACTAGGTATATCTTTGCATTGCTAAGCAGAAAAAAATTAAAAAGTATCTTTCAATTTATTTGTTTTACTTAATTCCCCTGTTTATTAATTTGCACTTAATTTTCTCAGTCTGGGCAAAGTAAAGAATTTCTCCTTTTTCATTAGTATTATTAGTGACAGAATCCTCAGACATCTATCTTCAAAATGCAGTATTTATTAATGTAAAAAGAAGTGCTTTTAAAATGAAATAGAAATGGTTCATACCTAGTTTTATTTTACTTGTGGGGTTTAAATTTAGGCAAAGTTAATCTAAATAATACCCTTTAGACAATGAAACCCTGGCAAATATATCTTTATATTCTGTACTGTTACCCAAAGACTCAGTGATGTGGCAGCCAATAGATACACATATCTTTATCCACTTTCCCTGTAGTTAAATAAAGTTTTAAAGAAAATGCTCCATTAGCTCCTGATCATCAATCTTAATGTAATAATGGAGCTGTTTAAAGTCAGATAGGCTTCTCCCTGCCCCCTTCCCCACCACCCCATTCTATTAAAATATTTACATTGTAATAACTCAGCAGGGTTCGTGGGTTTTGGGTTTTTTTTCGAAATTGAAGGCCTGTAAGTGGGTGAAAGTATTTTAAAGCAGGGTGAGACTGAAGAGACGTGACATGTTATTGAATTAAGGGCCTTAGAAGGTGAGGGCTGTGCAGTCGTAAATTTCAGGAATGCGGATGTAACTCTCTGAATGTGTATATGAAGTTGACAGAGTTTGACAGCTACCATCTGTGAACAATAATGTATAGAGCAGCAGGGCTACATGACGCAGACTGGAATGTACCTATCAGGCTCTAAGGACTATAACAATTTACTACTCATTATCAGTGACCATGGTCATGATTAGCTGCAGGGGTTGGAATGAAACTTGGAAATTATGAGAACAAAGTTCCCCTTGTTAAAGCAGAATAATTAGTTTAATACATATGAGCAAAAAACAGGCTGGAGACTTCCTTTTTTTTTCCTGCTCATGAAAACTAAAAAAAAATGCACAGTGAAAATGGATAGACTGTTACCTCTTTCTGCATCTCTTGCAATATGAGAAAATGGCTATTTTGTATTCATTCCCTTACTGTTCCTGGACTTTCCACAACTCTGCAGCCTTTGCAACATAGAATGGCAGTGACATAATTATGTGATAACTGTGTTAATGCTACATTCATTTATCAAAGCTGATTTCTTGTGGTCTGTGCTTTCCTGAGTTCCATCAGGGCATAGCATTGCGGTAAAAATACACTTTTGAAGCATAGCATCTTGCAAGTAAAATCTCTATTGAAAAAAAAGAAAAACACAAACTAAAAAAGGGTTCTTTGCTGTTTTATCAGTAGTTTGTATTGCAAACAAATGTGTTTTCCCACAGGTTTATATTTTTCTTGGTAGACACCATAAAGTACAGTGCAGCTGAAGCCATAGCAAAATATTGTGAATTCTCATTTCAGGTTGCTCAAGTACACTGTGTGTTGAGACTGAAGGACAGCTTATTGCTAAGTAAAAGTACACATGGGTCAGTCCCACTGGAAATTGTTTACACAAGCTGAGAATCTGTCCCAGGAAATCAAGGAAATTATCAGATAAGAAACAGAAAACATACAGTCTCCATAATGCATATCTCAATGGCCACAATTATATATATTTCCATTTTTTTCCTGCAAACATTTGCTTTTCTTACAAAAATGACATTAATCCTGGTCTACACACATTAGTCAATAGTGAACTCTGACAGCAATTAAAACTCCAACAACAAGGTGCCCAGATTTCTAGGAAGGGCATTTGACTTTGAAAAATATCCAGCAAAAACAACCCATTGAAAGAGAGAAACAGCAGGAAGTCTACTGAGCAAGAACAATATCATCCATCCTCTTTTAAATGAAAGAGAAAGGTTAAGGTTGGTTTTAAAAGAACGTGTGAGCAGACAAGAAAAGTATAGTAAGCAGTTCCTGTGATAGATGGCTTAAATTTAGTTGTTCCTGCCTCCGGTGGGGGTTTTGGGGTTGGACTATGTGATCTTGTTGGGTCCCTTTTACTGCTGTTTTTACAGGAAAGTACAAGGTTGTTTCTCAGTTGGAAGGGTTCTGTGTTATTTCGTTATCTGCTTTAGAAAAATGTACACCAGTGAAGCAATCAATAGAAAGCCTTTAATATAGATGCATTGTAACCCTCAGAAGTGACTCGCTTACCCAGACCCGACTTAGAGGTGTATCTGTCCCAGTCACAGACATCTTATCTCGTAGATAAACGAGTTCTGAGCTGGCACCTCTCTGGTGTCCAGGCTTGGTGTGTTTATTTCTGCCTTGAGATGGCTGCAGGCTGAACATGCAATGCCAAATGGCTGCAAGAAGTGGGACAAGGTGAGACTCTTTGCTCTTGTGTTCCTCAGCTTGATGGGGAATTTTGCTTACACCAGCCAGTGCATGCGTAGCCTGGCTAGCAGAACAGATTGTTTTCTCAATGGATTGTTTTCAGTTAAATAAAGTGAAAAGTAATCAGTTTAACATTTACCTCAACACTTTAAATTTTTTTTCTTAGAACAAGCTGTATCTCAGAAATGGAAGAAAGTTGTGTAGGTTAGATTCTTGATGAAAATGGTTTGTGTTTCAGTGGAGTAAAACCCATTTTTTTTCAACTAGCTTTAACTGCACATTTATAAAAATAGGTACTGAACAGGACCTATTTTAAAATCTGAATTATCATGCAGATGACTCTGTTACTGGTTTGGGAAGGAGCAAGGAGCGTAATAATTCACTGTTGTAATGAGTTATTTTGGTAATGATAAATTTGGATTGTAACTTGTATAATTGTCAGGTAAGTGATAGCCACTGGACTGACAAAGCATGGACACAGAAAGATGCTGCTTCTGGTGCTACTGACATGTCATTTTGTGTCTTGTTTTCTTGTTCAGAACCTGCCTAGCTGCCTGTGAACCCAAATTAGTGGCATCAGCTTCATTTCTCCCCTTACAGTTGGCTTCCCTGTTGCTTTGCCCTATTTGTACAGCACCTGCCCCAGCACAAATAATAGTCTTAATGATGATTGTTTAAAAATAAGCTAAGCAATAGGCAGGAGATGTTAACCAGACATTTTGGTCACTACTTGCTAGGTTGGCCTTGAGACAGTTGAAAGACAGAGTTTTTAATTATTTCTGGTCTTGTCTCCAGTCATTCCTCAAGTGGTTTAAATCACCCATAGCGACACAGGCTGCCAAATATCCAATAATAAGTACCAGTCAGGAACTTTGGATCTTTGTGTTCTGAAAACTTCCATCCCTGCAGATCTTTTCTAACAGGTCTATTCTCTTGGTATCATAGTTAACATGGATGTGATATGCAAAATACACCCCCTGCTAACCGTCTGTGATAGCACTCAACGTTGCATGTGATTCAGTTTTGTCTGTAGCCTGTTCTGATTTCTGTGGGTGAGGGAGAGCTCTGTTAAATAGCCACAGTTAGTTATCACTTGCATCTCCTGCCCATAAGACAGAGAATGTGCCCACACAACATGATGGACAGACATGGCCTGTCTGGAGCACAAACCAGCAAACCAAATATAAACTCTCCCAGGGCAATCTCTGTAGATGTTGCAGACGAATGGCAGGTGTGAAAAGCCCTTTCTACCTGCTATGTTCTTGATGCTATTGTTATCTGTAGTAGCAAGATAAAAGCTTGTTGAGGATTACCACACTATTTTGTGTCTTTTATTTTGCTTTGTGGACATTTCCAAAGGCATTGAAGCCTTTGAGGCTATAGCAGCCCATATAAGGGAACCATTTTCTAAGTCTGCCATTTTAATGCAGGTAATCTACTGCATTCCTTCAAAGCAGTAAAGAAAATAGCAATGGGGCTGAAATTGCCTGTAATTTTCCTCCTAACATTTTGTAACAAGAGTAGTGCTATGTTATTTTACCTCTCTTTTTTATGTGGCCATAATTTCTGAGGTTTTTGGGATCCCATTTCTCTAAAAAGTCTTTCTTTATATGCTTTAAAATGTCAGTATTACATTAAAGCTGGTAGTGAAGCTACCAAACAATTTAAAGCTACGTTACAAGTATTTCTTATCTTTACCAGTGTTTGTTCCTCTCCCCATTCCAACAAGCCAGTAAGGTAGTGAGTCTGGGCAGTCTGATCTCATTCTCTACATTTCCTGCTTGCTCATTTTAAAACCTGTCAGCCAGAAATTTGTCTTACAAGTTTCCCCAGCTCCTAGCTCTCCTTTGGATTCAAGCTGTCTAGTAGTGATTAACCAACCTGTAAACACAGTAGGAATTACTACCAAAACCAGGTCTAACCTAAAAGATGGTAATCTCAAAGGATTTTGTGGTTATTTCATGCCCTGAAAGTTCAACCTCAACAGCTTCTAGAATTAACACACTAATTTCTGTGATGTGGTTTTAAGACATTATTGGGTTGTTGAGATTTTTAATCTGCCTTGTTGTTTTTGCTTACGCAATAAGTTTCTAGAGAAATTTTCAAAATGTGCAACATCAGTCTAACTCAGCAACTATTTTTTCATTTTCATTGATTTTCACTATTCCATTCTTTTCTTTGCCTCTATTCCCAAGACACTAAGCTGTAGATCTCAGAGGACAAAAAGTTAGTTCTAAAAGATAAGCTACTTTATTGTTGCCCGCCCTTGCAAAACTTACTTTTAGTTTTACTGAGTGTCTTCCTTTCCACTGAACACAGACTTTAAAAGCATATTTATTTCCATTCAAAGACCTGATATAAAGCTTAACCTTTGTGCAGGGTTCTAGTATGTTGAATACGCACTGATCTTTGTAAAGAAGTACAAATACCTTTTATTCTGTGTAATTTTTGTCTTATTTAACTCAATTATTTCTAAGATGATATTTCTCAGGTTTCAGGTACCAGGCAGACTTTAACATACAAGTGTCATGATTCCTGTGAATTAATGTTTAGTGACATCCCTGGGTACCCAAAAAATGGATTCAAGAGTAAAACCTAATGCTGTCCTCTTAATAAGAAATCTGATAACAAATAGAAAGCGTCAGCCTCTGAAAATGGGCTGGAGCAGCATTAAACTTCCCTGCCAGATAGGGCAGCATTAGCAGCAAGCCTGGGGTGAAGGACACATGCAAGCACAGTGCCCTGTCCCCATATCCTGGCTACTGGCTCCCTGCTTATCAAATAAGAGATAATTGAACTTGACCGTCACTCCCTCTCTGAGAATTTCAGAAGTCTGTATCACTGTCAGTCTCTATCCCCTGCTGTTCTCATAAGCAGAGTCGGGGTGGGAGGAGGAAATGAACACCACAAAATCCATGCACTTGCTCAAGCCCTTAACAAATTGACCCATTCCCCCAAAGTGGTCACTGTTATGCTGCCTTGCTGCTGAGTTGGCAGTTTTTGAGCCCCAGTTATCACCACTGCAGATCTTACCTTGTGACGGTAATAGTTACAGGACTGGTCTGTGAAGCCATGTCTTTGGACTAGCCCTGATTCCACCTAGCATGAGAGAGCTCCAGGGGAGGTCTGGACAGTTGCCACAGTGCATATGATTCATTATAATAACAAAGGTTGGCTTGGGCTTGTGTCCAGTTTGTGCTCTAGTGAGACATAGAAGGTTACATTCATCAACAGGACAACAGCCTCTACTTTCCAGCTTGAAGCATGAATGAATCATTGGTTTGCCTCTGCCCATATGGGATATGGCATTCTAGCAACAGTCATTGTTGCTAAAGAAATCTTTTATTTTTCAAGAGAAGGACTGTTCATGTTAATTATTCTCACAGCTGGAACGGATATATACAGCTCTTAAAGTCCTTTTACCATTCAGAGTTAATCAATGCCAATGAAGACTTCTGTATTTCATTAAATAAAAAGTACAGTTTTTAGTTTGACTTTTTTTTTTCCCCTCTGAATATTTAATGCTGTAAAGCATTGGCTGAAAATATATAAACTCTTCTGAAGCCAATGCCTCATTTCTTAGGCTGAATGTTGCAATAGTGGATGACACAGAGAGGTACTTGCTTGTTCCCTCTCTCTCTGGCCCTCTTAAGCTTGTTTCTTGTCTGTTCTATCACTCTGCTTTCAGAAAAGAGGCAGGGAATGCCCTGTCTCCATAGAAATATTCAGTCCAGAGGCTGGAGGGGACTCCTGAAGGGAGCAAGATATGGTTTGGACTCATCTCAGGCTGAGGAGAGCACTGACTGTAGATGTTCTGCTTTCTTGATGAGCACTTCAGCCTCTCATCCATTATGGACAGTCACAGGCAGCCTCCATCATTCTGCCCTCTGAAGAAAAAAATGCGAGCTGAAGATCTGCACTCAAAGAACTGGCCTGTGTCTCTGAGCATCACTATCCCCAAGAGTCTTAGTAAGGCTGGGTCTAAGAGACTGCACAGCATCAGTGTTCATGCAACCAAGATCAACATGTGACCCTTTGGACATAAAGAATGCACAGGCTTTGTATCCTTCTGACTAACTCCGGCTGATAACAAAGTCCCTGTGAAGCTCTGCTGGGCCACAGAAAGTCCTGTGGATGTCCTCCTGAAGCTGCTTTGGCTATCCCCTAGGAGAGGATGGCCACCACTGAAACAGAGCAGACAAAGCCTCCAGACTTTTTGCCTCATCCTTGATTTGGTTGTTGGTAGGTGGCTTTGCCACCTTGCCAAATTGATAAAAGTTAATCCCTCCTAGGGAATTATGACACTTCACTCCCAGAAAGCTCCTCCAACTTACATCCTTAGCCAGCACAACCTGGCCTCACTTGCACTTTGAAAGAACCTGCATATATTTTTTTCACAAGCCACTATTTTACAAAGGATGCATCACACCTTGATAATGCTTTTCATGCGCTCGCCTTTGTGTACTTGATGGTGATGTGAAAGATTATTGCCTCATTCCAGGGATTGGGAAAATGGAAAACAAGGCAATTCAGCTTGCTTTTGATGCAATTCAGAACTGGAAGTAATACAGCTTTGCAATTAGGAAATCACCTACATGTGCCTTTTTTCCCCCTAATGTTATTTTTGTGTACAGCATGTTTCATCTTGTTAAAGCTGATTGAATACTGGAGATTTCAAGAAGAAAATATGTAGAAAGGCACTGGCAGGAGGCCTAAGAAACCTCTTGGAGCAATGGTGCTGATTCAAGAACTCATGTATTTCTTGCATCAGTGGTCTTGTTTGGGGTTTCTTGCAGAACCACACTAATCTTACTTTAGCTCTCTCAAAAAAAAAAGCATGCACCACAAAATCATAGCCCACTAGTACTTGTTACAGCACATATTGCTTCCATTGGTCTCCTTGAAAGATACTGTATTTCCTTACCTGCAGTTTTTCTTCTCTCTGGGCTGAGGTATGTCTGAGCTTGGAGGAGCTTGCCTTGCCTGTGACTATGCCGTGTGCCATCTGGGTCTGCTCTTTCTTCACAAAGGGCTGCAAGGCAGGACATGTCAGCCGACTTTGGCAGGCGAACAAAAGCCATTTGGAGACTATAGGAAAAACAACTGCTCCGTGGTTTGGAAGCTCTTGCTGGATCGCACTGTGAATCAGAGCGTGTCCCTTACTGTTTCACAACAGCTCTGCTCCTAAGAGCACAGCCTTGCAGCAAGGCCAAAACCAAGCCTTGTGGCATATGGATTTTCATCTTGTAATAACAGCTTCATTTTGTAGACATGAAGTACGTGTCCTCCAGTAATATGTGATGAAATGTAAATTGTATGTATTCTGTATCTAGCCTCATTGCCCATGCTGGCAGCCTCTCCTTGGGAGCCTCAACAGCCCTGCACACCCGTCATGCTTATGTTTCCTCATACATTCCCCAACAAAGCCATGTTTGAAGCCACAAGTTTCACCTACCACTGGCAGTATCTTACGTGATCTTTATGGCAATTAGCCACGGGACTAATTCATGAACAGTTGTTGAGAGGACAAAAAAAAAAAAAAAATCAGAAATAAAACCCTTGTGAGAGTGAACAGACTAACTTGTTGTGAGAGGCAGGGCGTCCTGACCTCAGACCCAGGCCATTCATCTCCTGTACAGCACCACTGCAGTGTGCCAGTGTCCACCAGTAAGACCATGAGGAGATGTGAATCTGAAACTAGAACTGTGTCTGTGGTCCTCTTGGCCCCACTGGGATGGCAGCCAGCTGCTGTCTGGGGTGTCCCATCAGCACTGATGGAGGATGGGGGGAAGCGCTGGCTTCTTGCCCAGCAGGGCCTCCTCAGGTGTGAGGGGGGCCTGGCACAGAAGCCTGCAGGAACAGCACCAATGCAGGAGCCGTGCTTTAGGCTCAGGATGCCAAAAGAGCTCTCAAGGCATAGGGTAGGAGCAGGCAGAAAAGCACGAGGGCTGGGTTCAGCGTTTGACTTTGTATGGGACAAAGGGCGTGGCTTGGTGTTAGGCTGGATGCATGAAGATGGAGCCAGGGAATCGGGACACGCTTCATCCTGAGGTGTGACCAGAGGCAGACCTATGAACACTGCTGTTCAAGGTGCTGGCCATGCCCTTACATTTTGTTACCTACTGCTGTCAGTGGTGGCTCTCAAGTCAGCTTTGGGCACTGCAGGTCTAGGAGGGCACTTGCCTCCTGGAGATTCTGAGACAAGGCCACCAAGAACCAGAAACCCTGGTGATGTCGGTAAGCTTCAGATCTGGCCTTGCAATGAGGCTGGGCTGAAAGGAGCCAAAGAGAAAAGTTATTTACCTCTTCTGCTCATGGCAACAGCTACTCTTTTCTGAGGAAAAAAAAAAAAAATCCTGTTTGTGTTTCCTTCTGCTGTTTGGATTACAGGAGTCCATAGCTGCTGGCAGAGCCGGGAGGTGAGGCTGGCAGCAGGCTCATCTCTCAGTCCATAGGTGCTGCTGCACATCATTGCTGTCACTTTTGTTGACTGACAGAATGTCAAGGATGTAATGACTGAAACAACTACCTGCAAAAAGCATGTCTGTATGGCTCTATTTAAGAAACGTAGGCATTATGGGCTACAAAATGTTATAGTGTGAATGCATTCTTTCCACACCCCCCACTTTCTGGAGTACTGCCATGAGGCTCAATATCCAGCCTGCCCACAGTGTCTTTCTCTCTCCCCATTGCAAGTGCTGGCTGTGATTCACTTCAGTTGCAGTGTTTGTTTTCCATTCTCTGCTTGCTGGATGCTTCTTTTATTATATCCAAAGACTTTTTCTCTGAGAATATGTTAGGTACTTTTTTAAGTGCTAGTGGGGTTACGGGCCTGAAAGACAAACCAAAACTCACATAATTTGCCTCTGTATTTTATTTAAAATTATGAGAAGTGAAAAATAAAATATTCTCGGTTCATACTTCTTTGCTAACAAAAAGACAGTCTGTCTTAATGTTAGAAAAAAATGTAAGCTACATTGGCATAGATGAGCTGTTGTGCAACTTCCAGAGAATCTTGAAAAAAGTTTCTTTCTGGAAATGCAATCTTTTCTTATAACTTGGAACAAAGTTTTCCACTTCTACAAATGATTTAGTAGTCAAAGAAAACGGGACATCCATTAATAAATGTAAATGTTGGTTTAGAAAACACTGTATGACTAGAGTTTGAGAGAATTATGCTTTATTGTAGTCTCAGTAAGTTGTTCTGTTTTTTTTCCCTGGAGTATTTTTACTGAGCACTGAATTTTTTTCCAGAGTTTTTATTTCAGAGTTAACATTACAATCTCTCCCAGATCAGTAATAATGTCGTTGTACTGCTTGCTGAGAGGACAGAAGAATGAACTGCAACTTCTGTTTTTTCATAGCTAATTCACAGACCAAAAGAGAATGAATCTTTTATGTACCACTGCCTCCTGGTATTTTGAAAGAATACATATTTTGAAACAGCTGAGATTGCAGTTACTGCTCAAATACAAGTGAAAAACATTCTAGTGACGTGTTAATCTTTTATTCACTGTTACATGTAATATTAATGCAAAATACTTCCGCTTCTCAGTTAGAAATCCTATTATCAGTTTGTGATGTTTCAGCTATTTCAGATGTCAAGACATTAGAGAATGTGGGATTTTAAGCAGTGAGTCAGCTGTTATCTACATCTACCGCTAAGTAGTATGGCTACAATAACACCTCATTTGACTGGTTCTCTTAATTATTTTTGTGCAAAACCTATTTCCTTTCACACCCATGGGAATTCAGCAAAGATGCTGACAGTAACTACTGGGGAGAATTACTGTTTGTAGTTAGACCTGCAGATACAGTGATTCTTTGTCTAGAATGCAGTAAAAACCAATAAGTATTAGATTTCAACATTGCCTAATTTTCCAGTAGTTGATTCTACTTGGAACTACTCATAAGTCTGACTTATTACACACATTTTTCTATTGCTCTTAGCAAGCATATAGTTGCTTTACAGCTAGCTTAACACTGTTTCTTAGTATTCTTTTCAGCAATTTGAAATAATGTCTTGAGTCACAAGTCAGTCTTGGCCAGAATTCCTTTTCAATATAAAAGAAAAAATGTGTTTTACAAACAGAACTATGAAAAAGCATAATTTTTCCCAGACTTTCTAGACTCCTTTTTCCCCCCAACTTCAGACTATGGGAATGCATTCTGTAGTCTGTGATTCTATTCCCACACAGAGAAAACTAATATAAGCTTTTATTAATATCAACAGTGGAATTAAACTTCTAAGAAAATACATATTGCATCAGTAGTACAGTGGTATATAATTAGACGTTTTCTTATTCAAACAAAGGGATAAAGGGTAGTACATTTCATTTAAATGCCCCTTCATCTTAAATTTAAAGTGCAGTATTTCAGGTTGACACTTATGGATACTGTAGCTCCAGTCCTCCCTTTGCCAGCTAATAGGTGAAGGCAGAGAAGTCCTGAGGTCAGACAAAGCCCACTGGTAGCTAAGCTACCCTGAAGTCATTGCTCTGCAGCCTGCTCCAAGCACAGGAGAATGTTCCTGATACAAGAGCACAGCATTGTTGTGAGGCCTTAGCAGGAGCAACACTGAAATGAGGATAAGCCATTGGCTATCTTGATTGTTTAGGTTATATTGCAGAGATTTTTATGTTTTGTAACAACAAAACCAAGCCCAGTACTACTTCCTAAATGGTGGCTTGTCTGCTGCTGAGAGCCCTGGAGGAGCCCAGTCACTTGCTGGCATGTGTAAGGCTGCCATCATTCCAAGCCATCTGTCCTGTCTGGACAGGGGGCAATTGCTGTGGTGTATTTGCTGTGGCCGTCCTGTAATGGTGCAACTCCCTGGAAACGAGAAATTAAGAAAAACCCATATTAAACCAATAGATCTGGATGGAAATCCCTCTGCCTTTAGCCAGCTGGTTTGTTCCCTGGGCCTCATACTTGTATCACTCAACAAAACTTGGTGCCCCAGCATGCACCCAGGAGTGAGACCTTTCTCAGAGGAACTAGTTTAAGCTCAATTTCCTTTCACATCTTCAGCTGTTTCCAACAAGAATTAGTAGTGATGGGCTCTATTTTGGACAGTGTGAACAAGAAACTTCCTCTCAGGTTGTAGTCTAATCTGGTTTGAATGACAAATACTTCCCAAGCAGCTGGATAAAACTCACCCCAAATTATGGTGCATCAGGGCATGGGGCACCCAGACACAGCCTGTCTGAGGCTCTCATCTCTATAGCTTCTAGCAAGAAGGTAGAAAATAAGCTGCTCTCCTGTTAGCATTTTTCTTTCTCATTTCATGGAGATTTCTGTGATTCATTCAGAAGAAAACATGACTAATGTATTCATATGTTGAGACTTTTTACGTCTGTTTGTTTGTTTCTGAGAAATCAGTGAGACTGAGTTAGAGGTAAGTTGTAGCTCAGCCACAGAAATGTCTCCAGGCTATTCTGGGCAAACAAGATTATTTCTTTTCAGAGTTCCTGAGTATTTTGGGCAGAAGGTAAAAAAGTGCTCTGTTGTAGCATAAGACACACATGGAAACGTTTTCCTTCTATCTGTAATTGAAGTTTTTCTTTCTCCCTATTATTAATATGGCATTATACCTTAAAATATGCAATTGAATGTTCTGCAGCAGCAGTGTCCCATTCGACTTGGCCAGCCATGCAATTGCCCTGCAGGCTGCTGGGGGAGGCCGTGCCAGGGCGAAAGGAGGAGAAAAGCTGGCTGTTGGTAGGACCAGGGCCCCATTTCCTTCCTTGCCTGAGGACCCATTCCAGCCATACCACACCATAATGCTGCAGGTAGCATGGGGTAAATAACTCTGGGCTCTGAGCAAGAAAGCAAATATAAAAATGACCATGAAAATTGCCTAACCGGTTAAATCTGGTTCCAGGCGGGAACTGAAGTTCTACCTTGAAATACTTAAATCCCATTTGGACGGCATAGATTTACATTCCAGATGAAGAACTAATGGCTTTCACACAATATCCTCAGCAGAGATGCCCCAGCATACCAACCTCTGTGTTTTCAGTAGATGGAATTTGTAGTTCCTCCAGGAGCTGCATTCTTCCAAGTGTTCCTTCTATTTTTGGACTGACTACTTGTTTTATTTAGAAAAAAAAAAAAAAAGAAAATAAGAAACCAAAAACCTGTGCTCTTGTCAAACTGCAGATGCTATATGAGTCATCTATACAATAACACTAAACCGTGCTTCTCTGTTGTGGTGCAGTTCATCATCATCACAAAGGGGTTTATAGAAAACAAACACAGATGACAGAGTCTGCTCTTAAGCTTCCTGTGTTTAATCCTTGTGGGTATTTAGCCAGCTGAACAGTGTACTGTTGAAAAATGGATTGTTATTAAAATGTTGGGTGTTGCAGTAGCTGCAAAGTCTCATTTTTTTGCTAATAAAAATGAATGCCATTCCTCTGACAATTTTTGGCTGCCTATCTGTAGTCATTTGCCTGCATAGTAATTGTGTAAATGCTAATGACGATCCTGAAACTTTGATGAATAAAATGTTTTTAGGACTGTTAAGACTGCCTTGTAGACAGCAATGCTTTCTCATTTAAATGCCTTAAAACACATCCTTTACAAAGTATCACCAGTAGTCTTTAGCCTCAAGCAGAACAGAATATAGGAATTTATGATACAGAAACACAGTGAAGCAGAGTATAACCAGCTTCTTGTAGTCTGCATACCTATATATCTTGCTAGTAGTGTTTCCCAAGTAAGAATAATTTACTTCACAGTTTTCCCTGTTACCTTATGGAAATATCAATAGTTCCAGGCTTTTAAAAAAACTATTACAAATTGTTAACAGCAATTGCACTTGTAAAATGGTATTTAGATCCACTTCCTACTGAATGGTAGGATGAATAGAGTACCTAGTTCTTTTAGGCATTCACGGTCTGTAAAACCCACTCATTAGGAAAATCGTCTGATGAGCTGGTCCTTGCTCTAAGGAGCTCTGCTTTCCTCTGTGATCCCTCTCATGTGACTGGCAGCAGGTAATCAACATCTCACCTCACAGGCACCATTTGCTAGGCTAAGCAAGCCTGTCCTCCCTCCTCTCTTCTTGTAAAATCTGCATTTTAGCCCTTGATTGCCCTCACAGCCCCTTGCTGCACCACTAATACCTGGAGCATAGGTGGGAAGACCTGTGCCTGGTACTGCTGGGGAGCTCCCACCCATCCCATCAACTTTCCCTGTCAGGTACCTGGCCTAACATGCTCTACTGCCAAGCTTGCTTCCTATGTATTCAGTTTGTCTCTTTCCTGTTTGGTGTCAAGGAAGCCCTCAGCCCCAGTCTGGGACAATTACAGAAGCAGGCTCAGAGATGTTGTCTGGCATATAGGCTGAGATGTGGTTCTCTCAGTCTTCCTGCCCAAGTTGTTCCACTGTCCTGAGGGATTTGATGTTCACTCAGGTAAAGAGAGAAGGACTCCTTCCATGTTTCAACTGCTCATGTCAGAATCTTCAGGGCTGCAGTCTCTGCTTCAATGCAGTGTGTCTGTGGGACTTTGCCTCAGAGTATTTGGGTGTATAAAGCATTGAGGTGTTTTAAGATGAGGTAGCAACTGGAAGGCATTGGAGTGGCAGGGACGTACTGGGCTTAGGCAGCCTAGCCCACTTGGAGTTTGAATTTTTCTCATGTGTCTTTTGCTGTACACCATGATAAGCCTATGAAAGAGCTAGTAATTCCTGTACAAAGGGAATACATCCTGTGTTGCAGCATGGGCTGATTAACTGAGGATTTAAAAGAAGTGCGGATTAACACCCAGATCTTCAAGTATATTTAGGTTCTCTGTTCCTATGGGCAGATAGAAGACAGGCTGCCAGTATGACAGGAGACAGTGTAATAGTAGAACATTATGCAATTTAGGCTCTCATAAAATGCATATGCCTGTGGGAGGATGAGTTAAGGTTGCCCAGGCAATCTTATTTCTGGCATTTTCTATATTTTCTGCATTTGACTTTGCAACCTACACATTCACTCATCATAACTTTCTGTTGTAGTATGTAGCTATTACTTGAATTTACATCCTTCTTGCTAAAGTTGTTACATTAGAAATGTAAAGTTTTCAGTGTCTTTTGACTTCAGCATGAGGCCAGCTCAAGCCATGTTCTGTTCAGGTTGTGCCATCCTGGCTGAAGCCCTGAGCAGGGCAGGACACAAGCACCCAGGACCACTCACCAGCTGGCCAATTGCCGCATGTCTAGAGGCACCAGCTGAAATTTGGGGAGGTGGTAATCAAAGCTGCCTTCCCTCTCTGTAGTTTCAGGGATGTGACTTCTGGGTGACGACTCCACAAACTTAAAGGATCTGCAGAGGATAGACTTGCAGACGGCATATGAAACAAGCCCTTCATTTACTTAGCAGCTGAGAGAAACCGTACCAGCCCCCAAAATCCTCTGCCACTGTCAGCATCATCCTACAGTTGGCCTGGCACAAGCAGGACTTGTCACTGACCTTCCCTAATGCAACCCAGGCACTACCCCTTGATGAGCTGACTCTGTTGTAACATCAGGTGAGATTTAGAGAAGAAGGTAATGTCACTTTAACGCCATAATTCTTAGAAGGCTTAATACAGATCCTGAGGTATTCCTACAATGGCAAACAAAAATTCTGCTATGTTCTCTCATATACATTTTTTAATGAAGTATTAGAGATTGTATTAATCTCAGACATTTTGTCATTGGGGCTTCTTCCTCACTTTTCAGATCAAACCAGCACTCTGTGTGCAGAACAACTGCTTGTACTGTGGGGGCACAAACCAGCACAAAAAATTACTGACAGCAGATGGGCAGCCCTGAATGAAAAACAAAACCTTAAGCATTTCACTTCTTGGATTAGAGTTTCGTAGCATTACATAAAGAGGAAATGGGGGAAAAAATGCAAGCTTAAAAGAAGATAAAATCTGATTAAAATGCAGACTAATATAATTGCAGAACATTACTCAGGCTTTCTTGTGGAGAGAGAAAAATGTCTGCTATTGTGCTGCTATAGAAACCACATAGGGCCTGTGAGTAGGTGAGAGTGCATGGAGCGTGTCATTCCCTCTCTCCTGCATTTCTCTCCCCTGGAATGAAGATCCTATCTTGCACCCTAAGCTTGGCATTTGCTGGCCAGGGGATCTCTCCCAGTACACAGAGAAGTTGTTTTCCTGCTTAAGTAGTTTCTCTTAATATTTCTGCTCCCTTCCTTTTTTGTTTTGCTCTTGGAAAGTGGTGCAGGGCTGTGTCAGAGGAGGGATAAGCTCCAGTCTTCCCAGGATTTTCACAGGGGCTGGTTCACTTGGCTTTAAATGTTGGGAGCATGGAACACATATGTTGTGCCATGGAAAGGGAGCTTTCTTGTGTTTACTCTTATAAAGCCACAGAAAGATCTCACAATGCTTTGGAAAGTAAATACTCATCTGGAAGGAGCAGCCTTTGATCGTGTTTCTGCACACTGTGTCCACAGCACTTGTTTCTCTGAGGACATGAGTTAGAATTACCAAAGCACTAGATGACAAAGTAAGGTTAATTCCCTGGCTGTGGATGGAAGTGTCTTTATTGAAAGTATAAACCACATACAAACATACCCTCTGTAGAGCAGTATAAAATAAACTATAGGAATGTGTCCCTGAAGTTGGGAAGTGTATTCCCACCAGCTCTGCCCCATGGCCATCTGGGCTAAGGCTTCGTCTCTGACAGCAGTAATTTCTGCCTGAAAGGATGATGTAAGAATTTTTTTATTAAAAAGACTGGTGGATGAGAAGCCCTGTCCACACCACATTAGAGCTCTTTCTGGTCCATAATACTTACGAACCTCGCGCAAAATTTGAGAAGATTACTTACTGCTGCTCATGAATTCTAAGGTAGCATAAAGTACTGAAAAATGCATTTCCTCCTTATTTATAAATGCACACTCATTTTATTACAGATATAATTTTAGCATTTGTTCCAGTGCCTTCCTACAGAAATTGACTCAGTGACTCAAATATGCATTTTACAAGAACATATTTTGTATCTCAGTTTTTGCAGAAGTTCCACCTTTCAATCTGGCTGATTGTTTTGCTTTTGGTGTTTTGAGGCAGAGGAAGAAGATGCCATTCTCCAGTTATTTTAGCACTTTCATCCAGTCCCTAATTAACTGTCAACTTGATTTTGCTCCTCCCACTCTTGTTAGAGATCTGTTCCAGTGTTTTGCTATTCCGACTGAGCTTATACTCACTTATTCTTACACTGACATTGGCCCTTACTTTTAACTTTCCTGGCTCCTCCATTTTCTAAGCCCCACTTTTATATATTTTATTTTGTCTCAACTATTGAACTATTCTCTTACCTCAACCCATGAGCTTTACTTTCTCTCTGATTCTCCTTCCAAGAGAGGCAGGCAGAGGACAGTAAGCAAGCAGCTGTGTGGTACTTATTTGCTGACTGGGGTTAGACCATGACAAACACTGATTTACTCTTGACTGGCTGACAGAATCACACACCGTACTGCAGAAATTTTCTGAAATTACTTATCTGACATTGCTGGGTTTACCTTTCCCTTGTTAAATAGCTCCTACTCATCTTGAGATTAACTAGTCTATTCTCCAAGTGCTGATCTTATATCCAGAAGAAATTTTTTTTATTAATCTCTGCACGCCATTAATGTTATCAAATTTAATTATATTTTCATTAAACCTGTTCTAAGAGACATGCAGTTTCTCCAATAAACAACTCCCAGCTCTGTCAACGGCAGATTTTATTAGCATGCTTGTGTTCTTGACACTACTGTAATGAAAACATGAAGGATGAGAGGAGCATTGATGAATCACACAGAGCACTTTCCTTCAGTCTGACACTTCCCATATAAAACACACCCCTGTCATTGTCTCCTGATCCACATGTTCTTCTGCTTCAACAGCTGTTTCCTGTCTGGACAGCATCAGGTATTATTGATCCCAAATAGATTACTTATACCACATTTCCTTTCTTGAAGAAAAAGGGAAACAGAGAAAGATATCTTGCAGAAGCCACATCTCATGTAATTGATTTTTATTCCGTTTATTCTCATATCTTTAATTATTCTTTCCTTCTAAATTTGTCTAGAGTATTGTAAATTATTTCCCCCCCTTTCTTCAATGCAAGCATTCCAGAATGATTTGAGTGCTAGAGTGAAACTTTGTGCTCCTTTCACCTCATCTCCCCACACTTGGCCTGTTTGCACTGTAGACAAGATCGTTTGTTTTCCTCCACTGCAGTAATTACCCATGACTTTCTTCCCATTACTCATCTTCCTTCTGCATCCATCTTCTGCACTCATCTTTATTAAAATTAGAAGCAAAATGCTTCTTGGTTTTCTAAATATTGTCAGACTTCCTTCAATCTGTATGCCCCTCTGACTGCATGACTGCACTTCCCTGTTTCTTTTTCCCTGGTTAAGGTAACTACTTCTAGCTGACATTATTTATCTTCTGCATTCCTCATCTTGAAGACAAAACTTTTTAGGAGAGGGATCCTCTTCACTTTTACCTTTAGATTTTCTATTTCCAATGTCCTTAGTTAACAAGATGCCAGATAATCTTCTATGAAATCCTTTGTTCAAGGTACAGTATCCAGGTAATTTCTACTGCACTGGCATAGAGAAATCCAGTCTTTCCTTTGTATTCAAGTCCTTGAGTCCTTCAGCCTTGTTGGTTTTTTTCTAATTGTGTCTCTTTCCCCTTTTGACTTAGAATGCCTTTCTATAAATCTGGTTTACCCATCTATTTATTTTAAACTGCAACTAGGAAACAATTTTTCCCCCCTATGACCTCAGTAACCCTACAATACACCCGCTGCTCATGAAGCTAAACCGCAGGTGTTGGAAGGAGGGCAGCTCCTCTATTGTACCCAGCACTACTCAGCCCCAGGCATGGTTCATAGAGTCTGCTCTCATGTCTCACGGCAAGGCAAGGCAACGCAAGGCATCCAGGGGTGAATGGCAGGAGGTGTGGGGCGGCAGGTGCAACCCAGACTGACACCCACAGGACCGATGTAGCCGCCAGCCTGGGCAGGTGGCTGAGCCTTTATGGGCGCCGCGCATTTCCGTCAGCCTGGCGGGATTTTGGGAGAAGACGGCAGCGCTGAGGTCTTCGGAAAAGCTCGATCAGCCGCCGTTACGGCGCTACGGGTGTTTGATCCGCGAAGAGCGGGGAGGTCACACACAGACCAAGACTCCTCATTTCTGACAGCCTTCCCTCACGCATGCCTCCCGAGGCGCGAGGACCGCCGCCCCGCCGCACGCCCCGCAGCCGCTCACCCTGCCCGGCAGGGGCGGAGTGCGGCTCGGGGCGCGGCTCGGGGCGTGTTTCAGGGCGTGTTTCGGGGCGGGGAGGGGCGGTGTTCGGGCGCTCTGAGTGGCCGCCGGGGCCCGGGGCGGGACGCGGGGGCGAGAAAAGGGCCGAGGGCGCGGCGGCGGCAGCGGCG
>VZRN01002244.1:1204368-1259824 GCA_013397935.1 Dasyornis broadbenti
GGGGGGCAGCGGCTGGGGCGAGGCGGGTGGGGGCTGGCAGCGGCGGAGCGCGGCTAATGGTGCCTGTCTGTGCCTGCCCGCAGCGCTCGTGGTGCGGTTCCTCACCCGGCGGTTCATCGGTGACTATGAGCGGAACGCAGGTAGGCGAGCGGTGGCGCGGCTTCGTTCCCGCCGGGATGGAGGGCGGGCAGGGGATATCGCAGGGGGAGAGCGCGGCCCTGGCCGCTTTGCGGTGCCTGCCCTGGGACTGCCCGGGCTGGTTGGCGCGGGGTGCAAGCCCTGAGAGAGAGTGTGCAAACCCCAGAGCTGAGCCGGGGCACAGGTGGGAAGGGAAGAGCTCACTCGCTGCCCCCGGGACTGCGGAGGATTTCGGCATGTGCTATCACTGGCCCGAATCCCCAGGGTTCCGCGGCTGCTGCCTCCCTGAGAGCCGCTGCCCTCCCTGCTCTGCTCGCAGCCCTCGGAAAGGGGCACGACAGGCACATGCAATTTGTGACCGCAGCAGCTCAAGAGATGAGTTGTACTGCAGGTCCCTAACAGAATTTACTTTATGTGGTGAAAATGCCCCATTTTTGAAGGAGTCTTTTAGCTAAAACAGGAATACATTCTGTAAGCCTCTTGTTGTATTGTTCTTTGCAAACTGAGTGCCAATGGTTACACGAGCTAGGCAGGGGCAGCTTAAAGGGGAAAATGGAGATGTGATGTTATGTGTCTCATTCAGTGAGTACGGTGCGGAGTCTAAACTAATGCCCATGTGAAATATACAGCCTTCGGTTGAGGAAATTACTTGAAAAAGCCAAACAAATGAAAAAAAACAACCAACACAGAAAATTTGACAGGGCAGCCAACAAGCAGCTTCAATACATTGTGGAAACACTAAATGACAAGAAAATTGCTTTTCTATAGAATAAAAGCTGGTTATTTTGCACACTTACTTTTATCATTCAAGCTGTGATAGTCTTTAAGAGTGATTAAGTTCCAAGTTGCCTACTATTTAATGCTAAGCTTCAATACAAATCAATTAATGATTTAATCCAAGGCGTCTAGGAACATTGTAAATATTGTTAACACCCAAAAAGCTTATAACACTGTTTTCTTGCTTCATGAGTGCCAATGCACCTTTCCCTACACAGCTAATGGGCAGCAGAAGCAACATTTGTCTGTAGAGTGGTGACTGTACTTGTGAACCTGTTGGTGTTTTTGTCAGGTAATCTCTACAGCAGGCATGTCCAGGTGGATGGAGAGATGTTGGCCATCCAAGTGCAAGATACTCCAGGAGTTCAGGTGAGCTAGATGCAACCATGCAGTTTACCAGAGTAGCTCTAAATGTTTGTGTGCTTACATCCCTCTGTGCAGCATGTTTTTACAGTCTTTCTATAAAATATTTTGCTGTCCATTTCAGAGTTTGGTGTTCTGTGTGAGAGAGGTGGTAACTTGTGTTTTAACCAGTCAAGCCAGCTGTGTTGAGAGACTATTTCACTGAATCATTTGTTCATTAGAGGCCCATTACTTTTGAGCAGCTGAATTACCTAGTTCCCGTATATTGGGAACATTAGGCACAAACCCAGAAACGATTCTGTGCAAATAAGGTATATGTGAAAACAAATGTCATGACTACTGCCCAACAAGCTTCATAAATGAGTATGACAGAAAGTGAAGTCTGCTATGTTGTGGCTGTGCTCATTAGTGTGTCACAAGTTAAAGTTTTGAATGTATAGACCTGAGTAATGCTGGATTGTTGCCTTTTTGAACTGGGCAACACTCCAGGTCTAAATGCTTCCAGCTCATATCTTTGCTTCCCCAGACTTACTGTCTAGCCAGTTAATTTCCCATTCTGTGGAACTACAAAGTCTTTCTCTGCATGCAGAACTAGTCAGGTCAATTTTCCATTTGAGTATAGCAAACTCCAGTGTTGAATTCCAGCTTTTTGCAGCTGAATCAACATCTGCATTTATTCGCTATGCTCAGATCAAGTTCATACTTACTATGTGAAATCCAAATATATGTCTGAAGCTGTAAAATGCTATTTGGCTTTACAGACTCTTGAAGACAGGTTCCTTTAATCTTTTATGACTTCAGCTATCTAATTTGAGACCATTCATTTTTCAGATCCATGAACACAGTCTGGATTGTAATGAGCAGCTGAACAGATGCATTCGCTGGGCAGATGCCCTGGTGATTGTCTTCTCCATCACTGACTATAAGAGCTTTGAACTACTCAGTCACCTTTACCATCATGCTCGACAGCTGCTTCCAGGGAACATGGTCCCTGTTGTCATCGTGGCAAACAAAGCTGATCTCTTGCATATCAAAGAGGTGGAGCCTCAGCAGGGACTTCAGCTGGCCAATATGCTAGGCTGTACTTTCTATGAAGTATCTGTCAGTGAAAACTATAACAATGTCTTCAATGCCTTCCATCTCCTCTGTAAAGAAGTCAATAAACAGCAAATAACCAGCACCCCTGAGAGGAGGAGAACCTCTCTTATTCCACGGCCAAAATCACCAAATATGCAGGATCTGAAGAGAAGGTTTAAGCAAGCTTTGTCTGCCAAAGTGAGGACTGTCACTTCTGTTTGACAGCACAGCCCTTGGTCTACCCAACATTAAGCTTGAGATTGAAACCTGGGGTGTTTAACACTGGCACATGCAGAATCCAAGGCATTGTGAAAGGAGGATGATTTGAGTAGCCTTTTGCATGGTAGAAGTCTTTAAGCAATTGCTTAAAAAGGGAACAGCATCAGATTAGAAAAGAAAAAAAAACAATCCAAAACCTCCTGGAAAATAGTTCTAGGATGTGACTTGCTGAACAAGTATTTTGACTTGGAAAGGAAACTTTTCAGTAAATGAGATAATTTGCCTTTTTTCCCAGTTGGACAGATTTGGCTTTCTTTTGTGCAGAAACAACCTTTCTGCTGTAACTCAACTTGAGCAGGGAAATGCACTGAGCTGCAGGTCCCTATTCAGAAGTAACCACTTGAGTTTTGTTCTCACATAGATAAAGGACAGTATGATGCAAGTGTTTAATTTTATTGCACAGGTGAACTGTTTTTTCTGTGTATTCCAAAACAAATAAGCAAACATGAAAAGGTTCTGTAAAAATAAGTGTAAAATAAGTGGACAGGACTGAACATCAAGGCTGTAAACAATGGTCCTTTATTTTTTACTAGCCATGTTACTGCTGACAACTTGACCAGACTCCTTTGTATACAAAGCTATTGTGCACAGGGTGTAAACATATCTAATTACGAACAACTCTTTTACTGTCTGAAAAGAGTACTCTCCAGACTAAATGATCCAACACGGAGCTTCTGAGGAATGAGTGTGGAGTTTGAGTGATAGTCTATTACAGGTGCCATTCTAAGACATTTTTTTCTCTCTCTCCTGTGTGCAGTAGGCACAAAAAGAACAAAAGGTGTGAAGCATGGCTGGCTCCAGGCAATGAAGCTGATGGCTTGTTCTGAGCTGAGCCAGACTTTCTTCGTTCTTAAACACATGGCAGATTTATATAAATACTAAATTTTTTTTTTAATATTGAGCCAATGGAGTTCAGAGCCTAAGGGCCTTATACACATGCACTTTAAAAAGCCAGTTGTGCTTTTGTTTAAACTGTAACTTATTTATTTCGTGTACAGTTACTCCTCCTAGGGAGTGGACTTTTCATTCTTACTGCCTGAAATAACATTAAATTTTTGAATTGCATGTTTCCTTGTGTGTTCTTTGGGGGTGAGAAAAAAGGAGTAACAACTGCTGAAATGTTGAGACAAAGTAATAGCTTTTTCAAGGTCGTTAACATACATTGCAGAAACAGCAAGGTGTCCTTTCCTGCCTATGCTGTTGCTTTATTAGCATAAACCACAGCGGGGGAGCTCTCACAACTGCTTTACAACTTCCTTTTAAGAAATTCTTTTAGGAGAGGAACTGAATAAGGCAGAGACCTTTCAAATTAAAATGGGATTCTTCATTTCCACTTGTCAAAAATACTTTGGTATTTCTCTCTAGTGAGAAAGGAATGGTGTGAGGTAGGTCAAAACCTGGAAGAACACGAATTCTAAGTGACTGCCACTTTTTTTTAAAAAGGAGGCTATTTATATTTTGAGCTATATATCACAGTGAAGAATTTAATTAAATTGCAAATCTTCAGCTACCTTTTCTATGTTTAAAGCAGCTTTACTAAGAGCCTTCATGAGGAGAATGTTTGTGCTGGCACTAGGCTGATGGCCAAACAGGCTCACTTGGTTAGCACACAGCTGCAATAAGTGGTGCAGGGAAACCAACAGGGTCCTGCTGATGCTAGTCTTTTGGACCATGAGTCACTAGCCAAGTGACTTAGGACTGGAGTTGCAAACAACACTGAGCTTGCTCTTGCAGTCTGCGTTTACACCAAATAGCGCTTAGCTAAATAATACAGAATTAAACCAATTTCCCAAGGGTGGCTTTATGTTTTCTCTTCTGACCTTTTGAGTATTGCTTGGTATTGCAGGCAGAGGAGTCAGACACTCCCTGATGTGGTCCTGCACCTTCCCATGCAAATCTCTTCTGTGCTGTTTCTACTTAGTTGGAACTGGCAGGAAATTCCTCATCCCTCAACCTTTTCCCAAAGCACATGTTCTATGTAGCTGCCACAGCTATTTCCTACAAGTCAGTTTACTATTGCACTAGGGCCACTGGAAAGACTCCCACTGTACTTTTGGTCTAGAAGTGCTTAAGTATGAGATAGTGGCTGAGTTCGAGCATCAATTACCATAGCTGTGGCCCCATTGGCTGAGAAGATTCCTCCAAAGTGTGTGTGGGCCTGGAAAACTAGTCTCTGTGTCAGTCAGAGGAGCTACTTGACCCAGAGGAAGTGCAAGATCACCAGTGTCTTCTTAGACTCACCCCCCTGCCTTCTCAATACAGTAGGTCTTTAGATGGCCAAGTTAGAGACCTGAGAGCATTTGATGAAAGAGAGGTGAGGGAGCAAAGACCACAACTGGCAGCCTACATCATCTCTGGAAAGCAGCAGCATCTCAGGTGTGAGTACCTGAGCTCATCAAGGGCCACTGGACATAGGCGAGCCTTTATGCTAGGAGTGGAGCGTGGGAAATGTTCTCCCAGGACAGAAGGTCTAGATTCCTAGGGGCAATCAAATAAGGCAAAAGGGGTTGCAGGACTATGCAGTTCTGGCATGTGTAGCTCAGCACACTAGAAGAAAAGGTACGGCATTGCAAGAGCATTGATTTATTGATTATAGAATTTACAAAACAACCATATTCTAAGAAAGATTGGAAAGTACAGAATGACAGAAAAACCAAGAGACGGCTACTTGCTTTCCAGTTGCTCTATTCAAACTATTCCTTGAAATTTTAATATTGCAATCTCATAACATTTCTCATTTTTTATAGCACAAAGTTCCATTCTATAGTCATTCTTATAAATTTTGCTTCCACAGAGGCAACATTGTCCATGCTTTATAATCAGTCCATTGTTTCCTTCCAGCCACTCAAAAGTGAACTTAAACAAAAATGCACCCTTTTCTGAAGACTATTATAAACATTTAGGAGAACTAATGCTAGCTAGTAAACAAAATTTAAAAAACTACTTCCCATTTAATCTACTCCTTTGGCATAATAAAGAATGCTATGATAGAGTGAATGTCACTTAATTTCACATTATCATCTCAGTGTAAGCTGTAGTCATAGCATTACTTGGATGAAGCAAGAGGATGCAGCTGTAGAGCTCCACCATTTTATGTTGCAATTCGGAAATCTTGGTGCTGTATGCAATTAAAATCTCTATTGGCTGCTGCTCTTTCATCACAGATTGTAGCAAAGTTTTATAAAGAAAAATTACATAACTGAATTTGACTGCAGCTCTTCTATGATAATAAATTAAAAATAAAAGCTGTTCTCTAATCATGATGTTCAGAAATCTAGCTCAAGAAAGAATCTGTGCTGTGGCCCCTTGAAAATGGGATCATGCCCTTTTTTTTCTCCCCTTCTCTCTTTTTCTTTTTTAAATGCATGTGAGGGGAGGAGTCTTTTGGGGTTATCATCAAACCATCACAACCCACATGGCCTCCTGCGTAAATCTACAGAGAAGTGTGCCATCAGAAACAGTCTTTTCTTCTGGGACTGTGGGTGGAGAAACTAGAGCAGGAAATGGAAAGCTGAGAGAAAAGCAGCCATGTAACCCAGCCCTTGTGTCTGGCTTTCTGCTTCTCCGCCTTTAACAGAACTGCTGAAAGAGCATCACCAGACTGGGAGCTGCTGTGCCAGCTGAATCAGGGCTGTGTTCCACGATCTCTCCGGAGTGAAGGACAAAGTAAGAGGAGAGGTTGTTAACATTGTATAAGGCACACGTTTTGCAAGGTAGCATGACAGAGGGTGGATTTTGCTAGCCTTTCACTCCCTCAGCAGCATTTCCCGCCAGCTGCAAGCCCAGCAAAACCATTAGGAAGAAAGGTACTGCTTGGGGAGTGCAAATTGTGCATCACCTGATCCTCAACTGCTCCTAATCTAAGGAATTATTACAAACAATCACCCTCACCATGCTGAGTGAGGCTGGGAGTGATTCAGCACTGCACAGTTAAGGAAGGGAAATTTGTTGCCGGACAACTGGACCAATTTGAAGAGCTGCCCATAAGCTGCAGATGTTCCCTTGCAGCCAGATACCCAGCTATTTCACTTGGAGCTGTAATTGCAACAGGTGACATGTCAGTTTTTGGAGGGCTATTGAGAAGAGTGACAGACCAGTGACGTGATGTTTCCAGGCAAGGCATTCATTCATCTTCTCCATAGCCTCCCCAGTCAGATATCAGCATCAGGCTGGAGACGGTCTGGGGCAAACAACAACTCAACGGCACTGTGTGGTGTCAGGAGTACAGAGGAGAGCACAATTACCTGAAAGAAGGGGAGCAAGAAACAACATGTCAAACTGAAAGGAATTGAGACAGTACTAATGAACCATAGATAGGAACTGTTTGCTTTACCTAGCTCTAGACAGGCTGTCTATTTCTGGTGTTTACTGACAGGGCAATACAACTTGTCCAGTGAAACTGTCTGCTCACTAATAACTGCAGTTAAATTGCTCTAAGGAGCATAATGACTGGTAGCATTGTATGCTTAATGAATGTGTGCTTTGACACATTTCTACCCACATCTTACCCAGTGATTTATTGTGACTGCCATTGCATTTACTGCGAGGCACCAGCTGATGAAGCAGTGGTTTCCTCTCCTATAGCACAGATTTGAGTGATGCCCGTTTCCTCTCAGTTGAAGGTAAATTAAGCACCACAGAAGTGCCTGCTACAGGCAGCCAGACTCCCTGTTCAGAAATGTCTCTTCAGACCAGACACAGGCTGTTCTGCACATCAGGCTCAACCTTCAGCACTGTCAGATGCTATCACTTCACCTTCTTCCAGTTTTTAATCCCAGATGGGTCTGATGAATGAAACCATTGCTCACTACAACCATGATACACATCCTGCTAGGTGCAGGTATCTGTTTTCCTTAAGTGAAATAGCAGTATGTAATTTCCTGCTGTGAAGGCTTCTCTGCAGGGCAAAGCTATCATCCAGGAGTGTGTGTGTACACTCTTGCTGTGAGGAGCTGACCCAGGGTCGAAATCATAGGGCACTGCACTGAGCCCTAAGTTTAGCAGTGTCCATAGGGTCAGGACTGCAGGGGGGATCTGGGGGCATATTTAATCATACTAGCCCACTCGAAAATGCATTTGCTTCTTCAGTGCAAAGCCAAGGAGAGGAAGAACAAACATCAACAGAGTATGTCTGTGTGTCCGTCTACTGCAGCAGCCATCAAATGCCTCGTGCTGTCCATCACATGGCTTAAGTGTGTGGTAATGCTGCATTTCAACTTTTTTTGGTTTTCTTTCTTTCATCTTTTCACTATAGATACTTAAAGGATCCCTTCTGTATTGGTGATAGCATCCCCCTCACTTCTCCTCTTCCCTTGTCCTCCCACACAATCTCCAGCAAACTGACATTGATTATCTCTTCCTTCATAAGCCTGAAAAACTCTCTGTATCTTGCAGATGCCAAAGACTGACACTGTCTTACTTCTGTTACATGAGAATCAGACTATAGCACAGTATGTGCTCATCTTGTTATCACGCAGCTTAACTCTGAAAAACATGAAGGGACATGTTACCAAAGTTTTTTGAGTGTACAAGCCAAACATCAACAATAGCCACTGACAGATAAAAGCAATTTCTTCTTGGAGTCCTACTACTGAACCCTCAGGGAATTTGTGCAACTAATAGCAAGGCCAGAGTGAAAAATGAGATCTGCAACTTTAATGTCTCAGAAAAGATGCTGCCAAATACAGTGGGACTTCTTTCCCTCCAGTATCTCCGAGGGCTCATCGAGAGGGATAAATGTGAATGTCTGTTCTTTCATTTTTACAGAGGAGAGGGGAATTGCCCAGATAAGTAATGTCCATCTCTTCTCCAAGCAGATCTCTTCAGGACAGTCCTTTGCAAACCTCCTCCTTGTTCCTTACTCCATGCCTATCGTACACCATGCCTCTTTCACGCTTCACCTGAAGGGCTACCAAGATGAATGGTGGCCCTAATGGCAGCCAAGATGAAAGAGGCAGGAGCTTCTATCCTGACCCACTGAGCTCCAAGGGGAAGTTCCCCCCAGCAGAAGGCAGGAAAGGATGCAGCTAACACCTAAAGGTGCATCTGAAAGGGTTTATCTGTCTGCTTGCCTCATCCACAACCACATAGATGATTGTGCATGTTGGGAGAAGGGAGGGGAAACATTCTCTAATGCTCTTTCCCCTTTATTACTCTCTGATTAATGCAGAAAAAGAGAAGTAATTTCTTCCTTCAAAAATAGGATACTTCTCACCAGTTGTGGAGAGCTATTTACCACCATCCAAAACCAAATGGTGCATAGGAAACAATGTACTCCTTTGCATTTCTCCACGAGAAATAAAATTGTCATTCATATTCAGATGCAGAGCAGTTCTGTGGATGGAAACATGTGTCTCTTATTCCACATTTAAATGTCATTTGCCTCAACTCCAAACAGTTGCTGAAGTAATCAGTGCACCCTGTCAGTTTTTCTTCAATTAGTTTACTCAAATTTTGTACATTTCTCCCTTTTTCCAAGAGCCAGTAATTAGTATAAATGTTAGTGCTTTGTCTGACTGGAAGGGACTTGGAAGGCCCGTGTTTCCCTGAAGCCTGAACCTGATTGCCTGAACAGCACAAAAAGGCTCTGTTAAACCCTGGCTCGAGTTAGATAAATGCCTGGCTTTTTGAAAAGAGAATAATCCTAAACAGGTGGTGCATATTCACAGCTATAGTGCAGAAATCCAGGTAAATCCAACAAATTTATAAACTTTTTTTTTGTAGGAGACTTGCACAACTGCTTTGTTTCTTCTTTCTCTTCCTCCTCCCACCTGGCCCCCGAAGTCCTTTCACCTCTAACACAGCACATTTGGATAAAGGGCAAGATGCAGTAAAAGCTTAAAATGCTTTAGGAATCTGCATCAGAGGGTGACCTGCTGCCAGGGTTAAGCCAAAGCAAAGCAACACCAGATCCCATGTCACCACACTGTCAAGCCTTAAGTCCCTCTAGAAAGCCAGCTGAAAATCTCCCTGCATAGTTCTCAAGCAACTCAGATATTAACCCTCTGTTTATCTTTCAGGGTGTCTTTATACATTTTGTGTGTGGATTAACTTGTCCATCAGTGTGTCACAACTCAATTCCCCTCCAAGAGGAAAAGGAATTTAATTTGCTGTTTTGAGGAGATTAGCAGTAGGCTAATGGGGAAAAGACGTGTTATCAGATAAAAAAATCACTGTTAAAAATGGTACTCCATCTTACAAAATACTGCGTGATGCTGCATCACAAAGATAACTGAAACATGGAAAACACATGTCAAACTGAGGGGCTGCTCTGTCTTTGGTTGGCTCCATTTTGCTAATGATTGCTCACTAATTAAAACTGCATTCTATAGGAACTGAAAACAAGATGTTTACAAGCCACCCCAGAAACTAGAGTTATGTTTATGATGCAGCTGGTTACACAGCACTATACAGTTTTTGTATTACCCTGTGTATCTGCAGTACTCAACAGACACCTGATTGGTCCTCCACAACTAATGATGATTTTTAACAGGTGTCACCAGAGCTCACCCATCCTCCTCCTCTCCGTCCCTTCTCCATTCAGATGACAGTTTCTGTAATCAAGTTCTGCTGCTAGAGGCTGGATGAGGCAAAGACCAGCCACATGGACATTACTGAAGCTTCACTGTGGGAGCCATTCTCCTTCCAGGAGTCCAACAGCACATTCAAGGGATGCAGAGACTTGGGGCTCTCTCCACACCACCTGCTTCAGGCTATTTAAGGTCTAGTGGTCAGATACCTATCAGAGACACCTGGCTAGACAGGAACAGTACAACGGTATCCAGGGTAATTTATTTTGCTCCTCACCAATGTTAATTGGTGTGCCTGCAGGATTACTGCTCATAAGTCACTAGGTGGTACCCAGACTCCTTCTGAGTATCCCTGCACTATGTCACATAGATGGACTCCCAGGGAGCCTTTTGGACAGCAAATGTTTCTGTTTAGAAAGGATACCAAGAAACTAATCTTTAAAGACACGATGAAAGCTCCTTCAAATTAATGCCAGTATGTTCTGAATTCTTCAACCTGAGTTTGAACTTTCATTGCTGACTATCACGTGAAAAAACAGACTCTTGGTGCCTGAATACTTGTTGCCTACAGACGTTACCCAGCAAAACCCTAACATCATTTCTGTCCATGTGGCTGTGGCTTTCTGTAGGTTTGGTACCAGTGCTACAGGGAACACTATTTGATGAATTTTCTTAGTTTTTGTTTGGATAGGGACTGTATGTTTAGAGATACTTTTTTTACCTGGGTACCAGGTTTGCGTGTTGCTACCAAATCCTTCACCATTTTGACCTCGGACACTGACACTCCACCAACCATAAAGATGATCAGAAGGGGATGATCACCAGGGTGAGGGCGATTTACCTGTAAAATGAAGGAAAGTATTGTTTGTACTTGCTTCATCCAAATTCATGGATTTGTCCAAACCTATGGATTACCAGTGATCAGCTCCCTGAGCTGCTAGAGGAAGACCAAAGAGGAAGCTCAGGAAGAAATGTTCATGGAATGCTCGTTTCTGTAGCAGCTGAGAGGGAAATCAATGGGGATGATGCCCAGTTAGAACTAATTAACTGTTTCCAGGGGAATAAAGTCTCCACGGATTCCACTGAAACCTAGGGGAGCTTCTCCTGAAGTCTCTGGGTTTCTCCCTCCATTCCTTCTTCATTACTTTCCTCCCTTTCCCAGAGTGGGAGGAGAGTACTTGGATGGATGTTTACTTCGGATACAGGTACACATAAGACTTTTGGAAATGAGGGGTAAATTACCCAGTAGAAGCAAGGAGTCCAGCCTAAACATGCTAGAATCCCTGCCTGAGGTCAACACGGAAAAGAATTTTATGCAATGTATTTTCACCAGTGCAGTGAATAATCTTTTACCATTCATCCAATAAAAATAAATCAGCTCCATCATAGTACAAAATCAGTTTCTAGCTTGTTTCAATTCAGAGTTTTCAACGCTTCTATGACTGCCTTGTAACTAATATAGAGAAACTTTAGCTCAAAGAAAATACTTGTTTCATTTTCCCCCAATTGTCTTTAAAATGGCACAAACATCCCACTTCAGTTAAGACTTTATAAAACTGCATTTTAATTTTAAACATGAAGGGGATGCTTTACATCAGTTTCCTCTTAGCCCCCTCTAAGCTAGAAGTTTGATGACTTTGCTGTTTCCTAGCCAACTGTTTCCTTCTTGAGAAAACACACTCCCCTGACATTACCTTGATCCAGTCTTAGGGAATGATGTCAACAGAGCCCATGCAATTGCTCTTGTCACATCACCCTGGAGTATGAAACACGCCAAATGTTTGGCTCTGAAAAGTGACAAAACAGTTTAATTCCTTTTTAGACTCTCTGCCTCCTTTCCTTGCATGAGCGTAGGCTTTTAACAGCGTTCACTCAACAGAATGAAAGTGATGTCAACCTGTGTTTGGGCAGAGCAGGGCTCCTTTGCTTTCCCCACCACAGCAGTTTACTTTGATCCTTGTAGCTCCAGCTCCTGAGGGTACAGCTCTTCCTTTCCTTATTGTGGCTTTCCTATATTTAGTCTTCTGGCACTTTTTCATCCTGCTGGTCTGTCAGGCTTTCTGCCTGGTAACCTTCAGCAAGGACTCTTCCTTTTGAAGCCAGCACAGGGAGATGGCATGTACTCTCTCCAGGCTAGCTGGCTTTGATTACATGGGGCTCCCTGTTCAATGCTGCTCCCCAGGCAAGGAACTCTTGAATTCCTGGGAGCTTGAAACTAGTACAAAAATCCTTAGACAGATGTATTAGTGAGCTGAGTATTTGCATACTGGGAATTAATTCTCTTACTCAGTCCCACTCTGCTGGCCATCTCCACTGAGCTGATGGCACAGACAGCATATATACTACAATTCCGGAGCACTGGAACAGGCTCGCCAGGAACGTGGTCACAGCACCACGCCTGCCTGGATAATACTCTTGGGCACATGGTATGATACTTGGGAATGGTGTTGTGCAGGGCCAGGAGATGGACTTGATGATCCTTGTGGGTTCCTTCCAACTCAGAATATTCTGTGACTCTGGGATTGTATGATTCTTAATATTTTTCCTAGCGACAACAAACTCATAATAAACATGCATGCAGAACATTGGGCACACTGAAAGGACACCCAGTATAAGAATTGGAAAACACAAGCTTTCAGGGTAATGCTAAAGAGAAAATGTCTTGACAAATCATTTCCTTCAGTCAAAATAAACCTAGATCCAAACACATGGTGCCTATATAAAAATTACTACTTCTCAGAAGACTGAAGTTCAAACCACAAATTCCAGAAATGCATATTAAAAATACTATTAGGCATGCAACCTCTAAATTAAATTAAAACAGAAATGAAAAGGGTCTTGGAATCTGTAATTTTGTTATGCTATGTGTAAGTGTTTTGAAGGAGGACAATACTTTGGGTACAAAATATTTGGCTGTGTCAAGAATGCAAGTTTCTGCCAATTTTTTTGTTTGTTTGTTTGATAATATAACCACCCAAGACTCTCCCTTTTGAATGATCTGGCTGCGTGTAGCTAAACACAACTCATTTCAGTGATACAGAAGAAGAACTGAAATGGATTGTAACAAAAGCAACGTGTATCTTCGGGGATCCTTGTACAGTTCGGTTGATTTGGGACATTTCCAAGGCCTCTAAATTTACTGTGAAATTCAAATTTTGCAAAAATCACTCAGTGAAATTCACTTTCAATTCAAAATGCCATACATTAAAAAAAAAAAATTCAGAGAGCTATCTCAGGCAATTAGAAAGACTAACCAAAAAACCCTCAGTACCATTATGTTGAAGTGAAAGAGCCCAGAGGAAGGGGGGATAGTGCCCTGAGCCAGCAGAGTGTCTCAGGGCCTTCTCTCCAGCTCTGAGCTCACAATAGTGGGTATGCTCAGGATGCTGGTGGTCAGAGGGCTCTTTGCTGGTGCACGTGTCTGCATGGAGAGGAGAGAGAGAGAGAGGAGAAGGCAGGAAAACAGGGTGGCAGTGGTCAATAAAACTCTAAAACTGAAACAGGAAGGCCTTAGAAGACAGGTTTGTTCTCATGGCGGCTCACGAAACACAGCTTTTTTGTCTAAGGTAAGTCAGCAGAAACAATCTTTATTGTTCTGTGAGGGATAAACTCACCCAACAAGGACAGCAGCACTGATGATTCTGGTATTTTTGACTAACCAGAAACCAGTTAATTTAGCTGAATAAGGAAAAAGGTTAACATGCCAATCACCAGAAACTAGGCTGCTGTGCAGGGCA
Source organism: Dasyornis broadbenti (assembly GCA_013397935.1). Classification (NCBI taxonomy): domain Eukaryota; kingdom Metazoa; phylum Chordata; class Aves; order Passeriformes; family Dasyornithidae; genus Dasyornis; species Dasyornis broadbenti. The sequence goes on from VZRN01002244.1 coordinate 1,218,269, forward strand.
CTTGGTATCAGTGATAGCAAGCTCAGACCATCATAAAACACATGCCATCTAGAGCAGCAGTCAAAACAGGAGTCCTTGAGGTAGGGAGGCCTTTTCCCTGCAACATCATTTAGCTTCAAAACAAACACATTTGCCAGACAAACAACTTCTGAATGAGAGATATCTTTAAAAGTCTGTCCTGAATTAACACACCTGAGGCAATCACCAAAGTATTTTTATGTGACTTGGCATTCATATTCAGGCATTGAGAAAGAAATAAAAATAAGGAAGCTCACAAAATAATTACTGTGCTGATGGTGTCAGAAATACAGGCCAGCCAGAAACTCATTCACACAACAAATGAACACATGCCAGCAAGCCAGGCTACAAACTAAAGGAACAAGCATGGACACATATTTGTGAGGTAGGGGACAATGCGTATGAAATATTCATCCTACACAAAGTTCACTTGCTCATCTCTTAAATATTCCTTATAGTAGGTCATTTGTCTCACTGGGAGAGATGCGCTTGCAGGTACGTACTGCCATAATATAGTTACGTGTCTCTCTCTCTCTCTCACACACACACACTATTAATAAGGATAGAATAGTCCTCAAACTAGTTAAAGGTGTTAGTGTTTCCATCTAACCATTTAGGCCTTCTGAAGTCCTTATATTCTTGGGGTTTTTATTTTTTTTTCTTTTTCAGGATAAGTTATACTCCTGCTTAAAAAATCTGCAATACGCAAAATACAATTAAATCAACACAATTGAGAGAATTATTGGTAAATGAAACCAATCATTAAAAAAATTACTTGAGTGCACCAGCTCAGTTACTTTGTTTAATGGTGAAATGTGTTTTTAATTCTACTATTTTTGGAGTGTTGGCATAAATTTTTCAGTTCTGACACAAGAATGGATATATATTGGGTCACTTTTTCTATGGCTATCCTCTATTGTCTTGGAGCTTTATCATTAGCTGTGAAGAGCTGATAATTTCAATTTAGGAACCTAATGGAATATATTTTGGAAATCCATTTCAACAGTGGAAAGAGATTCCTGAAAACAAGCACTGGATTTTAGGCTTATTTGCTTTTATGCTCAATACTAGCTTTCTTTGAAATAACAGAAAAATAACTGTTATTCTGATAGTGGGTTCTAGAATAGTACCAACACAACAGTCAAAACTATTTTTGCCACCTGACTAAATGCATGTCTAGCAGGCATTTTCACAAAAGCAAAAAGACTTTTTTTCTTTACTATTACCATAGAATCACAGAATCAAGTTGGAAGGAATCTTTCTAGCTTATCTAGTTCATCCCCCTGTCCAGAGCAGGGCCAACTTCAAAATTATATCAGGTTGCTCAGGGCTTTGTTTGGCCAACCTTTGAATGTCTCAGAGACAGAGAATTCTCTGGACTTAACTGCTCTTACAGTTAGTATTACTTTCCTTATATTCAACTGGAATTTCCCTTGCTGCAACTTGTGTCCACTGCCTCACACAGTCTGCTGATGTCTCTTCCATGCTGAGGGGTGGTGGTGGTAAAACTGAAAGATGAACACTCGACATAGTACTGAAATGTACTGTACTCATAACCAATAGTATTGACGTGGTTTGATGTAAATTTGGGGTTGTTTCCAATGGAGAATTCAGGATATGAATAAAACAAGGCTGAATGTACAACATGCTTGCTACTCCACACTTCAACTCTGTACATATTTAGCGGAAACTTAGCATGGGCTTATTGGTAAAGCAGAGTAAATGCCTGTACAGTGACTATTTCAAAACATGCTAAGAGCATCCACAAAGTAATTTCTAATTTATAGGCTTCCCTCCTCCCCAGTACAAGTTGAACCATATCAAGTTATAGAAAAGGTATTGAATACGGAGCTCCTCCTTCATCCCCTGTGAGACCAGATTATTCATACTTACTTCTCCCCTATCTCAGGGTTGCTGGGTGTCCTTAAAGTCCTTTGATGAGATGCCATTGTGTAATGCCTTTTGGAAATCCAAGTAGCTAATATGAACGTGCACTGGCTTATCAATTTGCTTGTTGGGTGTCTCTGAAGAGCTCTAAAAGCTATGGGAGTTAGGACTTCCCTTTAGCAAAGCCACATTGCCTCTTCCCAGACATATCATCCTTATTTTGGTGTCTACCATCAGCCTTATTGAGATGTTCAGTCTGCTCCATTCCTCTTGTTTTGTTCGGCAGGTGCTACCTGTCTGTACTGTACCTTCAATGTGGTGCCTCAGGCTATTCCCAGTCCCGCTGCAAGGATTTAACTCGCCTAACCTCCCCTTAAGTTCTACTGAAGAATATAAAATTGAATTCAAATACATAAAATCAGCTAGTGCTGCATGATGCTCTGACCTCAGGAAAATCTTACAGATGAGCTTGGGAAGGCTGGTTACCTTCATGAACATGCTGAATCCAGTTTTAAGGAGATCAGTGAGGCCTGATGACATATGCTCAATATCAACAGGATCAGGCCGATCAGGATTACAGATCTCTTCCACTACCTGTTTCAGCAGAGGTTTGTAAGAAGCCTGCACAAAAAGAACAATGCATTGTGAGTAAAACGGTTTAGACTCAGTGCAACCATGATACTAATTAATTATCCCAGAAATGAAAGCATTCAGAGAGTTCGTGACCTTGACTGCAGAAGGTGTGCACCAGCACATCATCAAACTGGAAAGAGTGGAAGAGAGCTACACATTTACTCTGCCCCATATGTGTTATACCAGTAAAGAGAGACAAGGAAGAAAGGGGGGACTTTTACTTTCTCTGGAATCTTTTTAGAGGTAGTGGAGAAATGGATAACCATAGGGATGAGACACTGCTGCCCATTGTGCAACCAGATTTCATTCCCTTTTTAATGATTTTACAAACACCTAAACAGGGATTTCTTTTAAAATTGACCACTCCTGCCTTCTCCCAAGTGTCATGCTCCCACTGAAGTCTGGATACCAGCAGGGTAGGGAAGAGGCCAACCTGCCTACGTGTCCCTCATGGGAGAGCAGAGCTAAGGAGTCCCTGTCAGTCCTTTAGCTTCCACGGCCATGGCACTCCACATAATACTTCCACCTGTGGAAGACTCAAAAAGCAGGCCAAATAACCCCACTGTTACCATGAATGTCAGAGCTTCAGAGAAGTTAGGGGCTAGGAAAAGTGAAAAATGTAAAAATACAAATGGTTAACATGCTGGAAGGTCTACCCCCAAAGGATTGACCTTGTATCCTCTTCAGGGTCCACAAACCCGAGATGAATATGCATTAATGGCCTAATAATTTCCACATTCCATAACTAAGGTTTAAACCACTCTGTCATCCTGAAAAAAATTTTAAGATTAAACTTTTAGGAACTTGCGGAAAGATGTTCTTTAATGAAAAGTCAAGCTTACTTGGTTTACAGATAGAGCTTTGTTTTACTGCTTTTAACTTTGCTCAAACTGCAATGGAACCATGATCATTTCAGTAAGTGCAACCATCTTAGAAAATGAGCAGCTTTCAAATTAGCACATTTATTTTCCTTTGGGACTACCCCAGGTATATATCATCCCCTAGATTTCTTAGGGGAATCGTGTGATGTCATTAATCCTGTAAAGATGATATCTACAAGAGACATCTTGCAAAATAATAATAAAATGGATGGAAAATAAAACACAAGCCACTTGGCTTGAAACTAAAATTTTCTGGAGTAATTAAAGAAATATTTTTCATCCAACGCTTTAGTGTGAGAAACAAAGCTTACACTTTTTGAATACAATCCTGTCAACAAAGATTTATACAACTCATCTAGTTCTTCTCACAACATGTGCATAATTTTTAGTTGAGCCAACAAAGCAAATTACAGCAGACATGAGCTGCAGGATCTTTTAGAACATGTCAAGATTTCTGTCAAATCTAGTCACGCAATAAACAACTGTTTGAAAATACACATGCAGGCAAGAAGTCCTATTTATAAAAATCTGTTTAATATCTTCATAGATGAGGAACAGAAAAACATTAGAAATGAAATATTTTTGGAGCAGAGATCAAATCACAGTTTAACAGAGGAGCTTACTCCATGAAATTAAAGGAAAAATATCATCTGACTTCAGACAAAACTATGTACTCAAAAGACATTAAAAATATGCTATGATTTTGCTTGTCTGAATTTTCAGCACCAAAACTCAATGCCCTTCAAAACAATCCAGTTAGTCTATACAGATACTAAAATACAGATATTATGATCACTTACCTTTTTTTCACTATAATGATTTCAAATATTTTTTAAAATCTTTTATTACTTGAAATTAATCTATTTTTAGGGAGTTTTTATTTTTTTTGTACAACCCCAATAGCTGCATTGGTTTCTATCTCATATAATTAAAACTTTTACCAACTTTAAATTTTAGCAGTCACAAACTGTGTTTAAAATAGCTGTTAAAAACCTCAATAGCTATGGAACACACCCCAGACAAGATTATTAAGGGGGAGAAGAGAGAGCAAAAGACAAAGAAAGAAAGAGACAGAGTGAGAAAAGGAGAGTGAGAGATTGAAGGAATGAAAAGAGGGATGGAGGAGAGGGAAGGAGGAAGGGAGAAATATACTTAGATCAAGATGAAAGTAGTTTCAATAACAGGCAAAATAAATACTCTGTTCTTGCATGGTCACTACATGAACTGGTTTGAAAACCTGATGGAAACATCTTGTCAAAGACTGATCTATCATTTTATGTAAGACATACAAACTACAATGCTACAAAAAGTCCTTCTAAGGGGCTATCCAATGCCTGCTTATTCACAGAAACCTTTTTATGAGTCTTAAGAAGAAGGGGAGGCTTCCAGCTTTTAACAGATAAAGTGAAAAAATAAGTACTCTTACATACGTGAGTATGGTCACAGGACAGGCCCTACATTTTCTGAGGAGCTAAACTGACCACACACAACACCTGTCAGTCAAAAGAGAGGGCCATTTCTAGAGAGCTGTAAGTATCATGGACAATAACATACTGCCTTGCTTATTTCTTCTACTATAAATCTCCTGGACTTCCCTCAGTAGAAGGTTTGTCCTACTTAAGAAACTACATCCATTGCATGGCTAGATTAAGCGGCTGCAAGGTGTTAATATATCAGTTGCTGTTCTCCAGCACTTAGCCCTAAGCAAGCAACCTGGATTACATCCAAAGAACATATTGATGCTAATTTCACTTACAGGAAACTTTTCTTATCATCTCACTGCCCCTGCACTGAACTGTATTAAATGTTAAACAATTTTCCCCATTTCGGACACCAGACTGGTCCTAAGTGCTAGGAGGCTTCAGGAACAGATTTTCTCCACCTTAGGCATCCAGTGATATTTTGCAACACTCATGACTTATGTTCTTACAAAGCAATGTTTAATTCAAACTACATCCTTTTGCTGGTATACAGCACTGTTAGGGGCTTGGAAAGATTTTTTTCTGGCTCAAGGCTAAAATCAAAGTTATGATCTCTCTCTAAATCACTGCTTTCTGTTGTAAAACTCTTATTTTTAACTGGAAAAGGTCAAATACGTCAGGGGAGACAGAGAGAAAGAAAATCACTGTTAGTCCTGATGACCTAAAGTAGTATCGCAGGTCACATGTTCCTACTTTGAAAACAGAAGCTGCATTTGTCACCTATTTACAAACAGGTTTGTCCCTCACAGTTACAGGCATGGGAGAGAAAACACAACAAGAATATAGTTGCCATATGGATGCAGACATCCTGCTTCGCTCTGCCTTGAGCAGTCTCAGTCAAGAGCCATCTTGACCTAGCCCTGCCTTTCACAGGCATTTATGTCATTCCACAGTGCGGCAGAGCAATGCCCAAATTTCTTCCTCAGATAATTCTTTGTTGACATACATATGCCTCAGTTTGACGAAGGAAGTTCTTGATAATGAGGTCAATTATAAAATCTACACTTAAGTATCTTCTACATGGGTAGAATGTGTATAGGATTAGCACATCACTAAAATTAGTGTTGTAATTTGGACAGCACGATAGAGAAATAACAAACACGGGGAAAAGAAAGCTACACTTGCCTGGTGAGTGTTGCTGCCTGGATTATGTATGGAATTAAACTGTTTCATGTGCATTCGGACTCTGGCAATATCCCTGAGGGACCGAAAGATACCGTCCACTGCATCTGTGGCTTTCTGAGATGACAGGTTCAGTGACGAGTCACAGCCTAAAGAAATAAAGAAACACGGAGCTGAGTGAGTGAAAAATTTTCACGTGTTTTGATAATAAACAGTGGGAAAAGGATAACTGGGATGAAATTCTAAATTATTTTCATCATGTTATATTCTAGAAACTTAGGGTCTTGTTAGACAGCACGCCCTCAGCATGGCACAAGTCTCTGAAGCTAAGCAAGAAGGCAAAAATTCTGGACAGCAGGCAAAGCAAAGAGCATCTCTCTATTATTTGTAACCTCAATCACAGAGCATTGTCATCGGCACAGAGTACATTTTGCTCTCCACAGCAAACAGAATGTCCTGTGTTAGCAGACCCTAAAGAAGAGCCCCCCATTATGTGGAAAGGAGCCAGCTGGTTTGCTGGTCTCCTTGGGTAAATAGCCATGAAGAAGGGAACTACTCCTCCCTGACTGGCAGCCTGTTGACTCCAAATACATTTCCTACCTTTGTGACAAGAAAAATGGAGGAGTCTGAGCTAAATACAGCAGACATGACAGCCACACAATGGAAAGAGCTGCATTATCATAAAAAAGTTTCTTATCCCTCGAAGTGGCACAGTTATTACTTCCAGTGTATTTTTCCAAAGCACTTCTGCTAAGGTATAATACTCATCTTCCACTGAGGCTGAACTCTGACTACAGGACCATGTAAAAGATCCTTACGGGTGGCCAGGCAGTGCCTTGGAAAAGAGAAATTCTTAGTCTTGGCTCCATCCACCTCACCACAGGACCGATATTGCACAGAAGCATTGAGAAAAAATGCTTTCTCAGCTCAGCTACTGATGAGTATTAGCCAAGTGAGAGATAAGTGGGTCACCTGATATTTTTATTGTCTTGTCAAGACATCTCTACTCCTTTTGACATCTCTGCCTGCCTCTCTTCTTGTTTGACTCTTCATCCCTGTGGCAGAAGATCCATCACAAAATAACCCTTCTTGCCACATGCTCACACCAACACACTCACTCTGGCTTATTGCTATTCCCTTCTCCAGGGATGCTGCTGTAGTGGCTTCTGTGTCCATCCTCCAGTTATGCAACCAATCCTGTACCAGTAAACCTCTATGTCTATGCAGAATCCCGATGAGAGGACAGAGTCTCCCTGAAGGTCCAGCGTGCTGTGCTCATGGAGCCTGGCACTGAAAACAGGCATCCAAACTGTCAAGAAGGTACCTGGATTTTTGGGTAGGAGAACCCTGAACAAACTTTCCTCTACAACTGACAAAGAACAGAAACCTTATGCACTAAAGAAATAATAAAAAAGGTGGTACTTTAAAAATGTACAGGGAATTTTTGACAGCTAATCTGGATTATTTCCACAATAAAATATTCTGCACAATAAAATATATACATAATTTTTATAGTTATTATATATTTATAATATTTATAATATAATATAAATCCACGTACACACATACACTTAATAGAGTTCTGAAACTATTCCTACAAGATAGCAATTAGACACTGAGCTTTCATTTGTCTGAATACTGTTTGTCGAGAAGCTCCAAGCTGGATCCCCAGCTGGTGCAGCAGAACAGATAAAATGACTGCTGTAGGGCTACACCAAACCAAGCTGCTGAGGATTTATGCCACCATATCCCACAGAGCAATGATGCAAGCATAAACTCAGTGACAGTTGTAATTCTAAGGCAGGCACTCATATGTTTTTGGACAGGCTCTTGAAATCACTAATTTTTTTTGTTTTTTAAATGAGTGCAAAATAACTTACAGCGATATATTTGTTGTAATGCTGCATGCTCTGATGCTCTGATACTCTGATTGACCAAAATTCATTTCAAACCAGCTTGCTACTTCCCATTTCTGGAACTGCAGGGCAGTTTCCAGTAAAGATGGTCTGTCTTTGTAGCTGGAAACACCTGAAATGCTCCTCACCTTGCCTGGCTCAGCACATCCCACTTTGCTTGTTGTTACTGTGCCAATCTTCTCTCGAGCAATTTCTTGGTAAAATGTAGCAACATCACTGTAACATCCCTCATCACTTGAACCTCATTGCCAGGGAGATACTATATGGAGCTTGGGCTTTCCTTTACAGCTTATGCTGACACACTCATGGGCTGGAGGATGTCATGAAATCCCTCACCCTCACCATCTGTTTCACAGGCCACATTGTTTCACTAACCAACACAAGAGGTGTGGGAGCTTTGGTGCATTGGGCTATGGTCAACTGCACCTTCCAGCAATGCAGAGCGTCTCAAAATATCACATCTGAGGAAATCAGGGATCTCTATTTCCAGCCTGATATCCAGTACTTCTTTTTTGAAATGTAAATGAAAAAATAGGTTTTCTTTACAATTCCTTATTGTTGAAATTAAAATCTCTGAAGGGTGCTGTCTACCTCTTGCACTGCATTAGGGTTATAGAGGGGAGCCAGGTTTCTTTCCAGCCTGGAGAACAGCAGAAGCTTGTTCTTTACAAGTGGCAGGCAGCTACAGATCACCTCCCGTTCACATGTTCCCTGCGAATGGGGCTCTGCAGCATATGGAGAGCAGAACACAATCCCTCTTCTCTGCTTGCTTCATGCTACCAAGAGATCTGTTCCTTTTACAACAGCGAAGAGGTGGAATACATTAGCTGCTGCACAGCTCATGTACTAATTAAAACAACACTTCCTGTTACTGTTTTTTCTTGGGAAGTTAAATGCCATTCAGAGAGCATGCTGCATGAATTCCTCTAAATTCGAAGCCCTATTAAATATGGGACAAGGCATTTAAACAAAATTTGGGGATTTCCTGTCAGACTTGAAGAAGCCCAGTTGTGGAGAAAAAGAAAATCACCACTAACCTGCAGAGGACTAAAGATTTTAAAGAACACAATCTAGTTCTGCAGTAAGTGGTGTCCAGCATGACTGATACTGCTTCTGTTCTCCTCCTATCCACTTGTGCTCAATTTGAGGGAAATGAGACTGTTGGAGCTGCATTCAGTGCCTACCAGGATGAGATTACTGGCCCTTATTTTTGACCTACTTTTGAACTTTTCATCAGAGAAAGTACATCTCCTCTCAAGCCATACATCTGCATAACCATTAGTACCACAACTAATCCAGCATCAGTATTTCATTATGCAGGACTTCACTATTTGCTAGATATGCAGAGTTAATAAGCTTGTCAGCAAAAGACCAAAGAACAAGAGAGATAAAGGGTTCCTTGAGGGTCAGAACTCAAAATACAGCACTATGATATTAAATTAATGAAAATCTTCTATTTTTATACTTCAGATAGTATAGCAATGTAACCCTTCTTTTTTGAGCAGATAAATCTAAGAACATATATATGTATACCCTGAGCCGTATGTTTTAGTATAGTTTTGACATATTTGTGCATTAAGATTTTGTATGAAGAAGTAGGTACAAATGTGTATAGTGACATAGACTATTGCTGCTTTTTGCAAGGAAAAAAAAAAAATGTGTGAAACCCCAAACTAGGACGTAATTTGTATGATTCTCCTGTCATTTTTCTTCCCTATGGATTCTGCCATAAATTTTAATCTTTATTCTTCAATCTGATTTTACTGAATTTTCTGATGGTCTCTGATGCATCTGAAAAGGGAAGCTGCTAAGCGAGTGTGACACTGTGGGACAAGGAAGGACAGGCCAGAACACAAGGCATCTGCCATTTCTCTACAGTTACATCAGCAGAAGGTGAAAAATCATAATTGATTCCATTTTAGTTTGGGGCATTTCAGAAGAAAGCTGCATTCTACAGCCCTTGAGAAGACAGTGTCCAGCAGGGACAGACACGGTGGTGCCTGTGACAGCTTCCCTGCAGAACATCCAACCCTGGGGCTGGATAGGGTCCTGCTCTGTGCTCATTCTGTCTGTCCTCTGCATCCCCAGCATGTGTGGTGCTGGATGGGTAGCCATGTCTGTGTTGCTGGCAGCTCACATCATAAAAAAAAATAACATGACCATTTCACTGAAGCCCTAGCAAAGCAGTGTGTTGGTGCTGCTGGCAGAGAAGGAAAGGAGCTCATCATGTGGGGAAGGGCAGGCACAGACGTACAGAGATAACTTATCCCTATGCACAGCTTTGGGATGTTCTTTTCCCATCTCCTACCAGCAACCATAGCAGATTTCTAAGCTATCATCTCAATTCAATCCCTTTTCTCACCCTCTCTCTTCCCTTTGCCTTCTGGGATGGCTCCTTGCCCCAGTCATGCTTCAGCCATTTGTGGTTTTGGGAGGCCGAACTCAGCTTGGACCACACAACTGTAAAAGCACTGCAACCCCACGAAGTTATTTCTGCACCGGAATAGAAGAGGCCCAAACTCCTCCAAAGTGTCCAAGAGATTGGCATCACTGCCAGACTGGGAATTTGGGATTTCCCAATCCTGGGCTTGATAAGCCCTTCTGCCAGTCCACACAGCACTGAATCACAGAATGATAGAATGTTAAGGGGTTGAAATGGACCTTAAAGATCATCTAGTTCCAACCCCTCTGCCATGGGCAAGGACACCTTTCACTACACCAGGTTGCACAAGACCTTATCTAACCTGCCCTTGAACATTGTCATGGGTGGGGCATCCACAACCGCCATGGCCAACCTGTTCCAGTGTCTAACCACACTCACAGTAAAAAATGTCTTCCTAACATCTAACCTAAGTTTCCCCTCTTTCAGTTCATGCCTGCTACTTTTTGTCCTATCACTACAGTTCCTGATGAAGAGTTCTTCTCTGGCTTCCTTGTTGGTCCCCTTTAGATACTGGAAGGTTGCTAGGAGGTTTCCACACAACCTTCTTTTCTCCAGGCTGAACAGGTCCAACTTTCTTAGCCTGTGTTCACAGGGAAGGTGCCCCAGGCCTCTTATCAGCTTCGTGGCCCTCCTCTGGACTTGTTTCAACAGTTCCATATCCTTCTTATGTTGGGAATCCCAGAGCTGGATGCAGCACTCCAGAAGGGGTCCCAAAAGAAAAGAGTAGAAGGGGAGAATCACCTCCTTAGACCTGCTGGCCACACTCCTTTTGATGCAGCCCAGAATTCAGACTGCAAATGCTAGCAGGTAGAATAGAGAGCAGGAGGAAGGCGCAGACTAGCAGCATATGGGAAAAGCATTAGAAAATTAGAAAAGGGAGGCAAAATGCACACAATATCAAAAATCACAGCGCTGTGTTTCTATAAATGTAATTTATGATGTGATTGGCACATGGAGAATGAAAACAGTGATGTGTTTTGGGGCAGTCACCAGAACCATGCAGTATAATGATAGTATGGATGTGGTGTCTGTGACAGGAGGAGAGTGTGTCTGAGACACTTCCAAGGAAACCATGGAAGCCAGCACTGTGACCGATAAAGATGCAATTTTTAATTTTATTGTCATCACAATGAACATCACCCATTTAAAGAAAAGCCCAGAATGTTTTTTTAAAGAGTTAACTAAATTTAGAATCTTGTATCTCTGCTTTAGCTTTTAAATATACATCCATGCTTTAGCAGTGCTGAGCATCCAGGGATTGCACATGTATGTCTCCAAGGGCATTTCAGCACAGTAACTGATGTTTATTATATAGGGACACATCCTGCAAGCTCTGGAGTTCCCTGGGGAGTGCTGTGGTTGGAGAGGTTGTTGTTGGCATCAAGTCTTTCAATCCCCTTCTGGAAATTGCTCTTTGGTGTACAAGGGACTCATAGCCCATGTGGATAAGTACTTTGCTGGATCTCAATCTCTAAAGCCACACATGTAAAAGTCTGGCGACTTACCTGAGTGATTAAATATGGATTTAAGAGCTACCTTTGGAGAATAATATCTTTTTCTTAAAATCTTGGTCTTAATATCTGTCATTTGGATGTTTCTAATCTACAGGAATATTTTATTGCCTTCTTCTTGCCAAAATCCAACAGCACAACATGTAATATCAACTTTTATAAGCACTGCAAGCTTAGTACTGCTGGTTCTCATGTTACATGAAATTAAACCTGTCAATTCAGTGCACAATTACAGGGAAAAACTATGGAACTTACTACAATAAATTACATAAATGAAAACATAAATTGCAGGAGGAATTTAAGTTAGGCTCAGATGTGCTTTCTGAAGGAAATTAGTGTAACAAATTCATTAGGGAACCATTCAGTTGCTCCCTCAAGTCGCCCATATCTTAATTAAAAAACCACAGATGCTAATAAAGCTATGGTAAATGCTCTGTAAGTCCAATAAGGCCTCCTAACAATGTTCTTGCAAGAACTCAGTAAAACTCTGGGTTTTACTAAACAGTATAGAGCTTTATGAACATACCACCCCATGACCCATATGATCAAAAGTCCTCACTCAGTCTTTTGCAAATTATTCTCAGATACCTTCCTTTTGTCTTCAGACTGGTAGCTGCACTGTGGCAAGGACAGACTTTTACTCCCATCAAGGGCTTTCTTTCTATTCAGGCAGGGCATTAGCCAATATCTTCCAGTGCTGCTATAAAGTTTCACCCTCAGATCTGCGGCCTCCCACCTTGTCCACAAGGTACTGCAAGAGGTACCACATATGTGAAGGACGAAGGACGAGGGATGAGGTTTGTGTCCAGGTAGCAGCAGATGAGGCAGTCAGTACTACCAGTACTAGATCTGCACAGATACCTTGACCAGAAGAAGCAGTGTACGCATCCATGGAAGTCTAGACGCTTTACCCACTTGGATTTGGAGGGGAGCATTTGGAAAACATGGCAAGGTCTGTAAATGTCCTTATTTTTTAAACAAACTTTTCTTCTTTATGTTGATTACAATGAATCACACTTTTAAAACAACAACAAAGTAAAATAAGTCTTTCAGTATTTTTGTTTGATTTTTCCATCTTTTTTTTTTCTTGGACAATTGAAGTGAATATAATCAATGTTTTTTGTATTCACAGTCCAATTTGTTTGTGTATTCCTCACACTGGCAAGTCAGGCTTGCAGATATGATTGGAAAATGCTTCCTTCTGAAAACAAGAGCCATACCTAGAATTTGCAAAAATGCATGCAACTGGTTCAACTCATGGATCTAAGAATGACAACAATGAAGAAATGTCCAAGAGACATTTTCTTTCCCAATTCATGTTCCAAGCCAAACCAGAACTCATGGTATCCATAAACTAGTGTAGGCAGCTTCATACAATAATGTAAATGTATAGAAACATAAGACCACAATTAAAACTAATTACTGTAATCTATTTATCAGCTACTGAAACAAACCAATATTTTTACCGGAAAGACAAAATAATCACATTCTAATGCTATGTATAATTATCTTTTCAAAAAGGCCTCTTCACCCAGTATACTCTAGCACAGGTGAAAAGCCATCTGAAAACTGACAAAGACAATGGGCACCTAGGTAGCATTCAATGGGCATTATTTCATGACAGAACAAAATGATAGATTAGAATAATTGCAATTTAGACTTAGACAGCTACATAAGATACTGCTACTGCCTAAATAAAAACCTAAGTCCAGGCTCAGTTCAGAGCAGGTTTGCTGAGGGAGTTACGACTTACTGTGGCCTGCTGAGCACAAGCTGATCAGCAGAGAAAGTCAGGTGCACATCTCGCAAGGACTACATGCGTTAGGACGAGGAAGGAATATATTCTTTCTATACTATCAAGCACCTGCCAAGCCATTAGAGAACAATTTTCTATCTGGCAGATTGCACAAGACCTTCTCTTGTCCTTCTATCAGTACTGCAACAATCATGACATGCTGTGCCTCCCCAAATGTAGCACAAAGTTGTCTACAGTGTGTGAAAATATTTATGATGCTGAAAAGCAGACAAATGTGGCTTGTGATGCTCTGCTGGAGACCTCAAGACCAGGTGTTGTACTGGGCAAGGACCATATTACGCTTTTGTTTTGCTCCTGATGCTGCTTCTCCTGAAAACGGACATTAACACTTTGGACACTGAGGTGGAATAAGGGGATAAGGCAAGGTAAGGGCAGAACAACTGTTCTTTCATCCTGCAAGTGAGGATAATTGAAATATAACAACTTCCAGAGAAAAAAACCAGAAATATTTATGAAGGGCTTAACTGCGTAACACACAAAAACCCCATTTTTAACATATAATATTCAAAGCAACAACCAAAATCCTCCACACTCACACTGAAATCAGAAATTCTACTTTAATGGTAACCTGCCACACTGTAAGTCACACATGACCAAGGACAAAAGGACTAAAAACTGGAACACTGAAAATTTCTGCATTTACACTGCAACAACACTTGCCCCTCACTGAAGCTTTTTTGTCCTGCCACTGTCATTGGTACCATGCACACAAAGAGTGGGCCACATTCACTCTGGCGTCCCAGCCTCACCAGGGGATGCCTCCAGCAAGGGGCTGAACCTGTAGGAGAGCAGCAAAGTAGCCATGCCAGAGTTCCTCAGCTGGGCACAGATGCCAGGGGTGGATGTAGGGCACGTATGTCCATATTCTGCAAATAGACAAGAAGCTACGCTGAAGCACAGCCCTCTCAGTCCCTTCCATCACAACAAATGGAGATTATGGCAAGGAGCTTGTGTAGGTTTATCCGTGCACAGCATCTACTCTGTGTTACCAGCTCAACTGTATTGCACGCTGTGCATAAAACAGACCCTCTGGAGACAAACCCCTGTCTTTGGTACTGTACTTGATCTTCTGAATAAATGACCTAAAATGAAGTTACTGTGTTTAAAATCTTTCCCTAAAAAATACACAGAGAAAAACTGCCATTGTTGGTACAGATATTCATCTATTTGTAAAGCACAGCGTTGTACATGTGGGCTTGGGATGCATGAGTCAATTTTTGAAGCTGTGAATCACGAACAATTTATTTTTAGTATAAAAGCAACCTGCATTAGCTGTTACCTACCAGAGTAATTTTTGATATTAAAATGCTTTGCATTTAAGTGAAGAGGTAAATGATAATTTAGCCTACAGCATACGTGATTATGTTATTTGAAATAAGCATTATGTCTCTGATAAGATTAGGAAAACCATATTTTGCAGAGGCATTTGCCCTTCATGAATCTCATGGAAATATTTAAGCAAAAGCAGTATTGCATTTGGAGTTGGAAATAAAACAGAAGTCTTCACAAATTTCTCTCTCTAGCTTTGGTTTAAGTGGTTGTTTATATTTTTCATCACCTGCTGTAAAACTATTTAATTTGAAATCGTTGCTGTAGTACTGTCTCAAACATACAGTACTGTTTCAGGAACGTCACATCTGATGGAGGAAAACATCCTATAAAAAGTACCCTACCTTCACAAATATTTTTTTGCTTTATGGAAGTATGAATTACTTTAAAGTCCTCCTGTGTTCATCTACTCTTATAACCCATTGGAACTGCACTGCCCTTTGCAGAGATCATAAATACACAGCCCAGTCCAAACATTTTGCAGTCTGTGGATGAACAAGAAAATGCAGGCAAGTAAAAAGCCTGGGAAGAGTAAGAATAAAGTAATAAAAAATGAAACTTAAAAAGAAAGCACTACATGAATGATCCCACTTTCTGTTAATTTTTAACTTGAAACTACTTCATACAAGAGGCAAGACAGGCAGCATAAAGCATACTTTGGATGAAAAGCAAAATGAAAGTGAGACTGTGGAAAGGATCTCAAGAGAAGAGAAGGAACCCTACTATGGGAAGATGGACCAATGCAGTGCTATTTTCTTCCAAAGAATGAACAACAAAACCATGTACCAAGCCATCCCTTCCTCTGAGTACATGGATGTTGCAGCTGCCTACTATGAAGACACCGCAGATCCCCAACTATGAACAATACAAAATTATATAATTAATGCTCATTTTTATTCTTCTTTTTGTCTGTTAATTAGAAACCACACTGCCGTGCAGATGGCAAGTATCAGTCAATGAAGAAAATGATCAGCAGTACAAGCCTCAAGTGCATGTGGGAGTATCCTACGGTATTAACTTGAATGAACTCATATTCATAAAACAGACAATAATTTGTAATAAGTGCAATAGATAAAAAAAGATGCTGACAGAGGTCTCAGTTTAACAGAAAATGTAAACACACATTCAACTTAAGTGTGACAGGATGGAGTTAGGGCAGTGGTTAAATGCCTTGTTGAATTACTCTCTGGTTTAAATTCAGAATTAATTGTGCTACTTTAATTAACAAACAATTGAATGGCTTGTGGAGTTAGGGTAAAATGTTTCTTAAGCACTCAAGAAATAGCATTTTTTGTCTTTAAAACCAATTGAAAACATTGGGTGTGTTAATGAAAACAGCTTTTAACAGAGATTTGAAGAAACAAGTAATTGACAGAAAATGCCTGAGATCTGTAGTCATTTGCATTCAGTATAAATTGTTAATGTTTTCAGGAAAAAGAAGTAATGAAAAACACTAGTCATCTTGTAGTCAAGTTTCAACACCTGCTTATTTATTGTGGCCAAAAGAATAAGGATAACTTGATTTATGTTCCAAGTACATGGCAGAAGCACACGGATTTTGTGCCTTGAATTGTGCCTGCCTAGAAATGAAAGAAGACATGCAATTTCAGAATTAACTGGGGTTTTTTTGTTGTGAATATTGTTTAGGAGACAAAGATATTACTAAGTGCAAACAACCAGTCATGTCTGATGGACTGACAGCAGCAGTTTAATCACAATGCTAATCCATGGCAGAAAAATGCTGTTTGTTATCCTGGGACTGGGCAGGTGCAGGGTGCTCATAAAATGGCAATTGTGTAGCTACAATAAAAATATTCATATATAATATATCTAAGCTAATAGGTACTCAAATGATCAGTAGACACAGATGCACTTCTGCGGATATGTAATGAAGCCTGAGGAGCAGAGGAGGAGACTCCCTAGACTCCTGCCATAACCATGTTTCATTTCAGAGCGGGAAAATACTAATTCTGATCCATTGAGTTTACATGGAAGCACACTTCTGAACAACAGAAGGCCACTATCAAAATCTTTGCCTATGCCATTGCAGCTTAACGATCATCCTTCAATCATTCCTTCTTTTTGCTGCTGCTGTGAGAAGACATCACACACACACAGGGAGATAAGAGAAGACATGCACAATAGAGTAGCTCAGTCTTACTCAGTGTTGCCACCAGAGCAGCCTCCATGTGCATCACTTCCTCCCCCCAACAGCAATGTGTGGCAGTAGGAGCCAGCCATTGGGTTTGGCAGCAGCAAATGTCACCTCGGAATTGAATCACCCTGGAGTAAGAAAGCGTTTACATCTTCAAGCCATGAAAAATATTAAATGAGAAAGCTTCCCCATACACTTAATTACTATTGGTTTTTTCATCAGATGAGCAGGGCTGCTTACTGCAGAGTCTGTGCAACATTACAGTCTTGGCCAGTGTCATGGTGATGTTCTAGACCATTTTCGTCAAGAAGTTTTTACCAACGTCACATGCAAAATTATGACAGCCTCCATTATCTGTGAAGCAATAATGTCTTATTTTCTTCATATTTGTGAAATACCTTTATTTTTTTTAAACAAGTTTTTATTTTCACACCAAAGGATTAGAAATTAAGCTGTTCTATACGGCATCTGAAAAAAACACTGTTTCCTTGCACAGGTATTTTGTCTCTTCACTGGGGCTGAACAGCCCCAATAATTGAATAAAACCTGAGGGTAGAGCCTGGAAATCATTGAACAGTGATCTTTATGCTAGAAGAAAATGGCAGAAGGCAGCACCATGCTAAAGGTCCCGGGCTGAGCTCAGTCTGTGCTGCAATGCATCAACACACTATTTTCAGCTCCCAGGAAAAACACTGTCTTGCAAGGATGATACTTCATCCCACCAGGTTTGCCCATTGCAAGACTGGAATGCTGCATTTTCTGGGCACAGCTGTTTTGCTTCCAGTTCCTGAGTTGAAGGGATGTAGCCCAGCTCTTGCCAAGCAGAGCACACAGCCATTAGGTGTAATATCATGTTTAAGCAATGTCTACTGCAATGTCCCAGTCTTGAATCGTCCTGTCACAGCTTATTGTAACTTTCTGCACTCCCAGAAATTAATTAGGCCATTTGTTGCTCTTGAAGAACAGCACTAGCACTTGTTTTATGTTGTTTATTTGCCATTAAAAATATTCTAAAAAGGGATTAATCTCCAACAATTAGCAATCTCAAAAACAGAAACCTAGTCCATATTCATTATCTCATCCCAGGAAATCTCCTGGAAAGGCCAATCTGTCTGCATTGACTAGAGGTAGACTCTGGAAAGTTTCACTTGCTAATATCAAACTCTGTGAAATAATTCTCACTTTCAACTAAAGGGCCAAGTCATTAACATGGAATAAGCTAAAGCAATACAAATCTGAGATAAGAAAAAAGAAAACTATTAATCTGTAGAACAAAAGAACTATGACAAGCATAATAAGGCATGTGTTGTTCATCTAAAAACCAGCTATGAATAGATACTACCGTCAGCTCTCAGCACATTCAAAGGCAGAAATGCTTACTCTGCAGATATAAATAAACTGTCCTACTTTCTGCTTCCACCAACATTACAGAAGGGAAAAAGGACAGAGATATTAACTAGAATATACCTTGTCCTGCAAATAATAAATGGAAGGTGATCCATTTGTGAGGAGTCTTTAATATGTATAATATTTGTTTAATTTATTTGAGTTTTTTTACATGGCCTTTTTTATAGCTTCTCCACAAAACTCAGGGTCTGGCCTTCACAAAGATTACCTCAACCAACTCTTAGAGACAAAAGGAAACAGGTGAAGGCAGAATGAGGCCTTGACTGAGCAGAAATGCAGTAGGATACAAAACTCCAGTGCATGGAGCCAAAATGGACATAGGTTGGCTTAAAAATCTGAGCATATTTTTGCAGAGATAGCAGCTAGAAAAACATATTTGCAGTTGTAAGTTGAGCAAATGTGATATGAGTCACAGTGGCTGTAAACATGCAACCCCCTCAGAGCTGTTTGCAAATCATTCTCTCCATATACCCACTTGCATTCAACTGAAGGCTGAATAACTGAGTAACTGCAGAACACCAAATACAATACATAAATGTAAGGGAAGAGGAAAAACTATACGAGAACCAACAGTTGAGTCACTCGCTTTCTAAACAGGCACAAAGTTCAAGCAGATTTTGAAACGAGAAACCAAGTGTGAAAAATGAACGAGGAAGAAGGACAAAAGCTGATAAATGCGGGTGATAATCTAGCTTGCTGTACATATTTCTGGGTGAGATAACTGAGTGTTCAACTGGCAGAAGTCTGGATTTCAGTTCAACATTTGATACAATGCCACCTGGAGAATTAGTTTGGAGTGAAGAGATGGGACTTCATAAAAGAGTTGCAAGGAACAGGCAGAAAGAGAGACGACAATGGCCCAGGCTACACAGAGTCTTAGAGACGTTCCTAGAGGACTAGTCTTACTATGTTTATTGAAGACTTTTGCACAAAACCTGGGAGTGTTGATGACAAAACTATGATGTATTGCTAAAGGTACAGGGAGCCGAAATATACAAGATATAAGTTCTGAAGAACAAGAAATGAGACAAAAGAGACCAGTACAGCAATACAAAATGAGACAAACCTCACCCAGGTCATCAACTTTGCAGGCAATACTAGAAAATCTCTCCAGCTGGGACTCTGTGATCAAAAACAACAGGAAGAGAAGAATCTGGGTGGCATTAGTTGATGCAGGGACAACTCTGGGCTACCAGCACAGCATGAGACATGCAAAATTCATCAGATAAGACACTTCTTGTAGATACACAGACATGCTAGTTCTGTCCTAAAAATGATAGAACTACAACAGAAACAATTCTGGTCACTAGTGCTTGAGATACTTGAATTAAAACTGCACCAGACTAAAAGCAGATCTGTAAGCATGACTACACAAATAAGAAACCATTTTTATCTGAAAAAAATGGGGTTTGTTCGGCACAGCAACAGTAGAATTGAAGATACATAAGCCAGAAAGCTGAACAAAGTATCCAACGACTAAAGAAGCCCTTGTGCAAAAGTAACTGGAGGCATCTGGAAATAAAAGTAGTTTCAAGATGGATTTGGTAAGTTTATAAGTGAGGTTATACGATATATTTGCCTTGGAAGGAGCAGGGGGTCTTGCCTTGTCTTTCCACATACTCCTCTGATCATTGGAAGCAATTTTTGTACTTCAGAGATTTAATATTACATCTATGAAAAAAACCATGCAATTGCTCAATCTCTCTATAAATGTTCTAATAAATGCTAATGTAGGATTTTGAATATTAAAAGTGCAGCAATGTCTGGCAGCCTTTTTGAAAGCCTGGTTGAGTCTAGCTGCAGACTGCCAGTGACCAATTTCACCCGCCCATTTTTCTGCCCTGACAAATGGCTCAGTGGATAGCTATGGGGCAGCCTGTCTGAGAGGTTTACAACCCGCTAACGACGAAGCGCTCAAAGCTGGGAATCAGTCTCTAATAGAAATTAAAATATTTCTCCTCTCAGAAAGTTATTACAATTCTCATTCCTCTTCTCAAAACATAAATGTTGAGTATGTTGTCTAGCCATTGGAAAAGCCCAGTCGGAATAGTAAAGCCATCAGAAAACACAGATGTGTAGCTCTTTAACTTTCCTAATAAACCAAGCTGCTTCTGCACTGAAGTGTGGAAAGGTCATCAGAGAGGCAAAGTAATGAAATAGTCAGAAAGGAAAGGCTGAAAGGAAAACAGGCAGCTTCAAACTAGTGGTACGTGATATGTTTTTAAAAGGCAGGAGAAGCAAGAGGTTTTGTGGTGTACATGAGATTCTGTAGGATCTGCAATTTATTCTTGCAGGGAAGGACTTGCATCACATATTTCTAGGTAGCATGGCAAGGCAGATCCCCTTCCTCGCTATTTAGAAAGCTTAGCTGAATGGAGAGAAGGATGAAGCAGGGGATATATCTGTTAAAAAGTATATTTTAAACACCTCCTGCTGTCTCTACTCCAGAGAACAGGGAGGTGGCGTTTAGCAGCTGCCTGGTTCTACAGCCAGAGACATGCATTTCCTTGCTCCACTGAAAGTCTGGGCAAGCTGTAAACCTCTGAAAGATCATCGCTCACACATGCTCAGCTAAGCCTTGCTGGATTGTCACCATTAAGATGTCTAAGGATGCTCTTGCCAAACATACTCCAGTCTTTCACAGGACATAGTGCTAACAGAGCAGTCCATCCATCATTGCTAAAGTACAGCAAGCTGTGATATGTTACTTCCCAGCTCCTAACTGAGATCAGACAGCTAAAAACGTGTCATTCTCATAAAACACAGTCAGCCTGGCCTATTTCGTGGGCTTTACCCAGACCAAGGCAGCTCAGCCACTGCACTGCACTAGACTCACTGCTTCAGCAAGGAGCAGGCTACTAATGACACCCAGGCAATGGATGAGGCTCTGTCTAAAGATAAAGTCCGTACTGAAAATGAGTTGTAGAAAGATCATTTCAACTTTTTTTTTTTTTTTTAATGTTTATTAAACTGTTAAACTAGAGAGGAATTTAACAGAAAAACAACTATACTTACCAATAAATTTATGATACTGACATCTATTTATTTTATTAAACCTATTCCTTGTCAGGTTAGCTCCACAAAATTCAGCATCCTGTTTTTATAGAAGACTCAGGAAAAAGACATTCATACTTGAGATGCCTAAAGGGCTCCAATCATGCTCTTTTATTATTTACTAAGAATGTAAACAAAGTGACATGACCTCAGTAGGAATCATTTACTCCATACTTTTCACAAAGGACAATAAACATATGGAAGGAATTACAGAAAGGGAGTCAGTAAAGAAGCCTTGTCCATCCAAGAAATGGTTTGTTTCAAAAAAAAGTGACAAAAAGGAGATAAGCACAGAAAAATGGGTGAAGTGTGAGGAAGAGTATTCTTTTCTTTGGGAAAATATTTCTTGATGTTCTTGATGAAGTTTCAAGAGCAGCTGCTGCAAGAATGTATAATCAGATGTCAGGAAGCAACCGTCTGTGTGTCATATGCAAGGAAGGAATTTTATCAGGTTTGTTTTAGGGAGCATTAAAATACTATAATCGGCAAAAAAGTCACAAAAAGCATTTAAAAAACAACATGATTATCAAATATAGAAATTACTAGGAATATGAGACCTAATATGGCTGAGGTTTATTATGAAGCATTGCAGAAGAATCAGAGGCAGCATACCTAAGCATACCTGGCAGTAAGTGCAGAGAAGGAGATCAGGATGGACTGGGCATTTTCTGCTGCTTGGAGACCCTGCTCAACATGAGAAGTTCCCTAGTGACAGCATCTGATCAGCTGTCCTCAAGATGGAGAAAGCAGGAATGGTCAGAATCAAAAATACTGTTTAAGCCACAAGCAATATAAACAGTCTGGAAGGTCCAAATCCTCATGGTTCTGTGCACCTTTCAACTCCTTGGATTTTGGAGCAGACTCAGTGATGTAGCTAGACTCAGTGACTCAGCTAGACTTCCAGCTCAGTAGGAATATACTTCGGGAGGATACATTGAATACTACACATGAGACCTCAGAAGACTGAGCAGTTGTGGGACATCATGAACTGGGTTTCTCATTGCAGAATACTACTTAGGTTTAGATGATAATCTTTTTACTAGCTTGTATGTATTTGTTTTCACGTCTTTATGAGGAAAAAAAATCCCCACAAAGTTACTGAAAAAGCAGTATTTGAAAGTGACATCATTGGAGCTACATTAAAAGCAGATTAGCAGAAACTTTGGGCAGAAGTTTTAAGAATCAAAGGCTCCAGAAGTATTAGTCACAGTTTAAACACATATTAATTGGCCTCAAAACATTGCACTAATCTGTTCTGCGAATATGGGCTTAAAAACTATTTTACAAAGGCTCCTTTGGTTAATGGAGAGGTGGGAGACAAGGTAGGAGACTCTTGACTTCTAGAGACATGCTCTGGAGAGCTCTGTGTGGCTTAAGTGTCTTTCTTCAGGCAATCACTGATCTTAACAGGAGCCTGTTCACAAAATAACCATGATTCAAGTGACCTCTGTTGATAGACCTTTTTAATTTTATGGACAGCTGCAAATTAGAACACCAAAGCCAGCTTGGTCAAAATAAAAGTCAAAGACTGAACTGGCACACAGAATAGCCTGGATCTTCCAGGGATGCTGGGAATCAAAATGAAACATGTGCTCCTGCTGCTGCTTTAGGTTTCTCTGCTTTTGAGTTAAAACCAGAGTTTACTGTTTCCCTGACTGTCAATGTGTAGCTTCCACAACCAGCACATTTACTTCACAAACTGAGAAGACCATCAGCAAACACCACATATTTGTTACAACAGGATTTTCACTGCTGAAACCTCTAGAAACTATTAAAATATTTTAAGAAATGAACTGTATAGACTGAACTCTACTTTCAGTGAAAATGCATTTCATCCCTTGCTTCCCCAAGAGACACACTGAAGCAAAACTGAGCCCCAATGAAAATCGCGTGACAGCTGTATTAATACAAGTCAGAGATGCTGGAAGTGTATTTTACACCGAGCATATTTTCAACTAGCTATCAAAAATGTTATGATAGATGTCAGCAAGATTGGTGGCCAGATTAATTAAATCTTTCCATCTCTAAGCACTAAATTTAACTTGTTTTTCTTAAGAGAACTACTGGCATGCCAGCCTGCTATATGGGTGGAGAACTTGAATGCACAGGGCATGCCAGAGCCGGTCACTAAGTGCTGCACGCTGAATAGCTGATTAAGCCTCTTTGCATCAGTGGCTACAGTCTGGCCTACTTAGGCAGGTAGACAGATGTATTTAACCAATGGATCATACATTTAATATGAGATCAGACACAGTGATAGACATACACAAAAATAGGCAGTAGGTCAAATTCTTCTGAAGAGTACAGCTGCATCCTTCTGGTTCATTTAGGAGAAGACAGTCCAATGATGATACATAGAAGCCATTGTTACAATAAATTCTGGTGTTTATTTTAAAGGTGAGATTTCTTCCTTTAAGATCCCACCATTATAAGATGATGCAGGAATTACTTCTGGTTTGATTAGTCTATTATAATGTAACCAAGAGAAAGAAAAGACAAGCCAGTGAATTGTACTAGTATTAAAGTTCTCTGCAGTGTATAAGGTATGTAAAATCACTGCTTTAAGCCATCATTTCAGTCCATGATTCTATACATTAGATACTGTAAACAACTCTAAAACAGAGACTGAAGTCCAATTTGCCAACAAACTCTGAAGCTCAACAGACATTCACACTTTCTTCACAGTTGGAATCATTTCTCAGTAGTGACAGCCTTTAAATCTCCATCTCCAAGTGGCATCTTAGCCCTCCAGTATCTACAACAACTGTTCAGCTATTCAATGATTTTTAAAACACTAAACACATTTTAATAATATTTTCAGGGCAGTTTGCAGCTACAAGTAAGAAAGGGGTATTTGTGTGGTGTGATCAGACAGCTCTTGGTAAAGAGCAAGTAAAGGCTGTGTGGTCAATGTTTCCATACAGACAGCCCAGGCTTTCCCCGAGTCTCCTTCTCTCCTTTCTCTCCTTTCTTTAGAGAAATCCCTTTGGTAATTCAATACTGCAATATCCTTCAAATGAAAAGAGTTAAGCCAATTGCTCTGACAGACATCTAGGAGATTCCCCACCCTAAGGACGAAAGCATGAATTTTAGCACAAGTCAGTGTGAAAAAGCTACTTCAAAGAAACAGCAATACAACCCACAATTCTACTTGAAATGATCCCTCTACACATTCATTAGATTGAAAAGGGGCATGCCATTGTATACAACCACTCCCAGCCTTAATGCTGCCTTCTGGCCTCTGATATTCAAGGCATGGCCTCAGGGAAAACAGAAAAATTTAGAAAGAAACAGAAGACTTTTTAAAGGTAGCTGTCTACCCGGTTATCCTCCCTTGGGTGATAGCATGAGTCTCATGAGCTTCTATTTGTTACTTACAAAGAGCTTTTGCAATTGAGAGGCTAACTAAAAAAAAATATTAGGAAGAACTAAGAATTGCATGTTTAGTGTAGAAAAGTGCTAAAAGAGATCCCTTGCAGAAAGCAGATGAACACACTGAGCACAGGCAATTATCTGTTAGTTGGGAGAGTTTCAGCACATACCCATTTGTGCTTTTAACAAATTACAGGGCTTTCTCAAGTCAAGAACTTAAACTTGTCAAATTGTGTTGTATCACTTCCACAGAGCTTTTTTTTCTTTTTTTCTTTTTTTCTCTCCCTTGAGGTAAAGTTTACTGATCCAGTATATCTAGCAGTAAATCTATCTAGGCTGAAAAGAGGTCAGCACTGTGCATGCAGATTTTTAATGCTTATAAATCTACTTGGTAAGAGAGCTTGGGATCAGATTGTTGATTCCCAGTGCTTGAGCCTGAACATTTTAGAAGTCAGATGAAGATAAGGCTTTTGTGATGTTACTACAGACTGTGCCCCCACAACCATGTTTATTTCTAATATATCCAAATCTACCAGCTTTATTATCTTTAAAAAAAAATACTTTATACAAAACCAGTTTTAGACAAAAAAACTTATGTTATTCAAACTCCAACCCTAAGAATATCTAATAGATCTCAAGATTACACAAAAATTAAAAATCACACAACCAACTAGCTAAGCTTGGACAGACATTTAGTGGTGGTGTCACTCCAGTTATCCATGCATGACTGTGCTTAAAGCCGGTTGTGTGTTCCCTTAAAAAATGCATGCAGAGAAGCTGAGAAGTACTTCTGATTCACTTTTAAAAGTACCTTTATGGTACAGGCATTAAATCCCATTAGTTGCATCTACATTAGATTTTTGTTTGGATTAGGAATTTCAATCCACTTCTAGTTCTCATTTGGTGTGCTTTGATTTGCCTTAGAGAGTAACCTTGGAGAGCATGAACTGAATGCCTTCTCACTGAAATTAAACAAAAAATGCCCTCCAATGACTAATTCATATCACAGGACCAGACAAGAATGAGTCTCCAGCTCATCAAGCTGGATTCACAGCATGAGCTGTGACAGTGTGTATGGAGAATAAGCAGAAGGGAAACAGAAAGATACTTCACTCAAAGAGAAAACGCTATGATATACACACTGAGCTAAGTGATTTAATAAAAGAAAAGTAACATTAGTAGGCAGCAAAGATATGCAAAACTGCAATGAAACCTTCTGCTGTTTGAAAAGCTCTAAAAATAACAAATGACCGTGCTGCTAAGTTCCATAAAAGATAATGGTGTGGAAGTAAACATTTCAGAATTGTTAGGACAAAAAAAAAAAAAAAAAAAAAAAAAAAAAAAAAAAAAAAAAAAAAAAAAAAAAAAAAAAAAAAAAAAGGGAGATTGTTAGAGGATGTCTCTGAAAAGGAAAAAGAAAGAATGAAAGAAAAAAATCTGTGAGTGAGTTTAGGTCACCCTTTTTCTACAAGGATACACAAAGCAAATTAGACTTGTGCTCAAGGAATCACTAATGTCATTAAGGTCAGTCTTTGAACAGATCCTTATTTTTTGCTTTGTTTTGATTGAGCTTCTCTCTACATCTCCTCTTTAAAAAAAGAAACCAAAACCACAACAACAACAACAAAAACAAAAAAATACCCAAGGCAAATTCTTCTGCCTGCTTTTATTTTCATACACTTACAGTGTTTCATATTTTCATTTAGCTATGTGAGAAGAAAAGACCATCAGTTCACGATACTTTTGAAGCTTGCAAAAT
The DNA here is from genome assembly GCA_013397935.1 of Dasyornis broadbenti. NCBI lineage: Eukaryota > Metazoa > Chordata > Aves > Passeriformes > Dasyornithidae > Dasyornis > Dasyornis broadbenti. The sequence goes on from VZRN01002244.1 coordinate 1,245,053, forward strand.
AAACACAGCAGCAAATGTATACTGGTTCAGTACAGTCCTTCTCTGTCCTGTATCTGTGGGTTTGGGTCTTTAAAACTGGTGCAACTGGGTACAACTGGGTTGAAGCATGCAGAGTTAAGACGAACCCCCATGCTAACTTCTGTATCAGTACTTGGCACATGGATGTTAGAAGGGATTCAAGGAGCAGAAATTTCTCTCTTCCTTGTACTGACAACTGCTTGTACAGCAACAAGTGGCATAGTGATCCCTAATAGATCTGTGTTACCATAAATGATGATCAGGTCTTTTCTAACAGGTTCTTCAAACCAGGTAGTCGGAGATAATTGCATCCTTCTTTGTTATGCTAATATAAGGCTTCCATAGTTCAAGAAATAAAGGGATTTTCAGGAAGGCTATGAGATCCGAGACAATCTCTGAAGACTAAAAAAGGGCTGTAGCTCAGCTGACCAATTTGCCTTACATCAGTCCAGTAAGTCTTCCTTGTCGAAAGACCAGACTGCCAAATTCCCACTCCCATCCATGAGTTGACCTTGGGCTTTTAAAATTGTGTTTCCATGCTTTTGTTGAGAGGAGGGAAGGATTTCCTCCTGTCTGGAGGATCACCTTCTTCCTCTGCCTACAATCATCTGAGTCACCCTGTAAGAGATAGATTGTTTTGGTGGGGAGACAGAAAAAGGCAAAGCTCAGCAGGTGAGCCTCCTTCCAGGAGAGGTGGGGGAATTAGGATAGCAGGATGCACAGCAACACTGGATGCTTATTCATGCGCTTGTTGAGCTGGACATCATTATGGAGACATTATAGCACCACTGTTCTGTGAAAGAATTGCACTAAAAGGCTCAACTGCTGTCCTGTGTCAGAGGGCAAAACTGTCTCTCCTCACTTCATGGCACATGCTTGGAGTGCCTCTGGATTAAATGGTGCCTCAGCACATTCCCCCTGCTCAGCCACACCACAAATCCCAACACACGCAGCTGGATGCAGGGATGCAACCCCACGAAACACTGATTTTATTGCAGCTCGGAAAACATACCTGGATACATGTGCCTAATATCCCAGATTCTCCTTTGCTGAATTACAAGTTGCTGTCTTGCTTTTTTCAGTCCCTGTAAGAAATGGTCCTCTCTTGTCACAATAAATAAACCCAACATGTCAACATAAATAATAGCATCCTCTAGTTTTAGCCACTAAACTATTCTGAATTTAATTTACAGTGTGTCTATCATACAAAAACACTTATTTGAAGAAAGCAAATGGAGTTTTAGGAGCTTCTCTCTTGTCACTGATGAGAACAAAACATGCTTCCTAAATGACCGTATCCCTGCTCATCCTATTTTTGCTCTGACAGTGTGGATGCTCAGACACTCCTATACTGCCCTCTCCTGTTCCAGCTTCAGCCTGCTGGGTTTGAACAACAAATTAGCAGCTGGACAACCAAGAAAACAACAGCTTATTTTCTTTTCCTATAAGGTACGAAAAAAGTAAGTTTTAAAGTCAGCTGTCAAAACAAAGATAGATTTGAATTTTAAGAAAGGATAGAAACTTGTAGTGTTCATGGTAGGTAACATAGCACAGACCGCACTGAAGACTGAAAGCAACTGCTTGACTGCATACAAAGCTTATTGTGATTTCTATTTGTTCCCCAGTCTTTCACCTCCCCGGTGTCACACCATTCTCAAGTCTAACCAGGGTCATCTGAAAGATGCTGCATGAGGGCTACCTGGGAACCCACACACATTTCCTGGTATCTCAGAGAACAGTGTCAAATTTACCATGTTTAAAACTGCAGCTCTCTAATGAGAAATACACATGATAATAAACCCTCTAGGGCTTCTCTTGCAAATTACATTTGTCATTAAAAAGCTTTTTTGGTATGCTAGGGCAAAGACTGAAATCTGCCCAGGGTCTGTTGCACACCCTCCAGTCCTCCAAGTAACAGAAATGGATTTGTGGCGTTTCCAACCCCAAATCCTTTTTAATTACTTCTTCACGTTAACGGCAGTGAGAATTCAGAGGATTCTTCTTAAATGCAGATTTTGTATTTACTACTGGCCAAAAGATACTGGTTTTTAACTACAGAAAAACTAATCTGAATTAGCAATTCCTTTCTGGAGGAAGAAAGACACTGTTCTTGTCAGCTGAGGATTGAAATATCCCAAGTGCATTCTGATTTCTCCACTTCTTTCCTAATGAGCACACTGACCTCTGCTGTCTTGGGAAAGAGCCTGTTCGGAAATGCAGCAAGAAGAACTTCCCCGCCTTCCTCCGCTTGATCCATTCGCTGCCTCACCCAGTGACTAAATCAGAATACATTTATCTTATTGCTCCTTATGTTAAAAGGAAGAGAGAATCCTTCGGATGTCTGTCTCAGCAGTGGAAAATCTATTGGAAACTCTGCTCTGTGTGGGCATCACTAGCATGTCCCAGAGGTGGTTTTGTTGCCCTTTGTTTTTGCTCAAAGAGTGAGGTGTTGATCTGAAGGCTCCCTAAGTAAAGCAATGATTCACTGACTCTCCTATAAGATATAGGGATTATTTTTTAATCAACTGCAACCATGTCAACAGCTTCTCACAGCAGAAGAAGAACTGGTATCCATTTAAATCCATTCTGGGAATCATAAACAGCTTGTTGACAGAGGTCACCTCCACAGGGGAGCTCACAGTTGATCAGTTCTCCTTCACAGAGCTTTTGCAGGCAGAGTGACTTGTGCTCCAGGAGTGGATTTAAGACAGGGATGTGCTGAACTAACCAGAAACAATTTCAAAAAATTGTGTTGTGTCTGCCAAGATGCCTAAGTAAATGGGAAACAAAAACAGCCATGGATTTTGAACTCAGCTTTGCTGCTTTTGCTGTGTGCTGTATGTCTGCCTTTTTGATATATCAGCTTTTGTTCCCTATGCTGTGTTACACTGAATTCACAGCTTTTACCTCAATAAAAATACCTCTTAAATAATTACATGAAAATGTTTCCCATCGCATTATTAGGTTTGAACTACAAAAGTGCAAGTAGTGGGGAGATTTTTAATAGATGTGAGACACATATCTATAGGAAACCAGATTCATCAGTTCTGATGCATTTATTCCTTCCCTCCAACCATTTTATTGCATAAACTCCTTCACAATTATTTCCACTGGATAGTATTGACTGGATTTCTACTTATTTACTTGCTATTGTTTTCTTATCACTGCATATTTGCAAAACTTTTGATAAATAAACAAAATAAATTATAATGTGCAAGACATTCTAAATAAATAAAAGTCCCAGTATTATATGTAACACGACTGTTATACTGAATTAAAACTGATGAGTCAAATACTCCACAGTCACTGTTTACCCAGCCTGTTTACACTAGCTGGTGTCTATTACTACTAAAAGACAATGTCCCTACCAATTATATTTTATACCTTCATCTGTATTGTTCTGAATGATTGTAATTTCTCTGTTAAATCCAATTCTTTGAGCTCCCCTCTATTGACTTTGTCCCTGAGGTATACTTCAAAGTTTACCCCACTGGCAAACTTTAATGGACACAATAGGCAATTCTTGCTTGGTATATAATATTGAGGGCTAACTGCTTGTCTAAAGCATCTCATTAGGTGGAAACAATTATCAGAACTCTAACAAAAGATATTTTGCAACCCTTTGTCCATGTATTTTCAATAGGTGTTAACATACAACCTGAAAAAATATTTCTGTTTGTCTAGTACTTTTTATGTGTGCATCTTTCAGTTCTTTTTAATATCTTTCCAGTTCTGTTTAATATATTTTCCAAAAGACTAGATGAGGGGATAGAAGGCACCCTCACCAAGTTTGCAGACAACACCAAGTTGGGTGGGAGCGTTGATCTGCTGGAGGGTAGGAAGGCTCTGCAGAGGGATCTGGACAGGCTGGATTGATGGGCCGAGGCCAATTGTATGAGGTTCAACAAGGTCAAGTGCCTTGTGACTTGGGTCACACCAACCCCAGGCAGTGCCACAGGCTGGGGGCAGAGTGGCTGGAAAAGTGCCCAGCAGAAAAGGACCTGGGGGTGCTGGTGACAGCAGCTGAACATGAGCCAGCTGTGCTCAGGTGGCCAAGAAGGCCAATGGCATCCTGGCCTGGATCAGCAACAGTGTGGCCAGTAGGACGAGGGCAGTGATTCACCCCCTGTGCTTGGCACTGGTGAGGCTGCACCTCAAATTCTGTGTCCAGTTCTGGGCCCCTCACTACAAGAAGGACATTGAGGTGCTGGAGTGAGTCCAGAGAAGGGCAACAGAGCTGGTGAAGGCTCTGAAGCACAAGTCTTATGAGGAGTGGCTGAGGGGGCTGAGATTGTTTATTCTGGAGTAAAGGAGGCTCAGAGGAGACATTATTGCTCTCTACAACCAACTGAAAAGAGGCTGTAGCCAAGTGGGGGTCACTCAATTCTCCCAGGTAACAAGTGACAGGATGAGAGGAAATAGCCTCAAGTTGTGCCAGAGGATGTTTAGATTGGGTAGCAGGAAAAATTTCTCCTCTTAAAAGATGGTCAAGCATCGAAACAGGCTGCCCAGGGAAGCAGTGGCATCACCACTCCTGGGATTATGTAAATGACATGTAGATGTAACACTGAGAGGCATGGTTTAGTGGTGGACTTGGCATGCAGGGTTAATGGTTGGACTTGATGACCTTAAAAGTCTTTTCCAATTGAAATGATTCCATCATTTTGTGATTCTATATATATATATGCACATGTCAAACAGGTTTCTGACCTTTGATTTCTTAACTTTGTAATGCCAGCAAGCACATGCATACAGATAAATAATACTGAGAAATTCAGTTATTACTGAACAAAGAGTTTTTACTTAGCATTATAAAAGCTGATATTTGTTAATATCTATATATATTAGTGGCTTAAGATTTTAATGGCTGTGCCATTAATGGCTGTAAAGAAGAAATGTTGGTATATTGTGGACTTTCCCCACTATCAGTGTAATAGCAGTGAAATATCTTACTTAAAGAGAATTTCCTTTCATGCTTCCACAACTGCACATTGTTTCACAACAAGCCCAAACAGACTAAGACCTCAACAGACAACATAGAAAGAGGTAGAGAACACATATACATTCATACTGCCTTGAGAAAGACTCTATGCACCTGAGCTACACCACAACCACATTTCCTATATCAGGTCTTACTGCAAGTTAGCGCATGCTTTTGAAGACACTAGGGTCTGGATTTTACCATGTAATGAACTTTTAGTTGCATGAAATATGACCTTTCATTATTGTGGGAGCCACCAGAGACAGTTAGTTCTAGCTGAAAGTTGCTGATTACATGCAAAAGTCCTTCAGATTTTCACAATTCAGTCAAAAAGGAATATTTTTTATCCAATTTCTCCTCATAAAGTGGATGTGCTTAGAAGGAAGGAGTAAAAATAGTCCATCTGCTTCCAGGAACAGTGAAGAGAAATTCCTTGCTGTTTTAAATATTTTCAGCAGCTCTCTTGCTTATCTTTGCTCTAACACCTAGAAGTAGCTGGGAAGCTTAAATCCAGATTTGAGATTAGGTGGGTATATATTTTACTGTGTCTGGTCAACATCCATTTTGATATGGCCAAGTCTTAAGTGTTTTTAAAGCACACAGCCGTACTTATGAATAATGGCACCTGAGACACTTAGGAGCAGCCTGGAGGTCCCAGAATTGCAAAGCACAAATTGCTGTACCTAGCTCCACCTGGGGATATTTCCACAGCTTCTGCACAGCCCAGGCAAACTGAGGGAGGCAGCAACAACATAACCTGCCCCAGACCTCACAGAAATCCACAGCAGCCCCCATGTTCATACTGCAGGCTGATGGCTATTCAACTTCCCATCCCTGTGGGAGCTGCCCTGCCAAATGTCAGGATGGATCCTTACTTGTACAGGAGGAATTTATATTCCCTTGGCTGCCTGCTGCCAGGTCTAGCAAGGAGGAAATACGGGCAGAGAAGCCCCAGTCTTGAAAGAAAAGGGCTAATTTCCTGTAGATTTTGTAAAGAATGGAAGAAAGCATTTTAAATGTCAGCAAGGGAAGTGCAATTTCTTCCTGTACCAATCAAGGGTGCAGATGAGACGAACAGCTTCTCCAGCCAAGCCCCATTTCCATTCCTGCTGAAAGCAAAGGCAATGTTGTCCTGCTCTTTCCAGTGACATTGCTAGCCATAGTGTCACACAACATCCTCCAAGACTCCCTGCTCTGCTCAAGGAAGACTCTACCTATCCCAAAATGCAACTGGAAACGTGAAAAAAACCAAAAAAAAAGAAGACTCACTAATTGAGCCTAGCTCAGGAAATAGATTTGTGAATTATTACAGTTCTGACCCCCACAGCAACACAAACCTTAGGATGTGCCAAGAACAAATTAGTCTGTCTGAAGCTGGGACTTCTCCCCAGAAAAGAAGCCCATTTTCCAGACATAAGAATGCCAGTGCTGGAGAGCACACAGATAAAGAGTCCTTCCTGGAACTCTAATTTGGAAAATTCAAGGCTTTACCAGAATGACATTTGTTACGTTTTTTTGGAGGGTGGGAAAGGGGGGTTGTTATTTCTTTAGTGGTTGTTTGTTCCTTTTTTAGGGTTTTTTTTTTTTTTGGGGGGGGGTTGTTTGTTTGTTTGTTTTGTTTTTCAGTGGGGAGTTTAAATTAAACTACACAGCAAAAATAACAAATTGAACTTTCATTAAGTTCATAGCCTCCAATTTCCATCGCTGTGTGTCAAACACAAGCTCCTGGGGGCTCCATAATGCTTTAAAACAAGAGGTACTCCTACCTCGACTGCACCCAGGTGCTCATGGGCTCTGGCTGACGAAAACAATTTTAACATCACTCTCAAGTATGCTGCTAATTTTCCAGTCTCATTTTGCCTGCCAGACACAACTTTCCTTTCTCTTTCCAGAGCAAAATGAGATATATGTAAACAAAGAATGTGGGAGGTGATCTTTTCTTCCAAAAGCAGTTCTTCAGCAGAATGAAGGAGAGGCAAAACATTAAATCCCAGGAGCCACTGGAGTCCCAGAGCTACTCAGAGATCCCTTAGAAGGAAGCTGAAGTAAGTTCTTCAAAAATATACTTTTCTGTAAACTGCTAATCAAAGCACTTATCTTCAGCATAGAATTAATTTGAGCCAAAACTAAAATTTCAGCCCTAATCAGATTTGCAACCCTAAAGAAAAACATTAGTCCAGAAGTGATGGTGTGATTTGTGTCAAGCTATAATGAAGGGGCAAAATATTTAGTTGTCTCAAGTTAATCTCTCTGTGCTGCCATATAGGCACATTGTTGATCCCCTAATTCATATGTGGTGCTCCAGTACAATTTTGCAGGATGGCTGTTCTTAAGTAAGCTGTTCTATGCTGGGGGAAGTTCACTTGAGCAGAGATAACTCATGTTAATTCAGCTGTCAAAATAAAGCCAAAGAAATCTGAGAGTAGTGGTGCAGTTTCCTAATACTATATTCCTTCACTCATGTTTCATTCACTCCTGGGACTGTAATTGAGCTGCTACTTGGTGCAAACCCTTTGCTCTATGGTCCAAAAGGAAGAGGAGTGGCAAAAACAATGCGTAGTATTACACTTCAGCATGCCTGGATAAATTGAAGCACACTTGCATTGAATGCCTGTGACTATTTTTGGTACCCTGCCTGTGGGTTTTTTAAAATGTCCTAATTTGTAATCAGTTAGTAATCTGTAAGTAAATTTTCCTTACTGACCCGTGGCCATTCAGTTTATGTACAAGACTTGGGTGATGGTGTTGGATGAAATGCAAGCATATTAGCTGGAGGGTCTCAGCTGAAGAGAGTTGATTTCTGGCACCTTCCTTACTCTACTCACTGAGCACTCACGCACCAGAGTTAATTCTGCAGGAGCCACATCGACTCTTCTCTCCAACATGACCGATGCAGACACTGGTTTATTGGCTCCCTTCTCTGTTACAGAGCATTACACCTCCAAAGCAGAGCAATGTCAATAGAAACTCCTCAAGTTTGAATGCAATCAGAATTTTATTTCATTAGCATTTATGTTTTAGCACCTGATGAAAATTTTTGAAGATAATTTGTTTATGAGATAATAGTTTATTAAAAAATAGTTGTGTACTTTGGAGAAGGGCTCAGTTAAAGAGTAACTGTCAAAAATGGAATATAAAAAGAAGTAAGTTACTAAATCTTACAGTTCTGATTAATCTGAAGAACACAAAAATGATAGGACTGTTTAGCACAGTGAGAAAAAAGCTTGGAGAATGGAGTTCTTCCACCTGGTATACAAAGGATAACACTTCTTTTAGGCCTTCCATTTTACCCCTGAAACAGGCAGTCTTTGACAACAACTAAATGGTATCCTTCACTTAACTATTTGTTCCTCCAAACTCTCTGCAGTTAAATAAATAGCATTAGGGCTTTACTTTGCTTAATGCTGGCAGGGAGAATTATTTGCAAAATTTGATTAGTCTTAGTTATTCAGTTATTTCTGAATTAGCATTCAAAAATTTGGAAAAATACTTCAAAAATCCACATGCAATTTAAATTTTGAGTTCTTTCATTGGCTTTGGCACATCTCAGGTTCATGTTTTCAGCCTCTTTTCCCAGCCACAAGGGATACCAACTTACTTTTCTTCTCAAGTGGCAGCTTAAACTCAGCTGCTGGAGTCTGAAGTGAAAGAACAAAACCTGACAGATGTGGACATGAGGCGATTTGAAGAAGGATGATTGAGGGAAGAATTGCAACTGACATTGACCCTGCCTGTACCAGCACTAAGTGGCACCAGGCTCATTTCTTCCAACAGCTTGGACCTGAGAAAGGCTGATAGAAAATGGTCTTATTTCCATGTCCAGAATCCTTAACCAAATGAATTCTTCCCACATCCCTGTTCTGTTTCTGACCCTATTTTGACAAAACTATGGAGTGGATATCAGAGCATCAGGCTGTTTCTGCACAGCGAAGAGTGCTCCAGCAGCTGAATGGTATTTGTGTCCACACATGCCCTTCATTCACACTTGCACTGAAGGAAAACCACCTTGCAGTTCCTGCTGTGCAGTGTGCAAGGTTTCACAAGTCACGGCCAAAGTGTCCTTCTCATACATTCAAGCAAAAACGCTCCCAAGACTTCTACAGTAAGTAAGATGATCTCTTTCCTCTGAGAGTGGCAAGTCTGCAGCTATTCAATTCCACCCAATAAATGAGAACCATATGAACATAAGGCAAAGGAAAGTGCAGCTAGTTTGCACTGCACCCTTTCCACCAAACACATCTCCAATTTTTGCATGGAGAAAGCTTTTGTGGTTGTCAGACCTGTTCATGGCTTGGGATAGTGCCAGTACAGATGTGGCCCCTATTGTAGGTCCCTGAACAGTTGTCAAATCTCTTTTTTACTCTTTTTTTTCCTGGTTTCTGTACCACGCATATTTATTTTCCATCTCAAGACTTTCCTAAAGGTTTAATTTTCTCTCTGTGAATTTTGCCAGTTCCCCCAGGGCTGGTTCCTAATCAAGTTTAAGGTATCTGAGCTCTTCCACTTCAAGGAATGCCAGTCACAGTTGTCGCTGCTCTTTAGGAAAACTGTGCAATTCCAAGAGGCCTAAACCCAGCCAGAAGCTAGAGTCCAACACCAGTCTCCTAATGCCTGAACTACAAATACCCAGGAAAATAAGCTACTAGCCCTGAGAGATGTGCCTCTGATCATTCACACAATAGTGACAGCAGGAAAGAAAGAGGTAGAGAGCACCTTTTCAGTGGCTGACCCTGAAAGAAGTGCCTTAAAGTACAGCTACTGACGTACCTTTGCTCACTTGCAGAGCTGTTAACATAAAGTGGGAGATGCTATGCCTGGAGTTGACTTCAACTGTCTGCACACAGGTAACACAATGTTATGAAATGTAAATAATGCAAAAATAACTGACTTAGGAAAGTTGGGATGTTGTACCAAAGGAGGTACTGTGCTCTACATGACCTCTGCGGCTGTTCTTTAATTCTCCACAGAAAACAGACGCGCAGGATAGCTAGCTCTTTATTCCTACCTAGCACAACTGTGCTTGTTATTAAGCTAATTTTCAGCTGCTCTTACAACTTCATCTGGCAAGATACAGAGCTATATTCCTGGAACTGCTGTTATCTGTACAGTGGGATCCTGCCTCCACCAAAAGGTGCTGCTGACTGAGTCGGGCACTGCCCGGGGACTGGAGAGGAAACGTGCCTCTCCTATCAAGCTCACTTACCCAGGCAGAAATGTCCTTTAAATAAGAAACCTGTAGGCAGTTGTCTTTCCCAATTTGCATGGTTGTCATCTTTCCTGTTGTGTTTTCATACGCTGTCCCTACCAGACAAAAGACCTGCTCTCACTTCTCCTAAGTCAGTGGGAATTCTGCCACCAATTCCAGCGGTAGCTGGATTGGGGCCAAAATGTTAGCCACTCCACTTCCCCTTAAGTCATTCACAAACAATACTTCTTTGATTACATACCAAGCCTGAGGGGTCTTAGTTATCTTCTAACCCTCTCTTTTATATCTCCAGTATCTATGGATTCCATAGTGTAGGCAGGAACTGTTTGAATAGAAGGGCCTTAATCATCAAAAGTACTTTCTTCCTCAGCCTGTTTTTTCTCAAAGGGAGTTTGTTGCTAAATCCTTTGGGAATGAGATGGGGAAAAATGAAAAGGAAATGACACCACTTTAAAGAGAAGCTAAACCAAAGAAACCCAACCTCACAGAAAGATACTTTCTGACATTTGAGTACTAATGTACCCACGATCAAATTGCCCAGGAGAAAAAATATCCTGGTCACATTGAAAATGGTAACTTTAAAATTATACTGGATGCAAAGATGATACAAGCCACAAGGGTAACCTTGGCTAGATTTTCAAGGGGGTTTGCAGTAGACGGCAGCGAATAAGAAGAAAGAGGAACCCTATTTATTTAGGTAACTGCACAGTGTAACAAGTCCAAAATTGCTTCAATTGATTCTGAGTATCTTCTTAGACTTCTAAACAGGAATTGTGCTGTCCTTTAATTAGACACTGTGATTGCTACACTCTTCAATAAAGAGAAGGCATACCTAGATATTTAGTTGTTAGCCACAGATGGAAACACATAGAGGTATGGTTATGCCTACAGATGGCACTTGGTAAGGATGAAATGGCAACAGGAAACAATCAGTCTGACTCAGAAGACTAACACAGGATTCTGTCCAAACTGAATCCTGCAAAAAATATTCTTGCAACTGGAGCACTTTGGTGCTGAAGTTAGTATTATTTATAAAAACACAAAGGAAAACTGATTCTGCTGCATAGCCGAAGAGCTTCACTACAATTTGGACATACAACAGATTTCCTATACCTCAGGTGAAATATATTCACTGTCCAAGTAGTACAGATGAGAATTTGGTTTTGGTTTTGCAAAATATGCATGCAGTGAGGATGACGTGACAGTCGCACTAAGCAATATACAGCTCTCCAAAAGGCTGGGCATTACAAAAGAGGAAAAAGTGCTATCAGAAAGAGTCACTGTATTTTACTCTTCCATCAAACAGTAGGTGAATAAATGAATACATTCAATATAAAATCAATTAACAAGTAAATTCAATATAAAATAAGCACATAATATTATAGGTTGTCTGTTTGCACTAGAAAGGCTAGGTACTGCAACACATCATACTTTACTGGTTTTCTCTGATTAGATATTCTTAGAGTGACTTCTAAAACTATGCTGCCTTGGCCCCTAATATTTTGTTGAAGAATTTTGTACATGACATAATATTTGGGCTACTATATGAAATCATGAATGAATAATGTCAAAATACTCATTCTTTATTTCATGCATGCAGGTCTGACTAAATATATGCTACACTGCTAGAATGGCGGCCGTTCACAACATACTTCACGAAGAAGGAGGCAAAGTATGCTAGTTGACAAAGGAACTTCTAAATGAAGGACCAGCATACTTCTATCTGGTAAACAAAGTCAAATCCCTAACTTCCACATCATAGGAATGTTTTAGAAAAGCCATCAGCACATCTAACCTGACTCTTTTGTGAGACTCCACTGTGATATACGTAATTGGAAGGGAGGGATATAAGGAAAAAACAAGCAATTTATGCTCTAAAAATGACTGTGAGAGAAAATAACTGTCTACACAGAGATGGTTGAAACTACACAAGGACATCCAGAAGCTGGACTTGGGACACATTTTTCTTCAATATTCACTTTTTACCATAGAAAAACAACTGTCTTTTAAGTAATTCCTCAGAAAGGTTGTGGGATCTTTCTCTTCCTGTTTGATATTCACAGAAACAGAGCCATCAAGGGGATTTTTTTTTTTTTTTTTATATCATTGGTCTCCCTAGGATGGAGAGTGGTAAACATGGATGTGTGCAATCTCACTTGTTTGATGTATTTGCAGAAGACTGTGAATGCCTAAAGAGCGCAGCAAATCCAGCCTAGCTGAAGTCACCTGGTGACACTGCAACACAACTCAGATGGGGTTTCTACACTGGGCTAAAATACATGGCAGTGCAGGAAAGGTTCTGAGATGGACTATGTGAAGATAACCCCATACTTCATGTTCAAATCACCTGTATGCCAATACAGCAGATTTGGTGGTGGCATGGCGCTTGCTTGTGATCACCCATAGTCAGGAAGGGTGGATTCATCCCTCAACCTCTATATGAGCAGTTGAGCAATCCAGGTATGTAGCTTTGTGGTTTCCATACAAAGGAAGTCTCATGAAACAGCAGATTAGAGGGTTGCACTAAACCAGCTCCTGAGCTCTAATCCCGGCCGTGCTGTTAACCACGCCAGGTGGCCTTGTGCGGGTCTATTGGCTTGTCTCTGAATTTCCATATCTGGGAGAAAGAAAAACTTTCACGGAAACCTTGTGTGCTCTACCCAACTTACATTTTTACTGCACATTTTAAAATATCACACACCTGATTTGCCTCCTGCCAGATCTCTTTCATGTGACTTGAAGGAAAAAAGGCCTAAAGTTTGATCTATGCTCATTCACAGCCACTTTAAACTAATCAGCAGTGTAAAGGACCTACCTGGGAACAAAGTATGAGAGTCACATTCAACAAGTGATCCCTCCAGGCATACTTACAAACATACCACCACCTTTTACTGCTTCTTAGCAAGGCTTAGGAATAATGAGGTGGGTTTGATATTTCTTTCTGTAGGAGTTTTACAATAGATCTGTATCTGAATAAGGAAGTATGTAAATTTGGTTCATTTAATAATTATGAAATCTGAGCAATGAATAATCCTGAATAAAGCCAGGCAGATTGCAGTCTGTAACTACAGGACTTTCAAAATAGCAATGGGAAGAAGCATCAGCCCCACAGAAACCCAGCACTGCTATTTATGCTGACTAACTATTCATTTACTAAAGAGATTACAACAATAAAGCTTATTTATCTTCTTGCTTATTCAGTGTTTACCCATTTCTTTTCAAAGGTGAAAAGATTTTGTTTTGTTTTCCAAACAACCCATGTAAGTTATTTATTAGCTATTATAGGTTATATCCATGTTATAGTATAACCAGTCCTACATTACCAGGGATTGAGACAAGCTACTGTACAGGATGCTGTTGCAGTAAATGCAAAAGCTGATTTCAGATGTCAAAATATGATCAGGCCATCTTTTAGTCAAACAGGAATTCTTTTTTCCACATCCATATTTCATTTTGATTCCTAACTGCTAGCATAAGCCACATTACAATGAGCACGCTATCTTTCACATTCCTCCACTTGTCCTTCTTTTGAACAGAATATACTAGCATGCCAGACTTACTGTTAGGAAAAAATCCCAGTGTGACTATGTGATTACTTTAATTAATCAAGGCCTAACATATGATTTGGGCCTCTAGGAATATTTGGGCCTCTAGGAATAATAATCAATCCTGCAAGAAGCTTGTGCATATGGATGGAGGATTTGCATACATCAAAAATTAATTTCCTCTGTAGTCATTCAGTTTAATCTTGGGGAAGCCCCCTAGAGCATGTTAAAGACAATATTCTAACAGCAAGTTATGATCTAGCTCTAGAATTCTCTGGGATAAACAGTATATAAATTAACACAAGTATTTACATCGTACTTCTGCAGAAGTTAACATTTCTGTCCTAAGGCTCCATTTATACTGGCTGTAGCTCAGAAGTTAAAGACCAAAACAAACTCAAAACACCCTCATGAAAACAAAATTATGGTAAAAATTATCAGTATGTTTCTAGAAAGAAAACACATCCTTACATTCAACAGGAAGACATTTTACTAAAGCCACAAATGTTTGTCTGTTGTTTTAGACTTTGAAATATTTTATGATTACTCATATATAATTTTTCCTAAGATGGACAATGGAAGATGTGAGAAAGGGGCTATAATTTCACATTTTCTGCTTTGACACTTAGGACAACTTAACTGCTATTACTAAAACACTAATACAGGCCATGCTTGTAAAATTTTCATACTACATCCATGTGCACCTTACAAATTTCACTACAACTTCACATAAAAAAAAAAAAAATCTAATTCCTTTCTTAATAACAGCAAATAGTTCCAGCTTTCTACAGCTGCAGAAGTTTGCTGTCACTAGAGATTTGTCATGGCACAGCTCTTGCTTCCAATCAAAACAGTGACATAGTGGCCATGATTTACAGCTTGCAGGGGATGGATTAGGGGATAGCACACTACTGAGCAAATATTAAAGAACCATAGAGAACTTTAAATGTGCAGCAGGGCTTTTAATCTTTACACCCCTCCCACAAAAAAAAAAAAAACAAAAACAAAAAAAAAACAAAAAA
>VZRN01002244.1:1259866-1405860 GCA_013397935.1 Dasyornis broadbenti
AAAACAAAAAAAAAAACAAAACCAAAAAATCTGCCCAAAAGCAAAGGGAAATAGGAGCTGGTATTTAAGACTTCTCTTCTTCTGTTGTTAGGTTTCAACAGAAATGATCACCCATAAATGAGACTGGCTCTTTAAACAACTTCATCCTTACTATTTTAAATGGTAAACCTCAGCAATGTCAACAGGAACAGAATGGCAAAACTTGCATGATAGCAGGGAAGATTAATTAAGAGGCTTAGCATCAGACTAAAAATTACTCTCAGGTAAATCAGCACATTTCCTTATAGAATTACTAAGAAATAAATAGTGAGATGAAAAATTAAATAGTGAGATGATAATTTATTTTTAAAAACAGTGATTTGATCTATGAAAGGAACATTTGTATTTCTGTGTTCAAACAAAATGTCTTGATTAGCATCAAGAATAAAAATTACTATGTGATGCCTTTTTGTTGTTTGCATTGAATTTGCCTAAGCAGAATGGAAATGGTAACTATGCATAAAAAAGTTCAGAATTTTTATTTTCTGTTAAAACAAGGCTTGAAACAGCCTACAGAACAATATAAAATTACATTTAGCAGGCTGGTAATGTTTTGAAATTTAATTGGTTGCCAAGCTGTAGTTTTTAATACTGAAGACTAGTTTCTACTCATGTCTAGCAACTTCATTTTGAGAAAGTTAAATCTATTGCACAGGATTTGATAGTGATACAGTGACCTCAGTTTTCTTCAATAAAATAATATATCAGATGAGTGCAAAGAGCATGTATTCTAACTGCTAATTTCTATCATTTTACGACATACTTTTGACTGTGAGAGTGGAATGAGATGCCAGCAGTTTAAGGGTCCATATTTCTGAAAATTCCTGGCTTCACATGCATGGTGCTTTTTGGTTTTCTGTTTAAAATGCTGGCAGCTTTGGAAAAAAGAAAACCACAATGATGCTGTATGGATTCACCACTTGACAGAGATCTCAAGCCACAGACACAAACGGTACATGAAAATTTTATGAGTTATGGGGTCCAACAGCAAAATATTTGCAAATGTTGTTATTCCTCTTTCTGCAACTGCAGGGACATATCTGGTAAAAGACCGGGAAAAAAGCCATGTTCAGGCCCTTAGCTGCAATGCTAATTCTAAATATATGGTTTAAAACTATTATCACATCCGTTACTTGTTAAGCAAAAAGCCTGAAGCTATTTGTCTGTCTACATTTAATCTGATAGTCTATTTTTCCTCCCAAGAAACTAGTTTTTAACAGCCAGATTTTCCAGTACTTTTGTTTTCTGATAGCAGAATTCAGGTTTGCAGAATTGCTTCATTTTCTGCAATTTGCAGTCTTCAGCAAAGAAACTGTTTACTTCCAACATGGTTATACAGTGAAAACACATCTGCATTTATGGAGTTAATAGTCCTCTTATTAATTTTACTCAGCTCTTTTTTTTTTTTTTTTTTAATAGAAACCTAATGAAAACCATGTTTATGTGCTCAAAAGCACAGAGGAAATTCATTACTCTGAGGAATAACACACTCCACAAGTGAAATGAAAGTAATCTTATTTATGACAGGAAGGGGCCTTCACTAGACTCAACTCCACCACACTTGGACTGATACTGGCTGCATGAAAGAAGCTGCAAATTCAGGAACTGGTTTCAAATGCAAGCCTCATCTCAGCAATAAACACATTTGCAGTTTAGTCTTGCAAACATTCAAAATCTGCTGAAGGAGAAGTACCCAGTTATTATATTTACTATAAACATGTGACAAAAAGAATGCAACAATTACAAGAAAAGCAGTGCTACGGCCTCTCATTCCGGGCGCCTTCCTTCCACTTAGAAATGAGCTTCCCCCTGTGCCTCAGTCAGCATCCACCGCAACACTCACCCACGCCTATGGCCAGCCTGCTTGCTTATCAGATCTGGCCCTTTGCTTTGGGTTTCACAGCGGTGTTGCAGCAACTGAAATCCCCAAGTTTACATGCATTTGGTTGTGAGCAGAAGAAGGCTTATAAATACACTCGCCTGGAGAATCCTTGAGGAGTGGGAAGTGGAAGATTGTGGGGAAGGATAGGCACTGCAGGGCTGCAGCCTCAGCTTGCTAAAGGGCTCAATGCCCAGAGGTGTATGAGGTACCCTGCACAGCCAGGTTATTCCCTAAGCAGAAAAGGGAAATCAGAAATGCCAAAGATTATTTACTGTCCCATCCACCCAGACCAGTATATGTGTGCGCCTGAGCATCTGGCATCCATGTGCATGTAAGCATATGTGTCTGAATTTGAAAGAAAGAGAAAAACCTTCCTGCAAAGAGGGAAGATGATGAGAAAATGCCTGACAAGTTACTGCTACATCTATTTCTGTGTGAGATTGCATCTTTTTCTTGAACAAAATCAAATCAAAAAAGATATATATTTCTTCGCACTGTGAAAGTCAAACCCTATGTACATCCCATTTCTAGAGACTTCAAAAGAGAGCTTTCATTAATGGAAAGTTGTGATGTACGGCAAACTGGATGGCTCCACATGCGTTTGCAATTTCTGTATCTAGACCCAAATGTTTTACATTCCTTGGGTTTCTTCCCCGAGTTTTCTTGAGTCTAAAAGGGGCAGGCGGGAGGAAGGCGCTGCCGTGCCAGAGGCTGCCATCCGGCAATAAGCCCCACTGCCCACAAGAAGGCACTGTGTGTTAACAAATAGGAAAATGCCGGGATTTCTGGAGGAAATTGAGTTTTTCGTTCCCGCCGATGCTAAAGACCCAGCACAAGATGTGTGGGTTTCTCCAGCATCATAAAGGGCAGCTGCCTTTGTCTGCCTGCAGATGTTTGGCCAGTTGCAGTTTGGATGCTTGAGCAGTGAGTGAGATAAGCTCTTCATCCTTGCACAAGGAATTAACCGATATTCTTGTACATCTTTCCCCAGAAAGCAACTTATAACACTAAAACAAGCTTGACGAATTTGAAGATTTAGTTAAAGAAAAACATATTTAGCTCTTCCTTTGTTATATTGTTTTTGCAATTACAGTATGTTTGCATTTGTATAGGCACTTCACTTTTCCTTCATGTGATCTAAATTCCCTCTCTGCTTCATGCCACAACAAAACAATTAATCCTTTGTTTGCAACATTAGTCAGTTGTCATGGAAATTAATATGATTTCACAAATTCAAACGTATGAATGTTTTTGGATAACATATTAAGAGAATAGGGTTTCATAGACAGACCATGTCTTTTAGAAATAGCTTGGTACTCAGTGAGTGCACCAGAAAAAGGATATTTTGTAAGAACATAAAACTTTTAAAGCACATAAAAAACTTGAAGCCTTGACTTGATCTCAAATATTTGTGCATTTCTCCCAACAAGCAAGTCATACTTTAGATCTTGAACTTTCCTCCCAACAGGAGAATTGTACTTTAAATTATATGCAGCTTTTCGCTTGCACAGAAGATTTCTCAATCTCTTTGTCTGGATTTGAACTTGTCAGCTAGGAGAGCAGAACTGAGACTCTCCTCTTCCCTTGACAAATAATCTATTTGCTGACAGAGATGAGCAAAGGAGTGGACAATCTCAACAGTGTTTTTCTACGGCCATATTTTATTCCACTCTTAATGTGAACACAGAAAAGCAGAAGCAGCTGCATTGAAGAAATTAGTGAAGCTGCTCTCCATGATGACTGTATACCTCAAATTGTCGGAAAGTGCCTGACATGGGCCAAAATTCTCCATGAGGACATAGCTAAAGGGCAGCATAGAGCCATGGTACAAGCAAGGTCACTGCAGACTTACAAGATCTACTTTCTGGTAATATATAATCAAGGCTCCTACACAATTCTGGATAAAACACTGTCTGAGCCTCATGAATGAGATGACAGATAGTGCCAGATGCCTGTTTGGGTTGTGGGAGCTGCCAGACTAGCTCTATATGGCTGAAAGATGTTGTACAGAGAGATCTGTCAACATTATCAGAATTGAATTAAGTTGAACTGGCAATAACAACAGAAGTAGTATATGGAACTGCTTGCTTTCTAACTGATGCTTCTTCTCTCAAATTAAGTTAGTGACCCTCCTGCCCCAGCAGAAAGCCACCGACCCACAGCTCACACACGCCACCTGCTTTGGGTTGTCAGGCATGAATGGGACACAATTTCCTCCCTTTCACTCTTCTCACAGCCACTGAACAGCCTTGTATCACAAAGCACAAGCCATGCCAGTGTTCTTTGCTCAAAGATATGGAGGTGGAGTTTATAATGAGTATATTCACACGCCTTCACGGGATTTTCAAAACAATGCTTGCCAATGCTTACAACACCTATGTTCCTCTTTATATGCATGCCACACTGATGTTAAGCATCTCAAAATGTTAAAAATGAAGGCAAGCTTGGATGAAAATGTCAGCCTTAGGTCTCACTAAATCCCATAGCAATCCATAACCTACTCAACACATGAGGGAACAACGGGGCAAGTGTTCCCTTGCAACACAGGAAGCCAGTCTCAATGATAACCACCAGCTGACCCTTTTCTGTCATGAAAGAGAAGTCTAGATTTATTTAAAAATATTCCTCAGATATTCTAGAATGTGTCCAATTACATTTTTTTCATTAGTATTTCTGGTTATATTAGAACATTAGTGGAGCACTGGTATCTGAAAACCAATATTTCCCTCAAGCATTTGTAGTTCAATCCCTTGAGGATACTTTCAAGGAGAATTGATTCAGCAAACAAGTTTAATTTTACCTCTTGGGCACACACCTCACATCTGGATTCAACGCTGGAGCGGGGCCACAGCTTGTAAAAGTCTGTGTAGATTTAACTCATGAAGCTGCTACTCATAGGCACAAAGAGTATCATTTATCTTTACTTTGATGAGTTTCTGTGTTAGATCATCAAAATTAACTGCCAGGACACCTGGATTCTGCCACAGCATGGATGTTAAATAAACCCACAAAATTTTAAGCCCACAATGAGACACAGACTGAATGAACTGTGTGAACACTAAACTGGATTTGAGTATGCCAAGCTGCAGTGATGTAATAACACTGTAAATCAGGTATGATGAAGAAAATCTGAAACTACACAACAAGAAATGTGAGGCTGTGCTTTTATCCAGTGCGATTATCCTACAGCAAGCAACCAGAAGAAAATGCCCTAAATCTGAGGAGCTTCATTTCACCCTGCATTAGGGTGAAACAGATCCTTTGTCACAAAGACAGAATTGATCCAATCAGGATGATTTTGGAAAGGTGGCTGCCTTGAAAGAACCTTTTCTCAAGCTACAGCCAGTTGCACTGAAATAAAAATGTACAAACCAGGTTCCCTGGAGTACTCCCTTGCAACAGTTCAGCTGACTACAGCTTGCAAATACTTTGGGTTCATGGGTTTCCTTTTTTGTGCCTTTCCCAAATGCACACAGACCTGAGGGTGATGCCAACCACAAGTTACTGGCACCCTTTCAGATCCCACTCAACCCCTCTATTAGCTGAACTACAGTCAAGCTTACAGCTAACAATTTGCATCCTACTATTTTCTTTATGCTTAAATAGGTCTTTCCTGAAAATGGATCTCTGCATTATCTTTACCAAAGATCATATGTAAACTCTTGAAGAACACTCAAAAAATAGAGCACAGCTCATGCCAGTCTAACCTGACTCATTAATAAGTATATAGAGCATATGTTCATATACAACTCTGGGATTGTACTTGTACAACCAAATTAACCTTTGCTGGTGTTTGGCCATAATTTACTGCATCTAGTTTTTAATTGCATATACAGTGCTGCTAATAGTTCAGAAATACTATCCCATAAAAATCATACTCACTGATAACAAAGCTGATAACGGAGTAGAATGTTTCACTTCCACTACATTAATGTAATTACCATTGAGCATCCATAATCAGCTGTGTGTGTATCACAGAAAAATGCTCTTATTTGCAGCCTTTGCTGAAACTCAGCCTAGAAATATTTCAGTGGGGGTGGAAGGGACAAAACAGCAAAGGCAGGGGAGGAAGAGACAAGTTAGTAACTTTCCAAGACACTGATTTAATTTAAAAGGGTAGTAGCTTTTTTTTTAGTAGCTGGGCCACAGCATTGTTCCCACATTGCCTGCATTAGTTCCACCCCATTGCTAATAACTGTTTGAATGTGATGTCCTGTGCAGAGGCTAAACCAAGCAGTCTCCAAAGCCTCCCCCAACTGACACTATCCTGCTGAGCAAGCAGGAGAGACCTCTGATGAGGAGGATGGCATATACTTGTCAGGCCAGGCAGAAGTGACCAGCCTGCATCCAACCCAAACCCACAATACAACTCAACAAGAGCCTTCCCTAGTGTGAGTGAGCACCAACAGCACCTCTAATCTGAGGAGACACCAGCAGTTGTTCCCAGTTCATCTGTTTGCTTTGAGCAGCTGTCTCCACTGATGGTGCCCAGACATTAAACCAACAAGTGGGATCTGTGCTGACCTCAGGATTTCCCAAATCCACAGGGCAACAGACATTGCAAAAACTTTCAGCAGCACCAGCAGATAAGGGTGACAAACTTTGCATGGCACTGCTTGCATTTTCTGGTAGGTTCTCATTATGTGTAAATAAATCACCTCTCTCCATATAAAGGTGCATTCTCCTCTGTGACCATTGAATCTGAATTCCAACCTCAAAAAAAGCAAAATGCCTCTTTGCTGATGAAGAAATTATACAAGTGAAACAACAGCATTCAGAAATGCTGAGCTAGTATTCCTTTGACACATACAGTATTGGTTGACAGGGAAAAGAAAACCTTCCATTTTACAAAATAAACCTACTATATAGTAGGTTTATTATAGTTAGTATTTTTATTATAGTTAATTCTACATATAAGAATATCCCACTAGAAAATGCAGGTTTTAGTGTAATTAACTTAGAAATCACCTTAATATAAACCCTCTGATATGTTAAAAATAAAACTATCTTTCATAACTAGGTTTAGCATTTAACCTTAAAATATCAGTGCAAAGAGAGAGCAAATAAAAAACACAGGAAAACCCCAAAACCTATTTCCCTTTCAAAATGGGTTTTAACTTTTTGACATATTTTGAGGAATAGTATAGGAATTTCTTTCCAAAACAATGCATTACTGCATGAATGTTTGGATAAGGATGTTGTTTTAATTGCCTGCTTTTACATTAGGAACACATGGCAAACTGAGGTGTGTGTGCAAATACAATATTTTCAGCACAAAACTATGAGGCTGCATCTACAGTGACCTGTTCTGAGGAGCTGTGCTCTGAAGCTCTCAGCAATGCCAGACTAGGCTTCTATTTCAACTTGCGTTCAGCACAGCTGAAAAGAAAAGCTGCATAATTTGTTTCTCATTTCTTGAAGACGAAAAGTAAAAGAATGCTCATTGTGTAATATTTTGCTCCTTCCGTAGAATAGTCCTCACACAATACAGTTTGTTTCCTTCAAAACTGCAGTTTCTTTCACTTTACATAAATCATCACAATCTTTTATTGCTAAAAGAAAGACCTCATCGCCAAGAGATGCAATTGCTCTCCTGCAAGGGCTCTTGGCTTGAGAGAGACTTAGGAACTAAGCAACATCTCCTGAGCAACAGAGCCAAGACAGCAGCTGGAACCCATTACAGAGTGGGACAATCCTGTCCAAACAACAGAACGCCAGGATCTCAGGGTACAAAGGGCTTAGAGGACATTGCCATAAAAAACCAAGGATCTTCATGAGAGTTTGGAATTTTGGGTTTAAAAGAAGTTTAGCGGGCTACTGAAAACATTTTATGATTTTGTTATTTTGATAATAATGTGAAAGGAGCTATTCCCCTGATATTGTGGCTTTCAACTGTCAATGGTCTTCTGGGAGAAAAATAGAAGAAAAGTAGACTGGAAGTTCCTCACAGTAAAAAAAGGAAAAAAAAAAAAAAAAGAAGATAATTTTTAAGCTTAGAGCTAGTAAATATCTCGTAACAACACTCAGGAAACAGAAATTTTACCCTGAAATGTTGCAACCCTCTGTTGTGACATGACAGGTTTGCAATCATTTTCAATAACTACGACTTAGATTTCAATGAGACTAAAGACAAACAATTCTATTCTGAGAAACTTTTGAAGGTAATCACTTTATGGTAAGGTCTCAGTCCAAACACTGGAGAAAGCTGAAAGATAGGAAATGTGTAGATAACCATCTACTGCTGGAAAGCAATTCAAAACTTACCAAAGGATAGTTTGGAATAGAAATGCTTCAATTAGGAAGTGGGAGTGAGTGGGGTCTCTGAAATAAGGAAAGAGCACCAATCAGCTCAAAATATAGCAGTCTGTGCAGCCTCTCCCTTAGACAGTTCCAAGATGCTGGTTTTCGTCTGCAAAGTCCTTCCTTGTGGTAGTCCCAAAGAGCTGCTGCTGATTAGCCCACATCATGAGCAGAGGAAGACTGAGGAAGATGAGCAGTTGGCCACAGCTGTAAAAACCATGCCAGAGTGACCCAGCAGGAAAGACAGAGCTGCCACCACCCACTCACCAGCAGGATGGAATTCCAACCCTTCAATTCCACCCTATATATTCTCCCAACTTGGAAAACTCAGACTACCAACTAACTCTGATTGTCAAAACACCAGCACCTGAAATGTGTTTTGCTCTTTGTTTATGTGATCTCAGTTTCTGTGAGGCACTCGGATACAACAGC
The DNA here is from genome assembly GCA_013397935.1 of Dasyornis broadbenti. Classification (NCBI taxonomy): domain Eukaryota; kingdom Metazoa; phylum Chordata; class Aves; order Passeriformes; family Dasyornithidae; genus Dasyornis; species Dasyornis broadbenti. The sequence goes on from VZRN01002244.1 coordinate 1,268,520, forward strand.
CTGGGAATGGATTGTTATTTAGTAAGGACTTATAGTACAGGATAAACAACCGCAGATAGAAACCTGCTGTTTTCAGGGTCTGCCAGACACAAGCAAATACCAACGGCAATTTCCTCAAATCACTCACAGATTCTGTTGCATTTGCTCCTCTCATTTTTGATAAACTCTGAATCAAATAGCAAGGCTACCTTCTCAAATGGCCATACCAAAGGCAGGGCAAGAGGAAGAATTGGGCTATATTTTTCATTACACAGCTGCAAAAGCCATGACCAGCAAAGCCAAACTCCACAAACAGCTGCAGTTGAACTGTACAGTGTAAGCTCTGCAGGGCAACCACCAGAAAGCAGCAGAGAAGAAAAGGTGGGAGAGCTGAGGTGGAGGAAGGACAGATCAGAATGAGAAAAAAAACTACCAGAGCAAATATGCTGGCAGTGGGTCAGTTAAAAATATGTCTCTGGTCAAGATAAGTGATGGAGGGAGAAGAGGAACTGTGGCATCTCCTAAGAGAAAAAGCCCAGACTGCTCATGATGGGGAAGGAGGGCCATTGCTGTTCTGGCTGCGCCATTGGGCTGGCTGCAAAGCCTGCCGCCTGCCACTCTGGGGTCATGAACAGACTTGTCCTCCTGTGGGGAATGATGACAGGACAAGTCTGTAGTTCAAGCTTGAATTCAGGTGAGAGGAGAGATTAATATTATCACCTTAATGAGCTTGGTTGTGGCAGACAAAGCTCGCAGGCATGAGAGGGCTTGCCTGGCACAAGGGAGGCTGCCCAGGCAGGGAGGCTAAAAACAGCCTTAAGTGTCTGGGTCTGCTGCTTAAGTGGCCAGAAAAGACTGAGAAAAGAGAAAAGGAAAATGATTCAGAGCCACAGAAAAGAGCCAAAAATGACATTTGTCCAGCTTCAGGCAGCTGACAGAGTCTCAAGTTTCTGGGTACAAAACCCAATACAAACTCAGGAAAAATAAGCTCATACTTTGAAGAGCTAATGTCTGTGCAGAAAACAAGGGGGAGGATCACGCTTTGGGACACAGGGATATTGGGGAATCAAACATAAAACTCAAGATGAGAAACAGGCAAAGAAGGAAAATGGTATCAACAATTTCTGGCTTTAATCACGGCTTAAGAGCCAAGTCTGGAGCAGCTAAGACATGTGATGACTGCTTGGATCTCCTTAGGGACAAACTTGGCTCTCAGAGAATGAAAACTACCCCTTGCATGGGATGGATGGGAGCATGAGCAGTCCCAACTATCATATTCCACCAGCAATTTAAGGTGTTTGACACGGATACCCAATAGTTTTTGCTCTTCAGATGCTGCTTTCCTTTTTTCATGAGGGAACTTTTACATATGCTCCTGTCCATACAGCCAGAGAATTCACTTTTTAAGACTATAATTTAAAAAAACTTGACTTTATTTTAAGAACACATACACACTTTCAGTCTGGTGAGGCAGAGAATGACAGTAAGTAAGCAACTACTGGCCTTGTCTATTGTAGATTTAAGGTGATAAGGAAAAAGGCAGTCAAAGACCCAACGTGGTCTGTGCCTTTGGAGGCTCTGCAGCTGTGCTGTTTCACTTTGCATGTTTGTAACAAGCCCACAGATATAATCCCTAGTGGAGGTGGTGCTCCAACGATAGACCAAAATTAAATTAAAGTGAGAAGCACTGTTTGTTTGTGTCTAGGTCAATCAGACCTCACATTTCATGACCATGATCAGAACCAGTGCATTTTACACAGGGGATGTCAAATACACCCAGTAAAATTGTTTGGATTTTTGCTTCATTTTTTATTTTCTTTTTTCCCCAAACAAAAATATTTTTATTTGATTGCACTGAACAGTTTTTGCATTTTCATGGAAAGTATTTTCTAGAATTTCAATCTATTGTAAAATAAATCTTCAGACTGTATCTGAAAATACTCTCCTGCTTTCTGAAAGCCTTGTGAGCAAGCTATGCTGACCAAATTCTCGTCTGTTCATGCAGATTTCCTCATAAAAAAAAGTTAAAAATATCAATGAAATTAAAAAGTAATAAAACAAACAAAAGAACCACTATGAAAGCTGTTAGTGTATCCTATATGCTTTTTATCTATTTGATTACGATAGTTGGCTCACAAATGGTTGCCTTGGGGTGCAAAGAAATGGCAGAAAATTCTTAGTGCTCAATTGTTTCTGTAAATTTGGCCATACAACTGTAATATTTCCTTTACAAATTACAAAAAAACTTTTATTCCAGCCCTAGCTTTGTGCTAAAAGCTGCATACTCCCCATCTGAGATCTCATTTGATTTGTTAATAGATGGTTTACAAACTTGGCAAAAGAGAACAGATCAGAAGTAGAATCCAAACAAAATTATACTTAAAGTTATTTATATATGGGCTAAACTATACAGTTATACTTAAAAGAAATGCAGACATATTAGGTAACACTTGCACAGTTAAGCATACAAACAACTGTACTCACACCTACCTTATTCCATGATACAATTCTGATTGCATTTAAAGCATTTGCAATCCCAGGTCAATGTAAGCCTGATTTAAGGACCTCCCCCCCACATTCTTACTTCATGCTATTAACAAAGGGAGTTAAGACTGCTTCCATTTAAATGTTCAGATTACTTTCAAGGGTGGTTATATATGAATGTAAGATTTACTGCAGTTTACAATCATTGATTTGAAGATTGTTCCATCATTCCTGCAACTTCTTTATCCATAAGTCTTTAATTTTTTAATAATCTGTAAATATTCCTTATTTTATACATGACCATCAATGTCATATATGGTATTTCCATGGTTTGAAGATACACAGTAATAGACATACATATATTTTTATGTACATATTCACGGCTGTATCAAAGTAGATGGTGCGCATCCCCAAATAAGAAAAGTTTACAGTTAGTAAACCATCAGGGGATCTACGGAGCAGAGCAAGACAGCTGAGATCAATGAGCAGATCTGGTCCCTGGTATGGCAGCTTGAAGCTGACTGCAACAGATGTGCACGGTTGGCATTTACTGAGAGGGAAGACAGAGTCCCCTTCTCACAATGTGTTGGGGCTTTAGGAATCTGTGATTGCCTAAGCTACCCCAGAAATGGTGCCTTATGAGCAGTGAAGCAAAAGCCAAAGATGCTGTTGGGAGCCTTTCATGCACTGATGGATAAGCTGGTGTACAATACATCAGGGCATCAACAATCAAGCTGCTTAATTAATGAAAGACAACTCTTGAAGTTAATTATTCCAAATTATTCCTGATTTCTCCAAAACCAGCCTTGCTGCAAGATTTGGCTTACATTTAACTACAAGAAACTGAAATGCAAACCATGGAGTGTTTAATTGAGCATTACCAATACACACAGTTCTGCATTTAAAGGAACACTTTTTTTTCAGGAAAACATCTCTGTACCTCTGAGATACTAAAACTGACTTGTTAATCTATCATGAGAACTAGCTAACAGAGAGCTTCAGAAGTAGGGCAAGTCTCACCTTAAGCATTTTGAAATGCTTAGAAAAATCTTTGTTCACAGAGTAGGACTGCATGGACCAAATACACCATACATGAGCTTCAGTCAAAACTTATTTGAAGGCAATTATACTAAAGGATCCACTGTTGGGAAATACTCAGGTAGTTACATCCACACTGCCTAAGCCTGTGCCAGGAGTCTTTGCTAATAACTGTTTACATTGTCAGTTGATTGGTTTTTACCTTGCCTTTTAGGATTTCCACCTTCATGACCTGCTTCTGTAGTCATGTGGCTATCAAAATTTCCACTATGAATGCTATTCCAACTTGTTGCAGTCAGTCAAAGCTGATAACTAGCAGCATATCACACAGGCATGGAATAAAGAAATTTTAGTCCTAAGAAATTTGGTTCCCAAGAATTCGCCATCTGCTTCAGCGGATTCAGGATCTCAACTACTGCTTCTAGCCCTTCCAGAAAACAAAACAAACACTACAACACACAAGCTCATTGTTCTAAACCTTGAAGGGATACAAATTGTAGTCTAGTACATATAAACCCTTTTTTTCAGAACACTTAACTGCTTTTCAGTAAAAAAAACCAATAAATATGGGCCAACCTATTATGAAAAATTAAATAAAATAATATTTTTAATTTTTGAGCAAATAAAGAAACTAAGATTTGTTAAGCAAGTCCATCGCAGGTACAGAGTATTTTTTAGTGCTTCATAAGACTTTTAGCATGTGGTCTTAAAGAAACACATGTACACCAGCTGTGCAGAAACAAAAATAAACTTCAGAACTCCAAGGACCCATTTTGAGGTATCTTTTAGGTCAATCCTCTGCAAACTAAGAGTCTGAATCTGTATGACTTAGTAAACTAATATCTCCAAGATTTCAGCTGCTAAGTAAAATGTCCTGAAAAGTCTCCAATGCACAGAAACTCAAGTACATGAGTCAAAGGTAGCAGGGAACTGTGCAGTCAGCTAGTATTTTCATTTTGATAAGGTGAAATGCTTGTCTGAAACACTCCCCATGACTGGAATAAAGAAAGGAGGGTTGATCTTCATTGACCCACACAATCCTCTCTTCCTAGAGGTCTCAACAAAATTATGTTTGGCACAGCCTCAGTGCTGAATCTGGGAAAGCCTTTTGATCTCCCCACCACTGCTATCTATGCCTGCCTGGTCAGCTATTGTACAGTTTCACACTATGATCAAAATGGTACATCTCTCTTTGAATAAAGGCTGTCTCTAGGCTTACTTTCTGTAATTTAAACATAATCTAATTTACAGCTTTACAAGTAATATGGAGCAGGTCAATGAAATGAAGCATTTCCAGTTCAGGTAAATGGATTCACTTTCCAGCATTCATCCAGTGTGGCACTGGAAGGAAGATCACAGTGACTTCGTCCAGCCAATAGTACTGCCAATTCACTGCTGAATATAAAATCATTTCAAGCTGGGGCTGCAAAACAAATGGAAGGCCTGCCAGCTGCAGGAAATCTAGGAAAGAGTGAAATGTGTTTTTTACCACTGAGAAGTTGTTAAGGGCAAGCCAATATGATGGTGAGTTGCTTTGAGAGTGGGCTGAGTCATGAGACAGGTCTGGGGTGAGTTAGGGACAGGCATCACCACAACCCTCAGGGAACCTGCAGGTGGATGGGTTCTTATTATCTGAAATTACTGAAGCTCAGCTGAAGTTAACTCTTAATTAAGGACAAGTCTAGACTTAAACAAGGGACTCAGAAGACATCTGACCATATCACCAGCTCTCATGCCCATTTGAAAATAAAGTTTAACGTAATTATAAATGTACACAAACCATAAATTTAAACAGCACTAATAGCCAGAGACGAGCGGTCTTCACAAACTTTGACATCAGGTGATCTTTTCAAACATGTCAAATCTCAGCAGGTGTGTGACTTTGCATCACAATACCAATATGTGAAAAGAACTTGTGGGTCCTGAGAAGTTCCTTTTAGACAGTCATGTCCCTCAACATCATTCTCACTACTGTAGGGTGTCTCTCTATGGCTCAGTGGGTCCTGCCGTGGTGTGTCCAAGTGGTGCCCAGGAAGAATGGTGTGAAAGGTGTCTAAATCAATATTTAAATGTCTTCTCTATGCATATAATCACAGTCTGTGGAGGAGTATTTAATTAGCATCCATTCTTTTGCAATGTTCATGTGTGGAAGTTCTCCAAAGTATTTTGTATTCATAATTCTCCTCTCAAAACTCCCAATAACTCATATTTAGTACAAATAAACATATTCTCCCTTAGTGAACAAAATAAGGAATGTTTTGTTGTTAAGAAATGTCTTGAATTTCAACATTTTTTTTAATGCTATGAAAGTACCAAACACTGACTATTCAATCTTTTGTTAAGATTTCATTTATCTGTGAGCAGGATTACACTACTTTCAAACAGATTTAGTTTAAAGTCCTCACCCTGTTAGGCTTTAGATTCTACACTTTCTACTGAAGCTTTAGCAAAATTCTTCTCATCCTGTCAACTGAATGTTCTACTTTGTTTCCTTCCATTAGTGTGTGAAATGCCATTAGTTTTATCATCTTTCAGGGCAAAAAAGGTGACGAGTGGATTTTCAAAAGCACCTTCGGCTACTTCCACACAGGTTTTGCTCATGAACTTTATTTTCTTTTTTTTTTTTCCCTTTTTCACTCTTATACTGTATTTAAGCATTTGTTTCCCATATTCTAGAAAGGTTTTAGCACATTATACATCTTCCATATATTGCTATGAAAATGTTGTTCTATTTACTCAGATACTCAGTTGTTAAAATATCTAAGATTTACTGTTGAAACTACAATCAGAAAGTTTCCTAAAAACTTCACAACATAAACAAATGGTAATTAAAAGGTTTAATTATTGTCTTGCTACACTATTTTTCAGAAAGTCCTTTTGATTACATAATTTCAGTAGTAACAAACCTGAGATGCTGCTCAAGTAATTATAAAAACATACAGTTGCAGAAAGTTATTTCCTCTATCAACTGATTTTTAGAAATCATGCTTTTCATTATATAGATACACAAAAATTATCTCCTTAGCACGCAATGAGTTTTTATCCACTTTATACGCCTGTATTGCACCCTTTCTTCTGATGGAGGACATCTTAATGCCTTCTAGCATTGTGATAAACTAGCCCAATAACCACAATTTTGCTAAATCAGGCCTATGGTTGCATCTGACAATCAAATGTCCAGCTGACTGAAGGTTAACCTACAAACAACCAGAACAGAGTTATGGGCAGATAAAAGACAATTTTGGCTAAATGGGGTTTTAAAGAAGGCATGCTGCAGCAAGAGCTAAGCAGATCCCAGAAAAGGAGAAACTGGCAATGGGGACAAGAAATGCCGGGACATGTTATCAGCCAAAGCAAGAATACATAATCACATGTCAGTGGCCAGGAGTTCAAAGTAAACCACAAATAAATGTATCATGTTCATGGATGTCTCAAAGGGTTGTTTAATGTTTTTGTTCCCTGCATTTATGCATGTTCTACAAATAAATCATCCTGCATTTAGGAAATGTGTCTGGCCTCTCCACTTCTCTAACTCCAAAACATTTCTACTGCCAGTGCTACCATATGATCAAGAAAAAGCACCATCTGTCCCTTCCAAATGTAGTCTTACTCATTTACCACTTCCACCTTACAGTTTGCATATGCTGCTTGTCATATATTTGCTTCTTCCCCCCAACTTCTTTTCAAAGCACAGAAAAAGAAGAAAAAAAAGCAACCGTAATGAAACAACACATGGTAACCATGATTTAAATTTTTTCAGATTAGCACACAGTGATTAAACTTTCCTTTTTTTCCAATTTGCACATCGTCGTAGTTTCAGATACACATGCAAATATATCTCCCTCATATTCCAAGCTTTTGCCAATTCATTTCAGAATTTTCAGAATAGGAACAAGCACTCATTGAACTCAGAAGAGCATTTACAGCATTATCATGCAACACTGATTCTCAGCTGTAGTTTCTTCTGGTGCTCAGATGTCCAAAACTCTTACAGAAGCAACTAGCAGAAGTGCCATTCTTTCTAAAATTGGATAATACAAGAATACACCCTTTTTGTGGTCAGAAAATTGCTGCCGTGTCTTGATGATGCAAAGAAGAAATAAACCTGCAGATTTTTTTCATCTTTGGAAGATGTATACCAGAGCAATTTGCAGAACTTCCCTGTTGACTTTTACTTCATGGCAAAGAAAAGAAGCATCTGTCCCAGGCAGTAAGTATCCCAGTGCTTACATGGCAAAGACACTGTGGGGAATGACATTTTCTTTTAGTTTAGAGAAATTGTTCACTAGGTAGTGACAAAGCTTAAATAAAAATGGCAAATTTTTTTTTATGGATGAAGAAGGAATATTTTCATTATTGTGACTAAATAAATGTGTGTATAATATATATAAATTTATATATATTAACATATACATATATATTTTATATATACATAATGAATATACATGTGAACAATACAGCACCCTGTTTCCAAGACTTGCCACCAAATCATCCACAGAGTGCATACCTCCAAACAGACAGCAATTTCAGGAGCACAAGGTGCTAAAGCACAAACATGACACGAACCATGATGTAAGACAAAAGTAGAGAGACAGATTTGTAGATCTTTGATCTATCAAAATTAAAAGAAGCCTGGTCCTCCAGGAATGCCATTGAGCATCCTGGTGTTGCGGTGGATATGAGGAGGAGCTCCTGAAAAAACAGACTCATACGTACCATGCTCCCCACCTGCACACTCTGCACCCCTGCTGCTGCTGGCTCCAGCACCCCTCTGAGCTCAGCCCTGCGCTCACTCAGGAAAGGTCAATCTCAGGCTGCCTCCAGATTCCAGGTGATGTTGTGGCCGTATTTTCATTGTTTTCTAGAAAAAGAATCCGAGGCAATTTGAACTTGTCCATAAGATGCTACAACATTGTACCCACGGGCAATACAGACCTAAGCTTCTTCTGCTGGCACAGCCCAGTGCTCATCTCAAGCCTGTATCTTATGTGCAAGTTGGCCTTCATGTCCATGCAGAAATTTGCCACCCTAGCCTTGCATATAGTGCAATCATATGCAAGATATTAACGATTCACAGAACGAGCAATTCAAAAAGTGAAAGGGAGAATGTCCCAGGGTACAACCAGTCACAATTCATCATTTATCAGCACTGTTAAAAATAACACTATTACCTATCTCCCATGCAAACAAGGCAATGTAACATAACCTTGTAGTTCAAAACAAAACTATAAATCAAACAGCTTATTTTGTGTAATCTTACATTTGGATGGTTAAAAGTCTCAAAATATTGTATCAGCCTCTATACTCCATGTTTAGCATTTTCATACAGCCTATTAGAATAGACTTCTTTACAGAACTACTGCTACTGGCTCCCTGCCACTAGCAAGTTGTGTATCACCTGTGATTACGAGTACACTTCCCTGTAAAGCACAAACTTGCCAATGCTCACAGATCCACAACTTTGCATTCCTGGCAAACATCTGTAATTCTTTTGCATCTCAGACTGACTCACTGCAACACACGTCAGACCCTTGTAGGATGGTGCACAGGCACCTTGTCTGTCCAACGTCACCACATGGTATCACAGCAAGACATTACAGGCTATGACGCAAAGGACTTGGCCAGGTAGACCTGGCTATTGCTGAGACTGTCTCATCCACCAGGCAGGTTAAGTCACTGAATTTGTGGAAGGGGGTTGTGCAATCTGAAGCTCTGCCCTGTACTTTCCCCTCGTCTCAGAAACTTGAGACACTCCTTGCAGACCCAGGCAGATTTTACCACCAGCAGCTGGGATATGCTAAGCTATCTCATAATCAAATGTGCATTTGAGGTTGCACTACAAATACAATACAAACTTGCCCCTGGAGATTTTGTAGAATTTTTCACAGATTGTGCACAACATAAAAATTATTTTTCAAGTTTATATTGCCATTTTTAGTTAGCTACGTCACCTTTAGCTCCTGTACTACAATCAGTCCTGAAATGTACAGCTGACCTTTTTTTTTCATACAGGTAATCGAAAAAGTCATTAGAGGCAGGAGTTTTCAAAATTTAATTTTTATGAACATCAGGAAACTTGCTCAGATTGTAGGTGGCAATTATGTTAGCAAAAAGCTTGAAATGACTGAGTTTACCTGGTTCAGGATGGGAAAACAAAGAACAGGAGCACAGAAAGGATCTATAATTAGGAAAACTGGCTGAAAAAAGCTAAGCAACTTTGTATAGAAGACTACAACCAAATCAAAACTACAACATAAAAAGACTCCAGGAAAGTTACTTTTTCCTAAAAGACACAAATCAAGAAAAGACACCAATCAAGACATAAGCACACATTTCCCCTATGAGGCAGAAAATCTACAGAAACAGAAGGAGATCCTCTTGGCTAAATCATGATGACTTTGTTGACTTCAGAAACAAAAAGTCATGGAAAGTGCAGCTCAGCTCAGACCATTACAGATGAAATACAGGCACACAGGGGCAAAATCAGAAAGAACAAAGGTGCTTTTAATGTCCCCTGAGAGGGATGGCAAGAAAACACTTGAAGAAGGAAAGAGGAAAACAGGAAAGGAAGAAATCTCAGGGAGATGACAACAAAAATTGGAAATACCATTATTAAATGCAAGGCAAATATATCCACAGTTATTACTGAGAAGGTTAATAGGTTTGATGCTTCTCTGCTGTAGCCTTTGCTAGGAAAGGTAGCGTAATCAGAAGATTAGAATAATCATGGATAGACTAGAGGAAAACCAGACTAGATAAGCTGAGACATTTCCATGTCAGCTGGGCCAGATGAATTGCACCTGAGAGAATTTCAAGAAGTCAGTGAACTTATCTCAGACCCGTTACAGGCTTTTTTTGAGGAGGTACAGGCAATGGCTGAAGTTTCAAAAGGCCAGAAGGAGGCAAGTATAGTGCCTGTCTTTAGGAAGGGAAGCACAGGAGCAATCCAGATTTGCAAATAGTGCCGCATCATGGCAGAAGAAGCAAGTTCCACACTAGGAATTACAGACAAATATCATTTGGGAGGAACAAGAAATAATCCAGTTTTCTGCTCTGCAGAAATGACTCTCTTGCAGTATTGCTCCTCATTGTGACCACTGCACTTGAGGAAACACATAGAAAACTTAGAGCAATCCTAGAGCAAAGAGCCCAAAATCATCACACAGCTAGCAAAACGAAGAGTAAGAGACCTTGGTTTGTTTAGTCTGGGGCAGAGAAGACAGGAAGGAACAGGGGAACATTTTTCAAATACTTTTCTTAGTCACGCTTTACCTAACAGAATTTTCTATGGCCAGTGAAGCTGGGGTTAAGTTGCAGGAAGATTCAGGGTACTGGATATTAGGAAAAACTTTTGTAGTAAAAGGAGTTACATACTTGATTTTTTAGGAAAGTTGTAGAAAGTTTAGGAGAGCTCATGGCAGTTTTTAAGAACTGTGCAGAGAAATATCTAGCAAGAAGGGTTTAGAACTGCCTGCTCAGGGTTGGCAGATGCATTGAGGGATGTTTCAGGATCCTGTCAGACTCTGTCTCCTGTAGTGCATATGACCTGGGACTTGGGAGCATGATTGTCTCTCCCTCTGGACACATATGTACATATAAATACCTTACCCAATAAACTCTAACAGACATATCAGTATTCAAACGCGGACTCTATGCCTTATTAATTCAGTTTATGGATCTTAACTGTGAAAAACAGAGGAGAACAAGGAACTCAGGGCACCCATTTATATTATGGGTGGGAAAGGACGTAAGATTGCAGCTAGGATTTCTCCCAGTGATGACCAATCTGCCCTAAATGGAAAAGGAACATGATCTACCAGACACGACAATGTCGAATAGTTCCAGATGTGCTCCCAGTGAACTTGGCAGTAAAAATCTGGTAAAAATTTGTCAGTGCTGTAATCTAGCTAGGGGATTTGTTGTAACACAGAATAACTTTTACAGAATGTTCGTGGTCCAACCTGACACGTTGATAAGCATGGGGTACAGCAAGAATGCTTGTCTTGCCTGTTTCAATTTGGCTGCCCACACTGACCCACTTGAGCTTGAAAAATCATTTAAATTAAACTAATTTTAATTAATCTCTTCATATATTATGAGAATGGGATAGGAATATGATCATGTAAGATGTTTCTGGAATGGGAGAGAACAATCATAGCTCAAGAAATTAGACAGAGTCAGGAAATTCTTGTTTCTAACCCTATATTTTGTGGCTCTACCCTTTGTTATCCTGAATGCTTCACACTCTCTGTTTTCGCATCCACAACTTTATGATGGGGATAAAAGCATTGATCAATCTTTATATGGAATTCTGAGATACAAGGCTGGAAGATAAGAGTCAAAGTCTCGCACCTAGAAATCATGAATGCATTTATCCAAGGGTATTGCTGATTATGTGAATATGGTCAGTATATTAAATAAAGGCATGAAGCAGAGGATGAGATCTTCTTCCCCACCATGGCATCACACAAAGGGCTGATATGGCACAAAGGAATCTGACAACTCCTTATTCTTTCAAAGAAGACCTCCTGGTACAAAACTCTGGCAGATTACCATAAAACAGCCCTCCAAAGAACCTTTTCACAGTTGTTGGCATATAGAAAATGGTGTCAGGAGAAGGAGAGGACATTGAAATTCTAAACAACTTTGTGTCCCTTTCAGAGGCTTTTAGATGCTGCATTAAATTAGGTGTGCCCCAGCTTGTTTCTCATAAGACTCTCCCATCCCCAGAGCAGTGCATTAAGTAGGAAGATGAAAGGTAATGCAAAGGGTACCCAATTTCAACACAGTCACTTCTCATCATGTTTTCCCTTTGTCTCTACTTCTTAAGAGCTATGGACCAAAATTGTATTCAGTGTATTTCCATTTTTCATTTGGGAAATTTTGTGATACAGACACTTTTTCTCTTGTTGCATGAAAAGCTTTGGTCAGGAGAAAAATAACCCCAACACACCAACAAACAGATAGACACTGATTTACATGCATATATACATATATGTACATAAGGTAGAAGCACAAAATTACAAACCTGAAGGATGGAAAATTCCTACAATGTAGCCAGTCTTTCCTTTTAGCCAATAAATATAACATCATGGAGCAGGACTAACAAAATTATGTGTGTCTGACACAGATGGGATATCTGAAACCCTTCATTTCAAGTCGGAGATAGCCATCTTCTCCTGCTAGAGCATCTCTTATGGTAGAGAATAGAGTTTTGGTTTTCTCATTAGGAGGGGGAGATGATCCTCATGAGAATCCTCAAACTCATTAATTCTTTAAAATAACCCAGCAAAAATGGAGCCCTTAAACTGAGAGTGATTGTGCTTTTTAGCTCATGGTAGATGGCTACCATTCTCTAAGGATGGTTACCATAGACAGACCCACAAAGGTTACCAAAATTATGGAACAAATTCTCAGCTGGATTAAAACAACACAGATGCTCATATGGAACTACATCAGTTCATTCCTGTTAAGAATTTGCCAGTTGTTCCAGATTGATATATCCGTCCACCTGAGAGATTAACAACTTGAAGCCCCTCAGATACTGTGATGACAGCTCCAAAGATAAATGGAAATTGTGCTCTTTACTTGAAAGCTCATCATCATTACTTACTACTTACACAGTATCAATAGTATGTACTTTGGGACTTAACAAAACTGTCTACAAGTCAAGCCCCAAGAGCAGTAACCACCTATTGTTGTTGTCATTCTATTAGGTGAGCAAAGCTGTATCCCCTCTTTTCAGTTTAATTACATCTGTAAACATAAGAGCATAGAGTAGCATTCCATTTCCAATCCTAGGCTTTGTGCACCAGCTTTCTACATAATGAAGAGAAAACAGTACAGAAATGTTTATGGAAATGTAAATATACCAAAGGAAAACCAAATATTTCCAGTATCTAAAAACCTTACACTGGGACCATCCTGGAAATTTGAGAAAGCACAAAAGAGACAGTAAAGCCTGCATAAACAAACATACCTAGCTGCTTGGAGCACAGATGCCAACGCTATTGTAAGCAAGACTTTTTAGGTGATACAAATTGTCAGAGCCATTGCAGAGGCATAATACAAGATACTGAAAATCTAACAGAAAAAGCTGAAACTAGTAAGATGCTTGAACTATAAGGCACACAGCTCTCCTTAGAATTGCTCTGATGTGACTCAGCTGACCTTGAAGAGCTGAGGATTTTAAATTGCATAAGCGGGAGATGGAGAGGAATGGATTTTCAGTTCACTCTGGACCTTACAAAAGTACCCCCACACATTTTAGCAATTTTCAGGGCAAAATGCCCTTTTCATATTCTTGCTAAGAAGTAATAGCATGCACACCAAAGCCAATCATTAGCACAAGCAAGCAAAATCACAGAAAACACGCATTCTTTTTATGGGTGAGCCTGACTCCAGGTGCTGCTGCCCATGCAGTCAACCAGATACTGAAAACAGCGCTGGCATTCACTGCATCAGTAGATGTTAGTATTCCAGTGCTCAAAACAACACAGTGAATTTGATATACCTAGTTTTCCATGTTTCAAACTACACAAGACCTTCCAGACTAGTAAGTGTCTTCAGGGCAGAGGAATGGCTGCAACCTAACATCTGCCAACAAAAGGGAAGGTTCTTTCTGCCTGAATTATCAGTTGTTAACCTTATGGCTGACACTGCTTTTTTCAACAAATCAGACTGAAGTATCTGCATGTTTTAATAAGCTTATTTTTTATTTTTATTAGCACAAAATATTTTCTTATAGTTGATATTTGTATTAGTCTCAACTTTTTTCAACACACACTTTAAAGGTGGGACGTATGACTAACTTGAATTTTTCAATCTTTTGGTGCCCCGCATGTAGCGCTTTATTATAGTCTGGATATCCACTAATTAGAACCAAAATAATATCTTTGGAGATGTTGGATTTCCACAAAGATTGAAAACTTTACTATCTCAGTTTTAGTTTTAGACAGTTATAGACAGTTTAGTACCTTTACTTCTCTCTGGTGACCAGTGATGGAACCCAAGGAAACAGCATGATGCTGTGTAAGGGGAGATTTAGGCTGGATATCAAGAAAAGGTTCTTCACCTGGAGGGTGGTTGGGCACTGAACAGGCTCATCAGGGAAGTGGTCACAGCACCAGCCTGATAGAGTTCAAGAACGTTTGGACAATGCTCTCAGGCACATGGTGTGACTCTTGGGGATGGTGCTGTCCAGGGCCAGGAGATGGATTCAATGATCCTCCCTTTCCAACTCAGCATATTCTGCAACTGAACATGTAGAAACTGTAGGCTCTTTTCCCCTTTCTACAGATTACCAAAAAGGTACTTGTGACATCACATTATCGCTGCCATGATTGCAAGAAAATATACATTGGCATTTGGTGGGAAAGAGGTGCTTAGCTTTCAAGAAAGCGGATTTAAACAAGCTCTATGAAAAGCTGCATTTTGGTACATGAATGAATTAATGTAATCCCACTTTTAGAGATTTACAGCTGAGGAAGATGAGTGGGAATAAGGGTCCCTAAGTTTCCAAAATAAAGATGACATAACAGGTACTGAATTAATAAGCATTGGCAATAGTCCTCAGCAAGGGGAGATAAAAATGTGGGAATATTAGGTGATTTAAGAAAGTAATGACTTCCAGCTCTGGCAACATGGTAATACTTGTATGTCTCAAATACCAGACTTGTACAGAATAAAGTTTTGAAGGGGCTCTAAACACAGAGAAGGAGAAAGCTGTAGAAATAAAGCAGATGGAGCTCCTGGTCTGAGAGTGTGAGACAGCAAGAGATTTCCACAAAGATCCCTGACATAAAAAATAGGCTATACTATAAGAAGAAGCCATTTTCAACTTGAGAAAGGCATTCTTAATATTTTAGGTCAAATTTCTCTAGTATCAGAACCAGTTGTTACATTACAGAAACCTTCTCTTTAAGTCACAGTACCTACCCATCTTCTATTTTAAAAAATGAGCTTCCATCTATTTCAAATATCCCTTAGTCTTGCAGTTTATAAATTCCAGGACACCCCTCTCCATTACAGTCCTATTGTGACTACAAGATCCACCACTAGCCCTGAAAAACTTGTAATGCTCCAATAGCTGGAGAACTCAATGGCGTACCAGGGAAGGAGATTCACTCTGAGAAAAGCACGGTTTTTTATTTCCTTGTACTGGCCACTCTAGACACAGGCACTACTCTAAGCAATGGTGTGTTCCTGTATGCTCTTCATATTTCCTTGGGGTTCTGAATAATTTCCATTTAAGAGAAAACAAAACCAAATAACCACCTTCCCCTCATTCCTGTTCAGCCTTGGCATTTCCAAAGTGCAAGCACAATCTCCACACTTCTTACAGTATTCTCTTTAAGAATATGTTTTATAGCAACAATTTTAAACTACAGAAAATTCTACAAAATGTAAAAGTGCTGAGTTCAGATGTTAATAAAACCTAAGTCACTACATTCCTGAATAAGAACAACAGATGTTTTCCGTTTGCTTCGGTGCTACTGTATTTATTTAGCTACCCTTCCTTTTAAGAGCAAAATTCAAAAGGAAAAGGGAATGCATGGTAAAACCAGGCAGTGAATCATGAGAACTTGATTTTTAGCAGAAAATGTCTCCTTTACTTGAGCAGCTTCAATATTGCCATTTCTTTATGAAAGAACTCCCCCAACACATTGAAGTATGGAAAGCGACCGATCCCTGTCAAGTTCTTTACGCACAAATATTAAAATAATGGAGTAAACCAAATTTTTTTCTTTCATAAAGCAAAAACAAGACTATGAGTTGGATTTGACACATTATCCATGTGTTTGTAGCTTACAGCAAGGTCAACATCAACTGAAATGAAATGACAAATCCTGGTTGGGAAGCAGGAATCACGTAAAGGAATCTGGCCTAGCTCTCTGTGGTTAAAGCAATTTAGTTACTTAAGGGTGTTGTGCAGTCTCTATGGCATGGACTAGCAAACAATTCTTTCTCTTAATGGTATTTTTATCGCGCATTTTTGTATTTTGGTATAAAAAGAAAACATAATGACTGCACTAACATTTTTCAAGTGATATATTAAGCATTTTTAACATGCTCATAAAAGCATGAAGTGAGTTTGCTGTTACCATAAATTTAAAGAATATGTGAATTTTGATTGCATGATAGAATTTTGGTTATACTAATAAGTTTGTTTCAGTGACATATTTTGAAATTTTAAAATATGCCTCACTTAAAGCCTTGGGGTCATATGCAAAATATTCATAAAGGCTTCATATATACCCACTCAAGGTCTAGAAATACAGCCTTCTTTGCCTCCCTTCATCCCCAGCTCTGTCTCTCCCCCCACACCCTCCCATTCATTTGGCTCTCTGCTATTGCCAAGGTCTGGAGAAAGCATGGGAAAGGAGATGCTTTGTGTGGAGCTGCTGGGAGGTCACCCAGCACATAATTGCTCCCAAAGCGGTGTGCTCTGCTCTCAGGCTCCTTGTCTTCAGACAGCAGGGTGGTCGACTTCAGCACCCTGTTCCACTTGAGCTGATGAGACAAGCAGCCAATATTCCTGTTAGCATGAGCCAACTGCTCAAAAGTAACAGCTTAAACTTAAGCAAACTGCGGTCAATAGAAAGGGAAACTATAAAGGAATGATACAATCACTGGGAATCTCTCCTCGCAAAACCACATTTTGCAACAACTACAACTAGTGAGTTATTGGAAGGTGTGTAAGAGCATGCAGAGTACCAGCAGCCTGCTATCACAGTGATTGCATATCAAGTACTGTCTTTTCACAAGTGAAGTCTGTTTTTTCTTTGATTCAGTTTTTTTCTGAGGTGAAGCAACACCTGACACAGCCATTAACATCAAAACACAACCAGGACTGATAATGAATATGCAGGTCTGCTTTGAATGTGCTAAAATGAGAAGTGCTAGGTTGCCGAATGCATGCTGAGTTCTTTGGACAATACTTCCATTTTACAAGTTCTGTATCACAGGATTCACAGACCTAGACACTGAATAAGAGGGAAACATCACAAAAATTTAAACTCGCATTCTACTGTAGGAAGATTAACTTCATGTGGATTTATGGGTTTATAATGAGTTGAACTGCAAAGAATTACCCAAAGCTTTACTTAGAATATCAGGTAGATTTTATTTTTAGCTTAGAATATCTACCATCTCTAAAATGACGTTGAACAGAACAAAAGAGAAGTCACTTTTTTATCCATAACAGCAGCATCAAACAGAATGAAAGAACTGGAGATATTAGTATTTTAAAACTCCTAAAATAGCCAAAGAGAATGAAACCTGACATTATATATTAAAACATTAAGTATCATCCTGAAATCCACCATTATAACAAGGCATTCACCTTATCAAACAGCATATTAACACTGTAGCACTAGTTGTCAGAAACTGAAGGTATTTGAGTTAAATTTTTAATCACTTCCATCTTCTTTTCATGGCATTGGAACATCTAAGGGCTGAACACTGAACTTTTTATGTTCATCTTTATGCAAGATACTATTGCTGGCAAAGCTGGAGCAAAAAGAAAACTCCTCTTATAACCTCAATTTAACTTCAGACGGATGTACATGGTACAAAGCCAGTGAAGTGATAAATAGTTTCTGGCAGCTCACCCTTCCTACCTTGAGTAGTGTTACAGTTTATCATTGGGACTCGCCATTCACCACAGGAAACAGGGGAAGCAGTGTCGTGTTGTCTCAGGCTATATTCACAGATACTTCATAGAAATCCTTGGCAAATAGTCAGCAAGTACTAAAAAGCATAAAAAGTGTCTTTATTTTGCAAACAGATATATCTCAAAAGGATCCGCTAGGAAGCCCAGGAGAGGGGAAGCCAAGGCTGGGGTTAAAATAGCTGGTTTATTCACTTCTGCACAGAGCACAATAGTTTTACTGATTCAATCCACTAGTCATTTGCTAATTTTGCACCTTGGAAATGAGTATGGATGCACATACAAATCAACATTTGCAGCAAAGGCATGTGAAATTACTATTTCTCACAGCAAATATCAGTGAAAACATTTTAAAGACCTTATTACTATATATAACAGCTTCTTTGACAATACTGTAACTTAAGAGCCCAATTCTGCAATAATTACCACCAATAACTCATAGCAGCAAATTCAGCTGACAATTTGCAAGAATACAACTGAACTCTAGTTACAGAAGAGGACCTTCAGTAATCCAAAAAGCCGTTATTCTCCCAAAAGCAAAAAAAGAGGGATTAATAAAAATATTCTCTCTTCTCTTCAGCGCTAGCCCTTAGCAAAACAACAACATTCAGAAAATCGCCTACAAATCAGTACAAAAGGGGGCCTACAAGAAAGCTGGAAAGTGACTTTTTACAAGGGCATGTAGTTATAGGACAAAGGGGGATGGCTTTAAACTGAAGGAGGGCAAATTTAGATAAGATATTAGGAATAAATTCTTTACTGTGAAGGTGGTGAGGCACTGGAACAGGTTGCCCAGAGAAGTTGTGAATGCCTCATCCCTGTTCATGGACAGGTTGGCTGGGGCTTTGAGCAACCTGGTCTAGGGGAAGGTTCCCTGCTCACAGCAGTGGGGTTGGAACGGGATGACTTTTAAGGTCTCTTCCAACCCAAGCCCTTCTAGGATTCTGTGAGTCTATGAAATGACTTGCCAATAAAAGTATGGCTGATGCCACTTTTCCCATATCTCAGGTTATTCCTCTTTTATGACCAATTTTTAAATGACAATGCTAATTAGAGAAGTTAGTAAAAAAACCCTGATTTGAATTTAATGTCACAGCCTAAATGACCCCTGCTGTAATGCCACTCAAATCAGTTAAATTGCTCCAGGAATAAATTGGTGTCTATGTGTTTAATGTTTGTTATTTGAACAAAGAATGAAAAAGGTACCAAATTTCTTGACACTGTATTTCTAATTAAACCAGCCATTGTGTGAGCTTTTACATCTGCAGGATTCCTCATGGAAAAAACAGATCATGTAGAGCATAATGAGTATCAAATGCAGTAAAAATGCACAATAACCTTTGTAGTGCAGAATTTAGAAACTGGCTGTTCATTTGAAAATATCTGATCCTTCTTCCCTTCCCAAAACCAAGACTTGTCTTCTGCACTGGAAATTACAATTCAGTGAAGGAAAAGTAAATAAGTTAACAGACAAAAGAAATTCCTTTTATTATTGACAAAAATAAATTCCTAAAGGAGACAGAAAAACGCAGTTCAATTTCATGACCATAATAAAACCCATTCAGTAACATCTCACACAACAGAGTAAAGCCACTCCCACATGTTTTTCCTGTTTGCAGAAAGCTCACCATCAGACCAGACCTAATGCTCAGAGCCCCTAAAGGGTCTGTATTTAAGAAGACAGTAAGGAACATAATGATAGGAAAAGTGCAGGGAAGGCATGATCCAGCATGGCTCAGTGTTTGTACCTTGACTTCCTGGTCCACTGTGCATCCTGTCCTAGGAGGGCACCTCTACACCACCCACTGACAAAGAGACAAACCCCCATATAGGTTCAGTGCTGTTAACAAACAAATTTGCAGTCACCAGCATAACTCTGGAAGGTCCCAAAGCCTTGTTCCAGTTCCTCCTAAATAGGCTGGATCAAGCTGAGGGCCACATGTGTTAATTCAGCTGCTTCCTCATTATCTACCACTCCTACTCATGGTGATAGCCTCAGATCCCAAAGCCTGAAAGATGGCTTTGTTCCTTTCCATTCTACCATTTTTACTAAAGCCCTCCATGGTGTGAAACACCTGTGCTGGAGGCCTTTCTTAGGTCAGCAGAAATATGGTTGTCCCCCACCCCCTCATTATCAATGTCCTGCTTCACAGAACCATAGAATAGCTGGGTTGGAAAGGGACCACCACAGATCTTCCAGTCCAACCCATCTGCCACAGGCAGGGATATCTTCCACTAGACCAGGTTACTCAGAGCCCTGTCCAGTCTAGCCTTGGACACTTGCAATTATGCAAATGATCGACACCTTCACCACTAGTTCTAGACTGAACCTTGCTCATTTTAGACCTCACTGAGACCACTTTTGGAGGAAGTGCTACCTTTGATAGTACGGAGAGTGTTTTGTAGCGGGTTTTGCCTTCCTATGCAGAAAGATTGCAAAATTGCCTGGAGACGCTAAAGTTACACATTCTTGAAAAACAGATTAATGGCCAGCATGCAGGTGAGACTCTCACAGGCATGTGATAAAAAACTGTCACATGACTACAACTCATCATGAGACTCTTAACTCTCTAGAATATCCAATGTACAGGACTATATATATAAACTATTTTATATAGAACTACAGATGTGCATAACCTGCATTTGCACTAGATAAAATATCATAAATTAAGTAGGAGATCAATGGACTCGTTTTTTCATTCAGTCATAGACTAAATGTGAGAATCAATTAACCACTCTAAGACTGCTCTTGCTATCATAATAGAGTATTTTTAATGTCGAAGGGGTAGACCACAATGAAATTCTATGCCTGATAAATAAAGTATTTTGTACATAATCTATTTTTCTCTTGAGACTGGGAATGTCATTATCAGCATGATCTGAAGTATGCATGTCTGTGTGTATACATGCACGCATATGGACACATTTTAATGCTTAGAATAATGTAACTGATCACTTTCCAGACAGGAACATGTGGCTCCCTTTCTTGCTGTGTGTCACGCAGCCAAGCAATGAATTTAGACAGGCTTTCTACTTGGAGGTTTGGGTTTATTATTTTTCTAGAAGTGCCTATGTTTAGAAAATATTTTTCCATAGAGAATCACAACACATTTTAAAGACAGCCTCAAGTTACTTATTGCTTTTGAAGTCAGGTACCAGAGCAATTGAGCAGGAAGGCACATGAATTTCTAGCTGTTGGGTGTATATAGCATGTATACTATACAGTTATGGAAAGAAGTCTTCCTTCTGGTCATTTTTAAACGTGATCTAATTCATGTGTTTGAGAATGATGACAAGATTTAGGAAACCCTCAAAAGAACAGACTAAAAAATGCACCCAACCTGCCTTGGCTATGAGATTATGCATGCTTATTTCAGCTGGTTTTTTTTTTAACTCCCAGCTTTCAACAGAAGTTAGCATAAAAAAAGCACATGATCATCCCAAATATTTTTTATTAGTCTAAAAGATATCGTCTATCCTTGCTGATGCATATTTTTCACGAGAACGGGGAATCTTTTCATTGGTCTGGGGATTAGAACTTCTACTGAATAGGAAGACATGGAAACTATTTCACAAACACATGAACCATCCCGACTCCCATAGGATGAAGTGAATGGATGGAGAAGTACACTTAAAACACTGTACAGGTGAAACTCTAGCTCTGTAACACTCAGTGAGAGCTCTGCCATTGACTTCAGGACTGGGACATCATGCTGCTCTCTCCCACACTTTCCTGTTGAAATTAAAGTATTTTTATGCTTTCCAGTCTTTACTAGTGAAGTCGCTAATTAGGGCCTTTTTCTATTCAACGTACATTCCCCTTTTCTCCTGATATTTTAGTAATTTGTTTCAGTAACGCCTCTGTATCTGACATTTAATAGAGCACAAATCTATGTTAGATACTTGCTAGCTCATCAGGCCCAGCAGCAGACTACTTGAGTCAGCTTGACAAACGGCCAGAGTTCAGTCTTTCCATAAATAATGACTTTGTGTTGTCAGTTATTTTGGCCCAGGCTTACAGCAATGCATTTCCAGAGCAGATGGAGCCGCTCTCAGCTGCCATCCCCTGTCTTCTGAACTTCCTGTTCTGTGCATGGTTCTCATCAGCACCCATTCTGCAGAGATCACCTACTTCATAAAGTTGAAATACATCTTTTTTAAAGCAGAAAGAAAATGGATGAATATCTTCTGTGGTTATAGAATTAAAAAGCCCCCAAACAAACCCGCGTTTGAATGACAGTTTTAACCACACTGAAAGCTATGCATTGTTTCAGTTCAAAAAGAACCCTAATCTGAGCTTCAAATGGACTTAAATTCTATTACAGATTATTCAGAAACTTCATCTCTTTCATGTAAAAATGCTTTTATAATTTTTAATTCTTGCTCACCTAAATGTTATTGAAGTCACTCTTATTATTAACTTCTGCATTCATAAAAATATTTATTAGTTTCTTCTCTTTTATAATTTTGAGGGCTGATTTGCACAGTGGTGTCTAAAGTGACCTTGAAAGTAAAAAAATGCATCAGTTCTCTGCAAACCACCTCCCTTGCTGTCACAGTACATTATGTGCATTGTGTGATTCCCATACACAGCTGTTCACAATTCTAACAGCTACGTTTTAGACGCCACTTTGCAAAGTCTCTTTATTTCAGTGCCCTTAGAAGTTAAATATGGAAAAAAAACAATTTTAAAACACTGTAGATTTGTGGAATTATCAATTAAATGGAAGTTTTAAAGATGTTTATATTTACAACAACTATGTTTCCCTACAGAAGTTTAAAGACAGATGTGTAGCCAAATCTAGCTACAATCCTAGACAAAAACAGTTTAAGGAAAAAAATGCCAAAGATATATATTTTCTAAATCTTCAGTGCTGGGGTTCCCAATTTTCATCGCTTTGCATTGTGGAAAGGAGTCACTCCCTTCTCTTACTTCAACGCGTAACAAGCCCACGTTGTGTGGCACAGGATCATTGCACTGGGTGGATGGTTCAAGCAGACCTGGCCAGATGATGTTGTACAGTCATGGTACAGAATCCAGGCATGTGCACACATGGCTCACATATTTCAGTAAAAGAAATGTCAGCTATGCAACAGTCTGTACATGTGCCGTGCAGCCCATCCAGTGTGTTGGGGATGTGCCAGGCCTATTCTGCATGCAAAACATAAATGCACTGCATAGTTACTGCTACACAACTACTGCGTTGGTGGAAAAGAGAAGAGAGGGGCACCATGGAACAATGAAACTCCTTCCTATTGCCCCAAATTATTCTCTTGATCTACTCTACATCATCCTTATTGAATCTTCAATGTTTCAAGTCATTAAGAAGGGATATCCCAATTACACAGGTCTTGGCAGTCAGGCACACTCCAAGCATCCATTCTTAAAGGGAGGCTGAGCCCCACCATCCATGCTGAAGCCAGAGACATGAAGATGGAAGGGGATAGAGCGTATTTGGCAGACTTTACAGCTCTTCTACAGACTAATTGATTTGGTTCATCTCACTTTACAATCACTCTGAACATCTTTAGGACTGCATTATAACAACAGCTTCTAGCTATTGCTAAAGTACTATCAATCACTGTCTGAATCTATACATTCCTGGCAAGTAATGATGTTTTAAAGCCAAAAAAAGATTTATTTTGCCTTTTTGCTTGAAAGCAAGACATAAATGGGAGAATCTATATCTACTGTTAGGGAATGTGCCCATATTAAAGTGGTTCCAGCTCTGAGCATCTTAAAAATGTAAAGATTTTTACTGCATTTGTAATGAAGATTTGTAAAACATAAGACCTTTGTTAGCTAGAAAGAATAGGAGCCCCTACTCATCTTCATTCAAGATGGTTTCTCAAAAGGAATCTTTAACAGCAATTTTTGGAAGGCATCAAATAATAAAAGCTTTGAATTGTTCAAAAGCATTATTTTAATAAATTTAGAAATAGCTGAGGGGAGGAGCATGGTGCAGAATTTCATAAGGGAAATCCTCTCATCATCAGTGTTTCAAATGAGCTGAAAGTACCCTCCTTTTTCCTTCAGGAAAGAGAGGTGGGTGTTCAGCAAAGCTGGAAGCAATACTACTCAGTTTAAACTAAAAGAGAGTAGATTTATACTGGCTATAAGGAAGACTTTATTATGTAAGTAGTGAGATGCTGGAATAGTGTCCAGAGAAGCTGTGGACTACCCATCACTGGAAGTACTCAGTGTCAGGTTAAACAGGGCTTTGAGCAACTTGAGGTAGTGAAAGATGTCTAGATACATGAGATGATCTTTGAAGGTCGTAATTCCATGATTCTATAATTCTACTCAATTCTTCTCCTCTGATAATGTCACACAAGCAACTT
Source organism: Dasyornis broadbenti (assembly GCA_013397935.1). Classification (NCBI taxonomy): domain Eukaryota; kingdom Metazoa; phylum Chordata; class Aves; order Passeriformes; family Dasyornithidae; genus Dasyornis; species Dasyornis broadbenti. The sequence continues at coordinate 1,293,034 of VZRN01002244.1, forward strand.
TATTACGGCACTCCACTTGGACAGAGTGACAAGCTCAGGAGTGTATACACATATTTCCCGGAGGGGAATTGAATCAATAGGCTTTGCATGAGCAATCTGGAAAATGAATTCATCCTCTATTGTCACCCCTGCCTTCAGCATATCTACCATGGATCTAGAAAGGCTTTTAAGAGAGTTATATTACTGATGCTCTGCTGTTTAGAAATACTTTGTTGAGCAGAAACATTCAAATGGAGGACTTATCTGACAGGATCAACTGAAGCATGAACTTGTGTCATACTGCATTTCCCAGGGTCATGACTGATATTAGCAAGGCTGGGAAGCAGGAATTCCTCAAATGGAATCTAAGTCCAGATGGGATGAGAGGACTCCAGGAGTCCTCCTTCACTGAGTCTTTGGCAGATCGCATGGAGTTCTCTCAGAAATTCCAGGGAATAAGAAGGGGATGTGGGAAGGTCTTTATCACCTTTTAGAAATTCCTTTAGACTCTGCTGGTGAACCAATCAACAACTGCTATTCAAAACCTGAGCACAGATTTAACTGCGTGTACCTGGGCAGCAATCATTTACTGTAAACAGAGTTGTATTAGAGCTGACTCCATGTCAAAAAATGCATGTAGAAGACTTCTCTGGTACCTAGGAATGAGCTAGTTATAAGTAAAGCAAAATCCCCCAGGAATACTCATATGTACCCATCAATGTAAATAGAAGGCTTTGAAAAGTGAAAATGGGAGATAAGAGGATGATTTACGTTGCTGAAGAAAGAGTCTGTATTTTAATTAATATCCTGTAACATTTACCTAAAAGCTCTGAATGAACAGAATATTTCTATATATTGTAAGGGCATATACCCAAATGAGAATGTCTGCATTTCATTTTTTTTTCCCCAATATCATCGGACAAGCATATTTACCATCATCTAGACATTTCCATGTGGCAGTCCTAGGTTTTTAATTTTTGTCCACCAATCTTCTGGGAAAATATACCAAAGTTGAGTGTTTCCCATGTTCTTCTTCTGAACAGTCCTCCCTTTTTGAATCACACCATGCATGTTATATTTTGATCTTAACTTTCTCCATCTCTCTTCTGCCCTATTAGAAGTTTTAATTCTGTGCAGTCCTAGCATTCTGTACACATGGATCCATGCTGTACAGCTACCCTCTGTCACCTAGAGCTGCTTGCTCTTTGAACCACATTCCAAGCTGAGTTTGCTCACTGTTATTTACATGACAAAACCTCATCTGCACATCCATGAAGGAGCACAGTGACTGTAGGAGGAGGAGCCCAAACAATATCCTGCCTAGCTGCTCCGACACCCATCACAGGAGATGTTTCAGTGCACCAAGGACACATCTGCACAAGCCCAGAGGAGCACTGCAGCACAACAGCAGTTGGGGAACCTGAATTGAGGACTCAGAGGAAGGGATTTATCTATACATACACTGTGTGTGTATGTAGCTGCTGGGAATAGATCTGCAGCCTTGCTACTGGTTGAACCTGGGGACATGGAACTGCAGCAGCCTTGCATCTCATGGGCTGTCAGATCCAACATATTTTCCCCCTACAAGTATGGCAATTTATTTTCATTTTTCTACTAGTAAATGCAATTTCAGAACAGAAAAAAAAATCAGAAAGTACTTTAAAATGTTTGAAAGAGATAGCAAGAGAGATATTACAGCTAATAGGCCCCTACATACCTTGTGTTTAGCTTTCTGGTATCTTGTAACTTATGAACAAAAAGGACTGGAAATGTATCTCCTGACAATTATCAGTCCCTTGTTATTAATTTCTTATTTTGTAGGCTACCCTAATATACAGTCCTACTTATTTACAGAGCTCTATTTGGAAAACATGATGTTGGAGGGGGATTTCTGCACCCTTGGACCTACATACAAGTGTGCTATTCCACAGTTAGAAACTTTTTACTAGTTTTCTACATTATTTATGATCAGGTTTATGCTACTTGTTTTATCAGTATTATCCTCTGAGAGATGCAGTGTACCTCACTGGTTGCTTGGGTTTTGGCTCCCAAGCATATTTACATAGAGCATCTACCTCTTCTCTTTGCCTTTGTAATGCTATGTAATTCAAACCAGCTAGTCCCCCATGTAATATACTCCTGCTTTGCTTCCTGTTCTTAATCATTCTCCATCCTGTAAAATGCATATGCCTCTTTAGCATCCAAAAACTCCTTCCTTAACACGCAACAAGCTCTCTTCTTAACTTGTCCCAGTTACAGTCAACTTTTCACGCATGTGAGCAAACAGAACTAGAGGAAATCTCCTAGCCCAAATTCAGCAACATTAATGCCACACTGTAATTACTGCCTGGCTGTAATTTGTTGCCTGACATGCACCAACAACAAGCTATAGTTTGGGATCACCTGTCTGTGCTCCCATGGCAATATACCAGAGTCACACTTTCCAGACAACGTATCTCATTAGTAGTCTCAACATCTATTTTGACCTATGAAATTTTGCCCAGTTTCTTTGTCACTGTCCAGTTCCTCTCTGCATGACAGCCCACCTTCCCCTGTACTGACAGCTTTGGGTCACCAGCAACCTACATGAGTGCACCCCTAATATGCTAAAGCCATTTATGGGACCCTACAACTGTCCTGAGTGCACCACCATTTAAGAGCTTTGATAGTTACCTCCCTGAATCCAAATCACTTCCTTCTCAGCATGACCCACTGTCGCCTCCATATCCAACAGCATTTTGTTCAAAACACAGAGCCTTAAAAGTAAGATCTAAAATGTGCACAAGTACACAGCTATTCAGGACACAGAGTCCTTGCAAATGACTTTCTAAATCATACCTGTTTTCTGAGACCTTTCTCAGGCCTCTTTCTCAGGCACCAGGAACTGATGCTTCACTTCTTTGACTGCTTTGTTGTAGAACAGAAACTGCACATAAATAAGTCAGTTCTAAACAGACATTGCTTTGAAGAGACTCTTCTCAAAACTGATCTAGCTGGCAGATACTGAAAGAATTACTACTTTGGCCATACCAAATGCACCCTAAAAAACTAAACAGAAATATACACTTCTGGAAAGTGGTATAAACTACCAGATTGTTATCAGGGAGGAAGAAAGTTATCTGGAAGTGTCATTTATACTGACTTGAGAATGGTTATCAGGAATAAACAACGCAAGATCTGTTGCAGAACAAGCACATCCTGTTCAGAAAAGCTATATAAGGAAGATTCTGTGCCCCAGCCACAGAGGCTATATTATCAGGTCTTTACAGCACACTTGAAATAGAGCCCTGTGCAGTTCTGTTTTGTAAGCCTCTGAAAACCTATTGAAATGAAGGATGGGGAGAACTGAAGAGGCATCTTAATTAAACAGATTTGAAAAAATATCCTTCTTCCTTCCAATCATTCATGGACAACGCAACCAGGCATTCCTACTTCGGCAAGAGTAAATATTCAGGAGCTTTATTTCAGCTATGACCCCACGAACTTGGCCCTTTCATCTTGGTCTGGCAGAAACATTTTGAAAACGTTCTTTTCTTGTAAAAAACAAAAAAGGAAAAAAAAAAGTCTCTTCAAATACCTGCCGAGATGCCTAACATCAGGGCTTTACCAAGCATCTTTCTTACAGCAAGGGTTTGCAAGAAACTGTGGGAACTTGGAATAATCAGCTTCATTCAGACATCATTTGCTTGGAGGAATAAGACAGAAAAGTAAGCTTATTCTGTGGAAAGACTAGAAGATAGGATCCATGTAACTGAGGCAACTAGCAACTGTCTGATCAGTACAAAATTCCCAAACTGTCATCCTTTGTAGAATTCGGAAAGGCCACCCAGGATTAAAGACAATACCTGCCTGAGGCAGCAGAATCCACTGTTGCCCAAGTGCCACATGGTAAACACCAGCCTCTCAAAATGAGTTTGGCGCCAAAAGAGAGACTTTATATCCAAATCCAGCCCTCACTCAAAACTATAGCAGCACTTACTAGTTGTTGCATTTTACTCTTCCAAGGCACTGTGGAGAAGATACAGATATTTATATTCAGTAGTAACTGGAAACCGGAACTAGTTCTTCACTTTGACAAATCAAACCTTTTGCCTCCTACTTTGGTTCTCACCTTTTTTGAGCATATTCGAAGTAGCACCCAGCTACCACACACTGCATAACCTCAGCACACAGCTGTCAGGAGAAAAGTTTTCCCCCTTCACCACCCAAGTTTTACATTGGTTTGAGGAGACATATTCATAAACACAAGTCTATACAGAAACTAACTCTGATGTAAAATTCTTAGAGAAATATTGGTGTACTTGAACTTTTCATGCCAAAAAAAGTTGCGACACCTTAAATCCTGAATGAGTGCTCCAGTCACGAGTTTTGTAAATACTGTTTTAGGTGACCTGTGACATGAAGCAGATCAGAGGATTACTGGGAGAGGAGTATCCTTTGAAGTGTTCAACTGTGAAATACGGCATTTTTATTTTCATTTCTACCACATCATTACTGCTAATAGAACATATTTCAACTATTTTTTAAAAAATATATATATCATTCTGGCATTTGAGGGGTTTTTTTCTGATGAAATGGTGCTTACTTTAAAACAATGACACCTGACAGTCTGAACTACCAGCATGTGTTCCCTGCAATGTGACTGTTTGCATTCTGCAAACTTTACTCAGGAAAACAGCACAAGAAAGGAATTCAGCACTAACTAGATCCTGCCTCATCTCTTCCAGCCATGGGTGGACTTCCCAGGGCACATACCTTCACGAAAGTGTGTGAAGGTGCATATGTGCATCACACAATTGAGTGTGTCTCCTGGGTTCACACTAGAAAATGAACACAGAAGCTGTACTTCAAACACTTCCATTGTCAGCATTTAAATTGTCTATAATTTTAATTTTAGCATCCCCATATTACAGGCAAATAAGAATTCTGAACAAAATTCTTCATATGAAAACTCATGGTTTAGACTTCTTTTGTTTTTCTCCTGTCTTTTTCAAACCTGGTTCCTTGTATGCTCTTCTGGCTATTCACTTCCCATTGCTTCATTTTTTTTTACCTTTTCTATTACTTTATAGAACTGAACATAATAAAGCGAAGGACGATTTCATTTCTAAGTGTAAATCTTAACTTACACAAAATAAAACCCTCAAAAAATGCTAATAATTAATTAATTTATCTGACAACTGCTGTCCAGGCTTAAAACACAGCTAATCTCCTACTCACAAAAAACCTAATCAGATATAATTTTTTTCTGGGCACAGGCCAAAGAGAAAGTTATACTCTCATTCCTGCATTTGAGCACAGTGAATTTCTGTAACCTGTTTTCTAACTGTGTAAGACTATCAGAGTATTTTTGCATTTTCAAGCAGGATAAAGTGAAGAGTACTATGCACTGAATAGTTCCTTCCTGCTCCCATCACAATCTGAGGGAGGTCCATCAGCCCATTGCTGATGATCCAGGTTTCTGATGGCTAATGTCCTTCCATCAGGAGGAGCAGGAATTTATCAGCAGTGCCATTAAAAACTGGGGTGAATTCCTGCATGGGTCACTGCTGCCTCCTGCAGCCCCGGGCACTGCCATCCCCTGTATGCTAGAGGTTTCCTGCCTGTGCTTACAGGTCTCATCAGCCATTTCCTTCTCCTGCCTTTATACTTCTCTCTCCAGTATTTCTCTCTTTGTGCCAGTAGGAAAGTAAGATTCATAACTATTCCCACTTTCCCAAATTAGGTATGCTGTCAGCCACTCCTGTTTCTTTGTCGAAGTAATTGTTTTCAGTAAGTTACATGTGAATGTAACTCAGCTGCTTCCTGAAATTCTTCCAGTAACCTTGGATGAAGACTCTCCATTCCTAGTGACTTAGGGAAATGATGCTTCCCTGCCTTGCTTATCTTTTTTTCATTTTAAATAAATACCTGTCTCTGCTGGCAGTTAACCTCCATCACCTGCACTGACATGATCATATAGAAAGTCTGTGCTAATTTCAGAGACAAGAGGATGAATAAAAAACAGATATTAAAAACTGCCTCAATCAACAGTTTCATTGAAGTCGAAATTTTTTGCTTCTTAAGTTTTTTTGCTTATTAAATTGAGATCATGCTATTTTTTTTAAGGGCTATACATAATAAATCCCATTACTGTGCATTTGGTGCTGAATTTTCAAAGAACATCAAAGTACTAAACTGGCAGAAATCACTGGCTGAATCCTACGGATCCACGTTTTTTGAAGTATTCATCTTTTGGCAGCTGCAGTTTCTTCTGCAGGTGCAGGGAGAACATTTTATCTAAGTCACTTTATTCATGTAGCTCAATTCAAAGGCTAGTTCGCTTGAAGCTGAGAAAATCCTTGGTTGTTAGATACAGAGAACCAATTTCCAATTTACGGATAAAAACCAGATAGCAACGGATGAGGTCTAGTCAAGTGAAGCTTCTAGGACAGTCTGATCTGTCAGTTCTATTATTAACTAGAAAAACTTGCATTTAAATTTATCAAAATGCCTTTGAACTCAGTTTTTAAAAGCCTTCAGCATATTTAAAGGAGCTTTGTATAACTGATTAAAATAAAAACTGTTTGCAGTTTTAAAATTTATTTCACATTTCATCTGGGCAGAGATTGATACAATTTATGGGGGAAAATAATCTATCAAAAAAAAATGCAAACTGAGGCTAAGGTATGTAGTCTCTTAAATAAATGTGGCTGGGTAAGACATAATTTTCTGGGGAACAAAGTAAGTCTTACTATTGTGTTGAAGCATTAGTCCCTTGCGGAGCAGCATAACAAACAGCTACTTAGAAAGAATAAACTATGAAAAAATACTGCAAGGACTTTAGCAAGCACATTGCCAGCACTGTAACATTTCCTTTATAGCAACCCCATATCCTAGAAGCTATGTTCCTGAAGTGGGATTTAAACATGCCATACTGAGGCACTATAAAATTCCAAGACAACTGGAATACCTGCCTCAAGGGATCAATGCCAACTGGCTCTCCTCTTGTTGTATTTATTGGAGGTATGTGTTTAAAATACAGTACTTTATAGAGAATGGCTTGGGCTGGAAGGGACATTAAAGCCATCTAGTTCCAGCCCCTTGCCATGGGCAGGGACACCTTCCACTAGATCAGGTTACTCAGAGTCCCATCCAACCCGGCCTTGAGCACTTTCAAGATAGGGCATCCTCAACTTCTCAGAGCAACCTGTTCCTTAGAAGTTTTTCATAGTATCTAATTTAAACCTATCCCCTTCCAGTCTAAACCCATTCCATCTCATCAAACCACTACATGTCCTTCTAAAAAGTCCCTTGCCAGCTTTCTTGTAGGTCCTCTTAAGCCCTAGAAGGCTGCTTTTGGACCTCTCCAAAACCTCCTCTTCTCCAGGCTGAACAGCCCTTGCTGTTGAAAGGCAAAACACAGTCTGTCTTGACCATCTGTGTTCCACAAAGCATAAAACAGGACCTTCAGCAGCACAAGATATCTCCCCGAGACAACTCTCAGGGGGCCAGGGGAGCTCCCCTCAGCACGACTTCCCGTCAGGAAGAGAAGAGAATGATGTAAGGGAGGTAGATTAGATTAAAATGAATAAAGGAGAGTATATAAAGATATAACCAGCACCCTTAGAGAAAAATGCTGTGGGGGTGGGGAGGAAAAAGGGAAGTGAGGTTTAGCACCCATCCAACAACATAACTGATAGGATGCATTTCTGCTATTATGAGGAGATAAAAGCTGCAGGACCATGGTAGCACCAGCTACGTGCTGAAGGGCACCAGAGGGACTGACACAATTTCTCCTATCTCCAAGAGGGGTGCCTGCTATTTTATTTTACCAACAGTTCAACAACCAGGGCAAATTCTAAACAGAAAGAGCAGGAGGATGTCGTGGTGAAAGCTAGGGAATTAATGAATTTGGCTGATTAGGTGCTAATCAAGTGGAATAGAGTTCACGAAACAAATGTTTGTCTAGGCTGCCCAGCAGGCATGATGATGGCAGGAGCCCTCAACCCTCCCAGCACCCTCTGGCACTGCAAACCAACTCCCTAAGCCATACTGGTACAGGCTGATAGGCAAGCTGCACTGTGAACCAGATCAGGGAATTAATCCAAGTTAAACCAACAACAACCTGTAAAAAAAATGCTGTAAACTACTACAAGTCTCTGCTGATTTACAATGATCAAGAACAGTTACAGTTTTTCATTAGTTGTCCTTAGACTAATGGCCAGAAACAATCTCCTTTCTATTGAATTGTCCTGCATAAGGAAATACTTTCTTTGCAGCTATTTAAGAAAACAGAGCAAGCATTTTGCATTATCATGTTAATATTTATAATAATTAATAAATCATTATGGTTGTTTCATGGTGACCTTTCGCTTTTTCTATGCTGACCTTTACAAACAATGGCACTTGCTCATGGTGTAGCATTTGCCTGAGGTAAACTGATCAATCTTTTCTGAACAAAATACCACTTGTACTCATAAGTAAGAACATATGCTATAAAACTTTATGTACAATTTCAGGTATAGTGAAAAAAAATCTGCCTCTTCCATTCTAAACCATGTAAATACTTGCATTCAAGACTGTCTATAGAAAAAAATTTACTGTTTCTTGCGAAGTGCCGAAGATGTCAAAATCACACAAGAAAATAAACCATTTACTTCCATTTCCCCTTGGTAGAGAGAAAACAGAAGCAAGACACTGCTTGTAAAGAATGCCAGTTGATTGTGTGAAGGAAATTATGAAACGAGCTAGTGGATAAGGCTATGTTTGGAGGAACATTTTCGTCTCCCCATCTATTCCCATGCAAAAATCCAGATAACCGTGACTTGAAGGCCAGCAACACTCCCTTCTCACTTCTGTGCTAATAAGTACCTTCCTCTTTGATAAACAGGGTTTAGGGACAAAGCCAGAGTTCACGGTGTGCACCTCTCCACTTTAATCACCAGCACTTGCCCTGCTCTCCATCCAACCCAGACAAGGTGAGGGAAAACACAGACTCCAAGGTTCAGCTTCTCTTAGATAAATCTGAACTTCAGATGCCCTCAGTGATGTGCGGTGCCCTCCCAAGGGCCTTACGGCTTCATGATAAGTGTCCAGAAACCTGAGCTGAGATTCCCTCTGGGTCCATCTGCAAAATATCAGAGAAGCAATTTCTACCAGTGCTGGGACTGCAAGGGAGCACTTTGCCCATGGTGACAGAAAATCGTACTGAAGCACCTTCTGTGAAAATCTTTTCAATGTAGCTGGTGAATTGTGTTCAAAGACACTACTCCATCAGCTGGTCAAAAGCAACTTGAAGAAATCACATGGACTTGATTCTCAGGGGTGAGGAGCACCAATCTAACCAGTCCTCACTCCTGGATCAATAACAAACATTTTTTGGAGAATCTGCCACCATCAAAAATGACATTAATATGAACAATTAACCACTAATAATACCACGGCACCTCTGCTACTGAACTGTAAGAAGCGTGAAAGGCTTTGCCCAAACAGACCCTTAGTAGCAGTTTTCTCAAGCACTGCTACACCTTATATACAGTATTTGGTACATGTTGGAAAAATGTACCCAACAGAGGTAGGAGCACTGACCACAGGCAAAAGCCACCATGATTATTTCAACCCTTCAACACTATCTCTGTTTTCACTAACCCAAACACAAACACAGAGGTTGATTAATCTTACAATGTGATGTATAAATACTTTCTATCCTGTTTCCTAAGAGAATAATTTAGCATGGAACAAAACTGGAAAGCAGAACACATTTTTGCAAAATGACAATTTCTTTCAGTTTCCTTTTCATACCTAAAAAAAAGGGCTATTTTAAAAAATACATTAAATACAATTAAATGTTTTTAATACTATTATCACATTTCAGTAGCTTGTGCTTTTTCTTGCTGCAAAGATAGAATTCAGCACCACACAGAAAAAAAGGTGTGCTATCACTAAGGTTTCCAATAAGGTTAATACCATCTGTTAAACAAAAGCGAGTAAAAGGGTTTGCATTTTCAGATGCACAAGTGAAGGGCTTTCCACATTAGTATTTTTTGCCAACTCTCAGTTCAGACTGCAGTTTTCTATCTAACAATGTTTTTCCCCTTCTATTAGTATTCCTCTTGTGCCATTTAGTAAGGGTCTGAACAGAAATTAGCCTCATTTAATGCAGAAAATATTCTGCTTCTCTAAGCCTTTTCAGACCGAATGATGAAGATGCTTGCCTTAAAATTAAACTTCAAAATCAGTTTTGTTTTTTTTTTCTATTGCACATCTTTTTATCCTGAATTCATTGGTTGTCTGGAATATTTTTAGTATTAGGGTATTTTTCTTCCCTTTCTTTTATTTTTAAAGCTATTTTTTAAGCCCACAGGATTGCTCAATTATAATGTAATGGCATGAAAGGGTTAAATACAGCCTTTTGATTTGTTTTTCTTTATTTCATGTTTTCCTCTGAACACTATGTTGCATACTATCATATATTTCTTTTTTTCTGCTTATTGTGAAATGTTTCAATACAGTACAATCTACCTGAATTCTAAATTTTTAGGCTACTGAACTTTCTATTCCAAGTGTGTTTTCATGGTTCCTGATACAGGGCTTCTTAATCATTGCTATCATCTTCACCACATCTCTCCAAACATCAGCATTATACATACAATTGTTCTATCACGATCAAACGACTTTCAAAACAAAGATCAAAACACATTTTTTACTTCACAGATGAGCCAGCATTTGCTTAACGATTAAACACTCACGCTCCAAAATCTTACACAGTGTTTTATCGCCCACCCCAGCCTCTCATCACTCACACTGGTGTGGGCACAGGGTGGAAATGCCAAGGTGTTTTCACCAAGGTTAGGTGAAAGGTAACTTTTATGCGACAAACAGTCTAACTTTTCTAGTGGGGTGTTTATCTTCCACTGGGTTGACTGGAGATAGAATTAGTACTTCAGGCTATCGTTGGTTTGTACTGCACCAGTTTTTATGCTGTAATCTCTTCTGGTTTGGCGAGCGAACACAACAGTTTATTAAGGGCATGACCTAGAGCATGCTGATGTAAGTGAAGAATTCATATTGACTTCAATGATCTTTGGGCTGATGCCTAAGTAAACTCAAAGATACAAGCCCTATTTAGTTAAAAATAGCAATACTCTTGAGACTTTCTGATGTTTCTAGGAGAACCATTCAAGTCAAAAGATAAATTTTCAGCTCAGTGTTAAGGATCGTATGGACAGCTGCTATTAAGTAACTATACAGGCTCTTCAAGAAACTTTTAAATTGCACAACCTGCATAGCTTAGACACTTGACTGCATGACTTACATGTAAAACCAGTGAGAAATCAGATATGCTGTAGATTTAAACAACAGCATCAAGAGCTTGCACAATTCCACTCAATTGCTTACAAAGTGCTCTTCTGGAACTGTTGTGCCTTGGAAAGAATGCGAAGGCCATCTAATCACTTTATATTAGACAGTTGTCACAGACAAGAAAAAAGAAAATTAAATTCCACTAAAATTAAGAGGAACATGGAGTTCATTAATCTGTGATAAGTTAAAAGGAGATAGAAAATCTTGTTAAGGGATGTCTTTGGAAAGTTCCAGTCTTTAAAAAAATCCCAGAACTTTTTTCATACTTGCTTTCCACTTATTTAAATGTTTTTCTACATAAAGAAAAAGTTCTCTGTCATACCAGAGATGCTTGCATCTTATGTGAAAGAAAAGCATAATTTCCCAACTTCCAGAACTCTTTCAGTATGAAATCTTTTCAAATTAAATAAAAATCTGTCAAAAAATCAAGCAGAAACTCACACAAATTTTCTGGTGAATCAAATACAGAAATAGATTAACACCTACATCCCTAACAATAGTAACATATTTATTGGTGCTATAGGCCAATTAAAATCTATTAGTACTATTAGCTAATTGATATTTTTTGTTTGTTATTTTTACTTCGTATCAGTCACTTGGACTCTATGCCTAAATCCTCTTTAAAATGAAAAGGTAAATTTTAAACATGAGGGAAATAAGATAAAAATATTTAATTAAATAGTAGTTTAGGAAAATAAAAGAGATACTCTGTTAAAGCTGAGAATATTGTTCAGATGTTTTTGGTTTTGCTACATCCTGATATAGTGAGTCTAAGAGAGAGAGATTCAGGCAGTGCCTCCAAATGGAGCAGCTCTCAAAGCAGGGTTTCCCTCTGAGTTACCCTGACAGCAGAAGCTGGTACAAAAAGAGGACCCATGAGGGCACAACCCTGGAAACAGACTGCCCAAAAAAAAAGCTGGGAGTTGCTAATTTGGGAGACGGATTTTCCTCAGAACAATTCAAATGCAGCATGTATCTTAAATCCAACAAAGTAGTAGGAACAGAATGAAAATCTAGACACATATGGCAAATTCTCACATGGCAAATTCTTGATCCAATTCTGCCCTGCGTTTTTTTCCAGCATCTTCTTGCAACAGCTCTGAAGTCATTTTATACAGCGAATACTGCGATGAAATTTACCCTAGTGCAACCAGTTGTCCTTCAGTTTAACCCTTATGAAGGCTTTACAACATAAATGGTGTTTATGGGGTGTACAGTCTGTGACAACAATTTGTTCTTAGAAGTCAGTACATGACAAAGTAGCTTAGAAGGTACAAGGGACTTTCTCCTCAAAAGTCTGCCCCTGAAACAAAGGTAAACTAATAGCTGAGAGATTTGCACATTTCAAAAAAAGATCAGGCTTACCACTAAAGAAACAATTATTAATTTGAATTGACCATTGTCAAAACAGTCAAAAGACCACACAGAAACCAAAATTGCCACCAGAATAAATCCTGCAATTGCTGTGAAAAAAGCAAATAAATGTATTTTATGCCACTAATTGCTATCTGTAAAGAAATCTCTACATTAAGAAAGGGAAGTTAAAAACAGAGGGAGGTGGGGGGGTGTGAGGGGGGCATTTCTCTGAGATTAACTCTGTGTCAACTTTGAAGCCTTGAAAGACTGCCAGCTGTCCGGGTGTACATATTTTACCACTGAAGTATGCTTTTGTTTCAGAACGGTTGAGACCCCCAAAATGATGTAATCCCCAACAGAAGACTGACAAGCTTTGAGATATTCCAAAACACAGATGACAGACGAAATAGCAAGTAATCAGTGCAACTATATTGAATATTATCTTGCGAGAATCCAACAACACAAACCTAATGCACCAGATAAGAGCATTGCTTTGAGCAAATCTAGAGTAGAACATCACAAAGATTTCTGCAAAGAAGAAATCATTCAAGAAAGACAATTATCTACATGGGTGGAGGGGAAGAAAGACGGAGGGGAATATATGCCTTTCATAATTAGGGGCCTGATTATACTGTAGCCGAAAGGGATTTTTTACATTTTAAATTTGATTACATTTCAGAATGAAGCACACTAATTGGTATTTCTGCAGTCTGTTTGAAGAGAATTTCATCTACTTAGGGAGGGGGGAAAAAATAAAAATCAGTGACCTTCATACCATCTATGCCTAATATCTAGTACTTTTGCCTGAAGTATTCATGGTTTCTCTTCAATTGCTGAAGCTATCTCTGGGAATAAGTGCTTTATGACTCATCCCAGTTTATCTCCAGAAAACCAGGAAAGAGATACTAGCAAATATACTAGAATCAAATAGATATTAAATCCAACAATCACATCTGCTACAAGGAAAAACAAATTAAAGCAGTCCATCTTCCACTACAAATAAGAGACTGGAAGAAATTATTTGCACAGCCAACACCCAAGATGGCAACTTAAACCCAGGGCCATCGAGAGAGTTATTTAAGGAAGGGACATGAGCATTAAAAAATGCAGAAACCCCCACTCACTACAAAATCAAAGGTATGGTTAACTTCCAGTTCCTGTCTATCTGCCAGAAACACTGTGTTGAGGGAGAAGATGGTAAATAGGCATGAAAAATAGAAGCAAAAGTAACAAAGAATGTCTCATAAAACTTGTAAATGAGTATATATCACCACGTACACATACACATGTTCTTCTTTCTCAAATACATGCCAGACAAATGCATATTTCCTGTCTAAGCCAAAGAACTGAGAAGGAATCATCATAAACATAACTTAGGGGCCACGAACTCAAGGTAAAATCTCCAGACCTTTGGACAAGGGCAGTGTTGGTCAAAGGAGATGCACTTCCAATACAGGATGAATGTCCAATATAAGACTATTTCTGAAGAAGAAGGGTTTTACAGAATGTAAAGGAAAGAGAAAGGCACAAATTAATAATTATGAACAGAAATAAAGCAACATCCAAACTTTGCAACCTGACCTTCGTTGATGAAAGCCCCCAGGAAGAGACTGGGCACTGACTGTCACCATCCCGCTCTGCCCCTGGCAGACAAACCAAAAGTCAGGCAGGGATGCCTGCTCTGTAGGCATAACCAGCTCATAACCAACTCGGTGAAGGATGGTTCCCACAGCTCTTCCTTGGAAATGGAGGGACAGGTACTTCCTAAAGCTGGTTCAAGACACCTAACTAAACAAGATGAGTCATGTCCTCAAAAAGCTTTCTCTATGAAAAGTCAGACAGACAGACAGACAAGGTTCCTATTTTAAACCTGCCTTAAAGTAGGGTGACAGGAACAAACCCAACATTCTTCACTTTCATCCCTGATCAATACAAGTAAGTGTTTTGGGGGCCTAATGTAGGAGGGAGTCAACATGGGGAGTTTTAGAGAGTTATAAAATAGTAAGCATGTCTTTGTTTTCTTCAGTTTTTTTTTTTGTTTGTTTGTCTTTTTTTGTTTGTTTGTTTGTTTGGGGTTTTTTGGTTGTTTTTGTTTTGTTTTATTTTATTTTCTTTTTAAAAATTAATTTCATAACCAGTTGTCGATGGAACTGTCCTAAGTAGCTTATTCTGGGGAACAGAGAAGATCTACAAGTGGGATAGTAAGAACATGGCATTTTCACCATGTTGAAACATGGCATTTTCACCATGGCAACTGGGCACTAAGTCTCCGCACAATGCATGCCTGACTTGAAATTAGGAAAAACAAAGAATAAGAAGATACTTCACCTACATGAAAGCAGCAAAGGTACCAGACAGCCTATATGTGGGAGTCTGGGGAGACCAAACACAGACTTTAGGAGAAGGTAAACAAAAAAACAAGTGTAGCAAGGAGCTAAGGGCTGGATACATGTGGGGAATGGAGACTCAGAGGGAAGAACTAAGGCAGTTGGCTGGAAATGGGGGCAGATGTAAAAACAGATGGACAGGGAGGAATATGAGATGGATGGCAGAGGAAAAGGGTTGTGGCGTGAAGAGACAAAAGAAGCTAAAAGAATATATATATTCAAATTGAGTTAATGCTTCGTAAACCTCTGTACTCTGTTGCTGTCAAATACCTGCAAAGCCTAGGTGGTATGTTTACCTGCTGGTAAGCATTTGGTCCATTTGGAAGACAAGGAAGACAACCTGCTATTGCATTGATCACTTCACTAGTGCAAGGAGCAGATAGCTATGATGTGCAGTCAAATTATTTGAACTTGCCAGTAAAATAAGTATCATTCTCTACAGTAAAAATGTTATTTCAGCTTTTAAGCATTTTGTTTGCTTACCTCAGAAATTGTCTTGAAAGCATCAAAGGAACAACAGTGAGTTTGTGAAGGCAAGTGCTCAAAAGTTAACAAATGCCAGAATTACAGTTCCTCAGCATGAACAACATTAAGATACAGAAGCATACAATTAGCCCCTACTACTTCTTCTGCCATTGCTTCTTAGTGCACAGGATTTGCAGGAATGTGGGCAGAATATGGAGATGACAGAAAGGTGCAAAAGATGAAGAAAATGAAGAATTTGTTTCTCTTTCTCTGACTCCCAGTTCTCACCTGTTAGGCAAGGCAACTGAAGGCATGGCTTTTTCCAAATTTTTGTTAGCTTTTTCCCTTTTGCACCTTCCAATCTAATAAAGATAACATAAAATACTCCTTTAAGGTAACACAAGAGTGCTTCTGCCATTTCTGTATATTCTCCAATTGCTCAACATTTTAAGAGAAGAAAGTCAGAACTCCCTCTGGGATCCTGGCATATCTCTGGGGAGCCTTCTGGGTACAGCCATGCTGATATTCAGTAACAACCTGGGAAAGCAGATGTCCTCTAGGAAGTGCAGCTCGGTGAACTGGCAGTAGTACCTCTCTGTGGTTATAAGCATTCCGCAAAGACTGTTTTATAACTCTGATTCTACCTCTCTCCCTTTTTTTTTTTTAAGATCTTGGTGGCTACATCAATGCACATGGTGTACACAGATCTGTAAAACAAATATGCACAGACAGCACCAGAACAAAAGCCTGAAGGAGATTAGAATCAACAAGGAACATTCACACATTATATCCACACATTCTCCACTTTAACACAAATCCAGGCAAGTCAAATCCATATTTGTATTGTTTTTCACTAGACAAATTTGTGTAATTGGTTAAGACTGGCTGTTGCCACCTCTCATCAGGCAACTACTTCCACAATAATGCTTATTTTAATGAATAAAGTGGGAAATCAAGATAGAATGAGACACCTGATACTAAACTAGCCTCGGTGATGCATTTGGCTTTTTAAAATTGTGTACGACACAAACATCATTCTGTTATTTCCACAAAACTCTCAATTAACAAAGCTCCCTCAATCCAATTTTACAAACATTACTTTCCTTGCCTGACAATGATATCCGAGAAAGAAAGGGGAGGGGGAAAAAGATCCTTAGGCTATGATCTGTGAGCTTTCCTGTCTTGACAGACCACAGTCCTAGTGCCTGCAAAAGAGAGCAGAAGGGTCACAGCAAAATGTAACTTGACCTGAACTTTAACCACCAGAGGTGACATTTACTCAACTATAAAATTTTAAACTAAACAAGAACAAATAGGAAGAAAGGACTATGAGAGTGCCTTCTCCATGTTGATTTAAAATCCAAGATCCTGAAAGATCTGTTTCTTAGTACCTTTTTACTAGAGATTGAGTACACATGAAGAGATTTGTGAGAAAGTACTGATTTTTTAAGGTAGAGTTTTTGAATTTCTGTAGTACAGGACAATATTTGGACGTTATTGAAGACAAAAATGGTAGTAGCACTAACGACGGTTCTAAAGAAGGTATTTAATTTTTATGAGGAAAAAAATGTTGCAGTAGGCAACAGATCAATGAAAATATTTAATCCTGCTTATCCCTTTAACTCAGAATTGATCCATAGACAACACCAAAACAGTTTGATCCACCCCTATAACTTGATCTCAGGACTGTTGCAAACGTGAGAAGAACTACATTTTTTCACACCAATTTATACAGAAGCAGAACTTAACACCTATAATATTGTGAATATGTATATGAGAAAGTATATAAGAAAGCAAATTATCTTCACTAAAATGAGCAGTTGAACAGATGTCCAGAGCCAAAATCCATGAGTCTCCAAAAGCCTGAGATGAAGAGAGGAAAAATCAGGGCATGCTGACTGAGTGAACTGCATAGGTAAGTGATGTATGTTTAAGCCATAAATCCATGAACTACTTATTAAATTCTAGAAATTCTTTTGAATGTGATTTTCATAGTCCTGGTTCTCCTGTTGAGATGGTAAGATGACCAACACAGCAACCGTGTTGCAAGATGAAAGATTGCTTGGTTATTATCCATTATTCAAAAAGATTTCTTTGGTTTAACACAGCAGTAATGCAGAACTGTAACTCCATTTTATGTGTGGGCTTGACTATTTCTTGAAATACTGGATTTCAACATATTGCTTTATCATTAAAATATATGGAGATTGTTAACATGACATAGATTGACTGTCCAAAATTCAAAGAACAGAATTCACATCTGATAAAAAAGCACAAGAGAATTACCACTACCACTGAGCTGAATAAAATAACTAGAAATATCTAAAAAGGGCAATTATTCCTCCTTGCCTCTGCAGAGGCAATGCTGTCTGTCCTTGTGCCATCAGATCCAGCACACATCATGCTATTTAAACCAGATACCAAATTGACAAGAATTAGACTGGAATACTTAGAAATTCTTACAAGAAAGCACTCATATAAACCAAATAAAACTTTGCAATCTACAGCAAATACCTTAACATTTGTGCCTGTATACTAAACAAAAAAAACTCTAAAACAATCTCACTAGTTTTCTGTCATATGGGTGATGACTAACAAGTCTTTCATTTTGTTTTGACAGTTATTTAATACTTCACCATTTTTGGTTTCCCAGGCTGGGTGTGCTCTGCAAAACAGCAAGAATTTACTCATAATTTTACAACATGACGTCAAAACTTGAAGGTTTGACAAGGAAGTGACTTGTACAAAAAGAAGAAAAAAATTATTTAACTATGTCATATACATACAAAAGTACCTTTAAAAAAGTTGCATAACTCTAAAGAAACTTCTGCTTTCATTTTATGCTTAAAACAAGGATATATTTGCTGTTAGAAGCATCTTCTAAGTGCTATTGAAATTGCATGCTGAAAAAGAGTATCAATCATTAATGAAAATTACTGCGTATCAGTTTCCTGTTGCAGTTGGCTGTCTGCTAAGTTGGCAGCAAGACAGTGGCCTGCAGAGCTGCAGGCATATGTCTAATGTTAAAAAAAGAAAAAAGACCTCATGTTATAAACACTTCAATGAAAATTTCTATCCAGTTTGGAACCAACTGAGAGCAGGTGTTGAAGACAAAATAAACAGACAACATATGAAAGGTTAAAAAAAAAATCCCCAATGCCACTGGCCTTCCATTGGGATTGTCTTCAGCCATAGATTTTAGTGTACATCATGAAATCCAAACAAAATATACCTGTATGTGTAGAAATCAACCAGATTTTCTCATGTTTAGGATGACAGCTTTCTAACAGTGATATTTAAGTTATGCCTCATATTTTTTAAACCTATTAAAAATATGCCTGTGCAAATTTAGATGTAAATTAATCCTGAAAACTACTGCAATTTGTCTTCAAAACAATTCACTAGAAACCCCTCCATGTTTCCCAGCTGAGAAACAGGACAGGAATCCACCAAAGCAGTGACATAAAGCCTGCAGTCAATTGATTTGGCTCACTCATCCTCCACTTGCCATCCACGGATTTTGAACAGAAATGGGAAAAAGCCTTTATAAAGATTACAGCAGAAAGGTACTGTGGTCTTGGAGAGCTCAAGGATTCTAATGAGAGCTGATAAAATTTAGGATACGTGCATCTGCAGAGTCAGTGGCTAAAGCCAAGCAGGTCATTGCTCCAGTGCGTACCCAATTTCTCCTTGTTTTTGCAGAGATCACAAAAATCCCCATGAATCCTTCTGACTGTTGTGTAAATCAGATAAATATCTTGGGACATATGAAGTGACCTTTTTTTGCCAACGGCTCTGTTACCATGAAGGAAAGGACTGAAGTGTTGTAGCAGCGTCAGCATCTCACGATTAATGAAACTGCAGGCACTCCCTACACAGCCCCTCTCAGCTGGCCAGACAGCGGCTTTGCTCCTGTCTTCCCAGTGCTCCTGGCAGGATGACCGTCAGATCCACCATCATCTGGGACTGCTGGATCACAAATGTTTTCCACCGGAGCATGTCCAAAGCACATTGAGAAACAGAGATATCAGAAGTCATCTTACACACAGTCAGAGAGGGGTATTTTAGGTGTCTATAAAATCAGCTGGGGCAACAGACAAAAGAGCCTCCTGAATATTTATTTCAGAATTGTGAAGAAAATTGTCTGGATTTTCTCTGGCTGCAGTAATAATGCCTGCATGGTGGCATGATGAAACTATTTAGCTCTAACAATAGAAACTACATTTTGTTGCCCAATCCAAAAGGGAAAACTCATTCCAACTGCATCTTATCTGCATGCCATGCTGGGAGGGCTGTGCAGGGCAAGGACCTTCTCCTCACTACTGGACGAGACACAGGGAGCATGGGAGAAAGAAACATTGCCATAATCGGAGTTTCTTTTCTATCATTTGATTAGAGCCATCCTATGAGAAAGCATTTCTTCTTTGAAATACACCCACGGTGGAATTTCAGCAGCCCTGAAATCTGCACAGCCACAGCACACCAGCATTTGCAGCTCCTCTCTGTATCACCACAGATACATATAGATAGCTCTACACAGATCATACTCCGTGACATTTCAGACATTTGCCCTCACTACAGAGCTGCAGTTATGACTTACAGGCAACAGAACAGAGATGACCCAAATAACGCAGCACACAATCATTCACATAAACAAACTAACCTGGTGGAAAGAGGTCTTCTTCCCATTTCAAACCAGACTGCAAAGCTGTCGCACTAACATTAGGCATGAAAATGATCCTTCAGTGACAAGGACTAGAAGTAGCTAATCAGTATTTCTGAGAGAAGCCTGTTTGGACCTTCAAAATGTTTAGTTATTTGATGTGTTAAGGTATTTTCCCACCCACTGTAACCCTTGTGAACTTTTAACATGAACTGTTTGGCTTATTGTGCTGGTTTGGGCTAAGATACAGTTAATTTTCATCACAGTATTTGGTATGAGTCTGGTTTGGATTTGGGCTGAAAATAGGGTTGATAACAGGCAGATATTTTAGTTACCAATGAGCAGTGCTTACAGAGAGTTCAAGGCCTTTTCTGCTCCTCACCTCACCCCAGAAGGTGTCTTGGGGTGCACAAGGAGATGGGAGGGGACACAGCCAGGACAGCTGACCCCAGCTGACCCAAGGAATACTACAGACCATATGGAGTCATGCTCAGCACATAGAGTTGGGGAAAGAACAAGGAAGGGAGGGAGGGAGACATTTAGAGGGATAGCATTTTTCTTCCCAAATCACTGTTACATGTGATCAACCCTGCTTTTCTGGGGATGGCTGAACACCTGCCTGCCCATGGCAAGCAGTGAATGAATTCCTTGATTTGATTTGCTTTGCTTGTGCACACAGCTTTTGCTTTACCTAATAAACTGTCTTTTTTAAAATTTTATTTTGGATAAATACTGCCAGTTACAGCTCCCAACATAAATACCTACACTACATAGAAACACCAAATAAACCCTTCCTTAATTTTTCTACATGTTGCCTTTAATGTGTCTCATTTTTTTCAAGTTATGACTACTTTTTCCCATTAGTTGTGCTGCAAAACTCACAGATTACTTGGAAATAAGCTAGTATGCAAGGAAGAGGGTGGGTCAGCCTTCCACTGAATTAGCGCAAACTTTATAAACTTTACAGAAAACACTTGTGAAAAAAGCATGGAAACTTTAAAATCACTCAGAATTTACTCTTGGATTTTATGTTTTAAACGATGGTTTATTTTTCTGAACTGTGTCTGGGGGAAAATAAAATCACTACCAGATACCTCAGCTATACCTCTACTGTGAAGCTAGGAAAGCTCTCTCTTACACAAAACAGGTGGCACATTCAGTCTAAAGGGGCTACAGTATAACCTCAGCCAATTTCATACCTACCTACCTACCTGTAATATAGCCAGGTTTGGGAAATTGTTGCTCCAAACCAGCAGTGAGGACCACGACCAAATAAAAGTGTGTATGTCTGTCCTCTGAGAGAACTGGCTGTCCCTGCCTAGGAATGCAAACATTTATTGCAAAACCAGGATTGATTTTAGGATTAATGATAATTAGGCCACACTGGCATTAGCATGCAACTTTATTAATATGGAACATTTCCCCAAAAATCATGTGCTGAGGACAAGCAGAATCAGTCAAGACGTCTAATCCAATATGGTAATGCCTACACTTCACAGAATCACAGAATTACAGAATAATTTGAGTTGGAAGGGACCTTCTAGTTCCAATCCCTCTGCCATGGGCAAGGAATCTTCCAGTGGCCCATAACCTCTATTCTGTTCTTTCAAATTGCACCCAAATCTATGAAAAGAGAGGAAAAAATAGGATCCAATCTCTCCCGCCAAACCAAAGATTCAGACGTGTCTCCAGACAAATAAAAGATAAAGAATCTTATGATTCCCAGTCTCTAGATTTATACACACATCAAAAAGGTTACAATACAGACTTCAGACAGCTTGTACTTCTCTTGTGCAAGACTCTAGACATTGAAAGAACTCTGCATTTCCACTTTGGTCTTTACTTAAAGATTTCTCAGTATGCTTTTCCCCCTGCATTATATAACACAAAGAATTTAGAAATGCAAGAGGATGGTCCAGAAATCCATTTTGTGATTAAAAACTCCAGCAGTTCCTGGCACAAAAGAGTTCCTGTTACACCTGTGCTCAAGAGGATGCAACTGATACAGCCCTGCCAGGTGAAAGTTACTGCATGTGGGCAACACAGCCAGCTGCCTGTGCTGGGGCTGGGCTGCTGGTCCTCAGAGCACACCACACAAGGCAGGTCTGCTCTACAAAGCTCCCACAGAGACCTGCAGATGAAAAAGAGAGAATGGTGCAGCTGAAAAAATAGATTTTTTTTATTGCTTTGTGGCTCTATTAGCATTACTTTTGCAGACGTTTGCAGTTGCACACAGCTCTACACTGACATTTAGAAAACTAGATGAACAGATAAGATGATAAAATAAATACGCTATTTTGCAAAGGGCTTTTTTTTCAAACCCAAAAGCTGCCAAAAAGCCCCACCCCTAAAGCTCTCAAATCTATCATTTTGGGAAAAGCATGATTTTCCATTATGTTCTGGTCTATTCTTTTTCTCCTCCAATTTGTAACATTCAGCTGGAATCAGTGATGAAGAACACATGTTTAAGGTAAATTACACCCATGAGAAATCTTGGAACTGTTACATTCAGTTTTATTACCCAAGGCATTAAGATAGTCTAGCATTACACTTATTATTTAACAGTTCCATCAAACAAGACATTGCTAATGTACTTTCATATTATGCATGTGAAATTTCATATCATACTTTTTAAAACTCAATGGGTAATTAATGCACTGCATTTTCCTTTTACTTAACAGTTCCAGGATATTTTTCAGTGCTTTGATGAAACAAGGTGTTACATAAATGTAAATGTTATTGTACAAATATTTGGGAAAACATATGTTCAGGCAACAGTAAGGTTGAGTATCCTAAAACTCAATAGCCAGGAAATTGGAAGGGCTTGTGCTTCTTACACGATGTAAGTTTGTGCAAGTGCTGCGTCTTTAATGTATTCTGCAGAGGGCTGCAACCTACAGTGCCTTAGGGAAACCTAGTGTGCCCAATGAGACAGACAGGCCCTGTCTCTGACAATGGTTTTCTTTCCACTGCTGCAAATACTAGTCCAGTTTTACTAGGTAATACCAAATGGCACAAATATCCCTTATGCACCTATGGGCTGCCTCTTTGGTGGAAGATTTGCACTAGCTCTGTGAGGTAGTCACGTAACTGCAGATTTCCTGTAGGTATAGACTCAGCATCAGCAAGTTTACATTTAACAAGTATAATAGCAATAAAAGATAACTAATATAAAGCTGACTATTACTTTGACTGACAATTTGATCTCAAAAGACAAGTCTTCTAAAGTTTTTATAAGGTTTTTCACTGTATTTCTCAAGTGACTCTATGGGACCAACAAATAAAACCAAGAAAAATGTGTACTTGTCAAGACTGCACAGCTTCCATGATTTGCAGAAAAGAAAGCAAAAGGGTTCAGAGCCCCAGCTAAGATATGGCTTTTAATTTCAATTTAAATCAACCACAGAGCCTTAGTACAGTGTTGGGTCCAAGCTAAAAACATCAGGCACTAGGGTGTATCGGGAAGCAGACCACAAAGTCCCCTCTGTTCAAAGACATGTAATCATTAATACCTCAAAATGTAATTTAATGACTTTCTGCTTCAAGTTCCAAAATGAGTCACAAAGCTGAGAGCACCAGTCCACTTCATCAACTGCAAACTGAGCCAGAGAAAGTTACTTGTTGAATGTCATAAGAGTCTCACTTACTTTATTAGTACTTCTTCCTCATGTGAAGAATAACAAGCTACATTGTTCTAGATCTCTGTGCTGTTCAGTCCATACAGTGAATGCAGCCACAGCTCATAGAAAATACACTATATAATCATGAAATTGAAGACTGTGCTACAATGCACACAGGAGACAAATGATGGTTACATAGGAAAATTATTTATTGGCATTTCTCAACTCTGAAGTGCTTGGATTTGCAGCCTACATATTATTACTTCTGTGTGCCTTTTTTTACAGGCAACAATGAATTTTGCTATCTGTTGCTATAACACAAGCTGTCCAATCATGGATTGCCAGCAGGTTTTGAAACTTCAGCCTGGAAGTGAAGAATGATCCAGCAGGCTGTGTCTCAAACACAATCAATAACTGGCACAGTTTTCTCTCCTGATACATCCCATTAAACATTCTTCCTAATAGTTACCTTGATGGACAGATAAAAATAAAAGACCATGAACATTTTACTATGTTCTGATCATGAATGAATAATACTAAGCACTAGTGAAATTTATTTTAGTGTAATTAACTTTTGTGGCCCTTTAAGAATGAACAAGGTTTTCTTGTTTCTGACTTAAAAGTAAAATGAGGGCAGAAGGCTGCAGGTCTGGAACATGAGCAATCCAGACTCATGGTTGTTGCTGATTTGCAGAGCTGTGTTGACTTTGTGAAAATATGCCAACCTGCATAGGCTAAAAGGAGTAGTCAGTCAGTAGTTCATAGATGTTCTGCTGGTAGCAGATGTCTCGACATTGTATCTGTGACTGTACAAAAAGGAGAAACCAGCACTGCTTTCTATTCCCTGGCTTTCAGCCCTGCTACAAGGACAGTCCGCTGTGTCTTTGAAGGAAAGCTTGTGGATGCTCCTAGAGTTCTGACTTGCTATGCCTCTCAAGTAGCAAGCAAGATACCTAAGGTTCAGAGGACAGCAAGCTGTAGAACACAGGCCTGGCAAAATAAAGATCAAGGAGAAGTAGGTCTAAGGCTGGTCAAGTTTTAACAGCCTTCCCAATTCAACTGTACTGCAAATACACCAAACTGCAAATTCAGCAAATTCCATTAGCCCTGAGAAAGCAAATGGTTGGATAAATAAAGGCTTGAAAACTATCTATGGAGTATTTCTAGAAATTTCATTTTATACTTTGCTGTCAACATGATGCTTATTTCTAGTCATGACAATAGATGTTAATTTTCCTTCGCCCTCTCCCATGAATAACTCGAAATAAATAAGATGTAAAACCAAAAAATGTTGATGAACAAAAAAATTATGTAAGCAGTAAGCATGCAAAAAGTATGCAACATTATCACCTACTTGTGCAGATTGCACAGACATGGTTGTGCTAAAACACATGCAGAAATATAAGGATGCAAAGACTCTGGCTTCCTGTTATGCAAGTAACTTCCTCACACAATAATGATGGGCTTGGTCTAAAACTACCTGAACTGGGTCTCTCCTCAGCTTCTCTTTGGTACTTGACTGAAATTTTAGAGACTTAAAACCTTCACATATTTACATTAAGCACAATGAGGAGAAACTGATAAAACTGTGATTTAGAACATCTTTGATTAGATGAAAAAAAAATATGAGAATGGAGATTTAGAAATTACTACATTGCATCCACTAGAAGACACCACTGAATTTATGAGGGAAGCACCATTTAGTGGACACAAGGTGCAGTACATATCAAAAAACAGGATAATAAAAGCCTACACAAAGCCTGGAACACTATAGGCACTGTGGCCAGGAGTATTAAAATAACACCACAGTGCAAATATGACTGAGTGACCCCATTCCTACCCTAAGTCTTTTAACTATTATACTATTATACACTCAAAGCAACAGCAAACCAGTAAGACCACACCTGTATTTTGAAGTGTCCATAAGGAATAGTACCAGAATAATCAACAGCAGTATTATTCCACTTCCCTTGAGACTCCCCACTTAGGCCCATTCTTGGTAAAGGATTTCAATTTTAAGTTCCTCTCAACATCTTGATTTATGTTCATATGCTCCCCACCTCAAAGATGACCTGGTCAATGACCTGCTCAATATTAGTAAATACAGAGAAAACTGATAGCAGAAGGTGAGATCCCTTCTGCCATGCTAGGCCACTCCTGAGCCACAGTTCATTCATTTAAAAATAAGTTTTTAACAATTATTTTTTTCTAAAAAGTGATACCAGCAACCAGAGGTTAGGGCTTTCCTACTCTATGAGTGCTCATCTAAAAAAAGGCTTAGCACACTATTTTTAAAGGCTAATGTTCATGTTGTTTCAGCAAAAAGTTCAGTGTTGGTTTTAGACACATTTCTTCTTTTATGCCATACAAACCAGCTCCTCGTATTCACAAAGCAACTGTGGTTCACTGAACATGTTTCCAGGATTAATTTTGACTTCCCAGGGTCAACTTTACACCAATCAATGAAAGAAATTGTGGAAAAGATTACCTTACGAAAACACACGAACTTAGCCAACCTTTAACAAAAAGAACAACTTGTAGAGCTTTCATCAGACTCAGCACTCTTCAAGAACAGCCTGTCAGCATTTGGCATACATGAACACAGGAGATGGAATAAATCTACAGGAAATCCTTGTGCTTATTGATGTACTCTCAGCACCACAGACAAGTCAAGCCATTTTTATACACTTCTCCCAGTTCACACGTTCCCAGACATCCAATTTCTCACCACACAAGCAGAATCTTACCTGTAATTTTCTGCAACAAAGGAGATGGCTCTGGCTCATCACAAATTGCCTTGACTAGGGCCTTTTTCACTTCTTCTTCAGCTGCGTCCAGCTCTTTCCCACATTTGATTTCTCCAACCACAGAATATATGTATACCAGCAAGACAAGGAAGTCCTCACAGGTATAATCATCTTTCGTCCTTTTGTTGTAAGACTTGATCATTGGCAATAACTGGTTCAAAACACTGGGCATTTCTGACTCACCAATAGTCTGCAAAACAGAGGGATGATTGTGTCAGATTGCCTTCATAGTGCTTGTCAGTTAGAATCAGACCTACTCCTGTCTGCACATCACTCAGTATTCACATTCTCAGTAGTCAGTAGATGGTGCTGTGATTTATTTGCTGCTTACACAGCGAATCTGTTAGTTGTATACAGTTTTTTTCTTATGGATTCATGATAGCAGCATTTTAGCACTTGGAAAACTTGATGATTAGAGCTTCTGCAAGTACCAGTATGATGAGAGGATGAGAGCATCCATCCCTTGGTATGGGTAGAAATGGTACAAAGCACAAGGCCAAACACTTTCTCGAAATTTTAGGCTTCCTCCTTGCGTATGATTTTGTACTCGAGCAGGGGGTTTGAAGCCCAGCTTCCATTGACTTTCTGACATCCACATCATGTAACACCAGGGCTGGGGTTTAGAACCATCATGCAGGTCTCTGCCACTCAGAGCAGCACAGTGACTAATTTTGCCATCAAACTGCCACCCTCACTGCCCACAAACACCTGTGGATGAAAGTTCTACATGCTGATTTTCTGCTGTGGCTTAGCTGGGAGCTCAGCAGCTGGATTAGGTGAGAAGTGGGGCCACTGTAAGGCACACGTGGAGGAACATGTTGCTCTTGTGTGGGGAGGGAGGTGTGGGAGGAGAGAACAGTCTGCCTTTCCTGGTGGTAGCAATTGCTCATATCCATCCAGGAGGTCTGCAACACCAGTACGCTGCTCTTTGTCCTGTGATCACCCTGTGAAACAGATCACCCTGTGAAAACCTGTGGGTCAGTTCATAGTGTACAGTGAAACATCAAATCTCGTGTAATCCAAAGAGTCAAGTCTGCAAACATTTATTCTTGGTTGTTATTACAGTAACTTCACACAGACTAGTCATGGTAAATAGGCACCACAGCCAATAATACACCCTTTAAATTGATTCACTGTAAGTAAACAAAATGTAAACCAAACATACTAGGAAGAGACACAGGTTTACACAACAGCAAAACCATGCAATAGCTGTAGGAACACAGAAACTGAAAGCTTTATCTCCTGGTGTACTCCATACAAGACTTCAGGGGGTCTGGTTGTATTTTGTTTTAGTTGTTCTTTGTCAATCTCAGAAACACTAACAAGCATCTCATAAACTGTCATTTTTGTACCTACACTGATCCACCACAGATCTCAATCATCAAGAAATCATGAATTACTTAAGCTCCAGGCTGTGGTACAAGGAACTACATTTCTGTGGACTTTTGTACCCCACCCTGCTCTTGACATACAAGTTTTGCCATGGATCCATCTTTCCTGGGACTTCAGTGTGGTCAGACGTAATGTTTCCATTTAAATACATACCTTGGAAAAGAATTTTCTAACTACCCACTAAACTTAACAGTAAATGCAACTGCAGACTTGAAGCAGTAAATTACAAAGCTGCAGTGGTCAAAAGCATGTGGTAGCCAAGAAGGAATATTCTGAAATCCAGGAGGGATTGGCACCCTTTGTGTTTGGGCAGGGAGTGCTAAATCACATGCACAGTAAGTCCAAGCATTGCTCCACCTGGGAGGCAAATCTATGGTGTTTGGCACTGGTCTGACATATGTTGGTAGCTGGTTAATTCCCAGATTTCAACTCAGCCATGCCTCAGTTCAGCATTACCTCTTCTCTTCTTGAAAAGTGACACAAATAAATTCTCATCTGGATGCCAGTACAATAAATAACAGACCATTCATATCCTAAGATGGAAAAAGACAAAGCTTCAAGGAATTCAGAGGTATGCCTCTATCATAAGGAAGCCATCTGCAAAGAACAAAAGCCTAATCAGTCCTAAAAATCTAAGAAATCAAGATAAACCCCCATGTGGAGTTATTCTGGAATAGATGACAAACCTCAGTTTGTACTAATCTGAATTCACTTTTATGGAGAGGCAAGACCTATGCCAGGTATTACTGAACATCATCTACTATCTACTGGCACATCATCTATTCCCCTCCTTCCCCCCTAACACACAAACTCTACTTCACTCCATCTTTAAACATCCCATAGCATGCTGCTACAGCACTGAAGATGAGTTCTTGAAAAAGCTGTATTTTGCATGCACAGATTATCCACAGGCACGGAGCACTAAGAATGCACATGGTTGTATAGAACAGTAGAGTGAACAGCTCCTGCTTGAGGATAGCAGCTCCTGCAAGTACACATGTACAGCATCTTTGGCAAACTTTCAAACATACATGATAAAAAAAAAAAATCGTGTCTAAACTTTCAGGGTGATTTACTGTAGGGCAGGCTAAAACTCAACAACTTCAAGTAACAATTGCCACCTCTTATCTTCAAAGTAAAAATGAAAGAGGAAAAAAAATTAAAGAACTGTAATAAACCATTAACTTCAGAATGCACATAGGGTCTTTCTGGGGTATGAACTTCTCTGGAATGTTTTTCCCCTTATCTCTTGGGAAATGGCACTGCTGAGGACTTCAAATGGAACTGCCAAGTTTCAGAAGCTATTTTATCCAAACAGGCCAGTTGGACTGGACCGTGCATGAAAAAAAACGGGACTCACAACCTCACTGCAGAGCATGGCTCCACAGGGAGCTGGGAAATTTGCCTCCAACAAAATCCACTGGCAGATTGTCATTATCTGGCCACCTCCGATGATTTAGGGGCTCCCTGCACTGCCTGACTATCAATCAATTACCCTGATTGAAGAGCCCTAGAACACAAGTTTTAAAAATGTAACCACCCATGACCCAAATTTCCTGCTGGTTATGTTGGCCTCAAGTTAGCCCTATTTGTCTATCATCAAGGGAGCCAATAAAAATAATAAAAACAGGTCAATTCTAAGCTTTCCAAAGGCTGTATAAAAACAATGCTGCTTAAGGCAGAGTCAGCTAAAAGGCCCAAGCTCTAACACTTTCTGCTCGAATGCATTTTTTGGACATTTTAATGCTCTAATCATACATTCTCCAGAATTCAGGGAGAGTTTGTGACAGATTTTTGTTGTTTTCGCTTTCTGTCCACCCTCCTTATTTATTTTAGAACTTAAACCATGTAATAATTTGATGTCCCTAATGGTAAATAAACTGATGTCAATTTGCTGATTTTTGCAAAAGACCTGAATTTTGGCAGATGGATGAATAATGAAGAAAGTACAAACAAATTTTTTGGGGGTTTTAAACACAGAACATGACATTGTGCTTCAAAATCTTATTTAAAATCTTATTTATAGGATCTGCAGGAATTAGGAGGAAATCTGATAACCCAAGAAAAAATGTTTTGCAATTCTCTGAGAGGCATTATTTTCCCTATTAAAAAAAACCTGTAAGAATCTTAAGCCATATGTATCATTAGACTTATTTTACACAACAGAAAATTGAGTGAGTTTGGGAAGAAGAGAAGAGGAGGGGCAGAGTTTACTTTAATTAACACGTGTCCCTGACAAAACTGAGAACTGAGCACTCTAATCCCTGTGCTTCCAGCCCACTGTCCTCAACTCATCATTAAAAATATTAAAGCAAAAATCAACTTCAACCAAGTGGAATTTATTTTCTTTTAAAATCCAGGAGGAAGAAGGAGATAAATCTTTAGAGACTACTTCACTATGTAAATATTCTAGCAGCTTCCGTTTAGGAATCAAAACATGTTTAATTCCTTCAGAGGTCGCATGAGTTAAACAGAACTTTTTGGAACAGGAACCACACAGCTTTATAGAAGTGAAGAATTTTACTGGGGAAAACCAAAACAAGAATTTTATTGGGGAAAACCAAAGCTAAAAAACAACCCCAAAACCCAGCTGCAGGTAAAACGAGCAGAAGAATCAGTGGAAACTCATAAGCCCATGGGTAATTGTTGCCCCATGCTCCTGGACTGGTTTATTTACTAACAGCTCATTTTATTGACAACTTAGGTATGAAAAGAGATGTGGAATAAGCAACTTTCCAATATTGCCCTATCTGATTTTTCATGTTTTACCTGGGTTTGACATTTTGTAGTTTGTGATTTTACCACTGCATATTTAACTTCCCCACTGTCCAGACAGAGGCAAGAACATTCTAGCTGCTAAAAGTGACACTGGCACCAAGGGAGGACCTCATGGGTATGTGAAACTGGCTCAGATCCTTTGATGGCAATAGATCTCTGCAGCAATAGTCATCTAAGTGAAAACAACAGGCGCTGCCAAGCTAAGGAGGAGTCCTTACTGCCTGCAGTGCTCAGCTGCCCATAAATCAAATGCTGCAGTTCTGCTACTCGCTGTTTTACACTGTTTGGCCATCTGAGATTTGGGTTGATTGCTCATAATTTCCATATGGGTGGGAAGATGTCTGTACTCCTTGCAAAACAATTATTTCATGTATTTAGTTTTTATTAAATGGCTTATGGGTGACTAGTGATTTGACACAATTAATCAGCTAAGTATGATCTTACCATTCAAATTATGGTTTGCCATATGAAGCTCTAGAAATCATTAGAAGTATTGAATTAGGTAGGTTTTTAATAAAAATGTACCTCTGCTTTGCCTTCTCTTTACATATTTGTAGGGTATGATTCAAGAATAAGCAATCCAGAAGACAAAACAAAAGAATAAGTTCTTCAAAATACCACACTCTCGCTATTAGGAAACACTTCAATCTATATATGTCAAAATACAGAGCATCCAGTTATTCAGACAAGAGATTTCAGATAACTGAAGTCCACTGTCTATAAATTTCCTTTTGCAGAAAGTAAAGTTTTAGTCTCAGATTTATGTTTCCAGCTGGGGAGGGGCTGACAAAACCTCTACACACAGGGAGAATGAGCAAACTTTGGCTTTAAGGGAAAGCAGACAAAGCATTGAGTGAACTCACAGCACATTGAGGGTGGAGGTGTAAGATGCTGGCAGTAAATGGCTGCTTCCAGTAAAAAAAGGGTAAGCCATTAAAGATCAGGAGAGAGATCAATCGTCTTTTGTTGGGGACCAAAACAGCTTTATGACCTGCTCTTGTCAATACCAAGAGACTGCATCTTCCTCTCTTTCAAGGCACTGTCTGTCTATTTACTTGATAAACTATACAGAAACCCACCAAGAATACACATACAAAGGAAACAGAGGAGAACTAAACTGCTAGTGAGACACAGGAAACAGTAAAAGAATCTAGGACCTGTCTTCTCAGTCATTACTTTTAATGTCAGATTCTTCTGTCTTTAATGAAATATCCCTATAGAGCCAAATCAATCTCCTATCCTCTTTTCTGCATTTATCACCCACTCTGAACATTGCCCAAGGAACTATGTGATCAAAACTGTTTTCAGGCTCTCCTTGTAGAGAGACAGCATCTTAAAATTTTACTGTAAACAAATAAAAGAAAAAGAGTAAGCTTTCCAGAAGCTATTTTTAACCTGGCTCATGCTGTCAAAGATAGAGATGCACATTCATCTTAACATGCATGCTCTTCCAATTAGCCTTCATTCTTGCCTTCCACTCACCACAGCAGCCTCTTCTGCACCTGCTGGAGTGTTTCTGTGACTGTGCATTAAAACAAATCATTTTAACTATACTGGTTCCCTGCTTGGGTCTACTGCTTGGCCACAGAAACACTTATACTAGTTGTGGAGGACAAAGATTGGACTGCCTCCTTATGTAACAGTGCTGGCTTGAAGCCTGGATGAACTAGAGTTTAGGGTTGCCAAGAGATAAAACAAAATTATTTAAATAATCACCTGCTTATTGGATGACTTCTTCAAATAAGTGTCATAAGGCTAGATGCTTAATTAGTGTCTATCAGTCAACACAATAGACATCAACAGTCTTTTGATAAACCTGATGAATATCTATCAGGATGTTAGCAGTTACTGCAGAAAACAGTGACAAGTCAAAGGCAAGAAAAATTTACTGCTAACATAGCACTTTTAAAAAGCACAACATTTGTAAGCTCTTCTGATCAGAGATAATTTTTTAATGTGTCCTGCATAACTCCAAAAACACAGCACTGACACATAACAGCTAATATGTGATAACAACAGAAGTATTTAAAACAATCTCTTCAAGCTCTATCATTTCTAAAACCAAAACAAAAGCAAAGCCCATGACAATTCTTTCTGCCAATAACTCCCTAGCCCATGACCATGACCTAAGCAATTGGATTCCATCTACATGCCACAGCCAAAGTAGTATATTCCAGTATTTTTCTTTAACCTAATTTCCTTAGAACATAAAAGAAATTGTATTTTGAACAACGTAATCAAGATTTCTTTGTAACACCTTTCTCCTGCCTTTACTGAGCACCACATTTGCTTGACAACTATTTCCTGGTTTTAATTATTTTACAACTTCTTCAGTTATTTTAGTTTCTTCTGCTACAAGAAACAATTCTGCCACTATGTCAGTACTGCAGGACTTACACATATATTTTGATAAAATTCAAATGTCCATTGATATCTAATCTTCCACAGCACCGAAATCACCTTATCAAGCGAGTTATACTCCTGGGCAATGTATCATTACATCATTTGGTCCAGTTTTTCTTTCTCTCTTTGGAGATCATCTACATGTACAGCCATGTTAAGATATTTTAACGGGTTCATGGGGGCCCAGGAGCAACAGTGTACTGAAAAAAAAATTATTTACTAAGTATGGATTTTATTAGACAAATTTCTGCAAGGATAAGGAGAATTTTACTTAAATCATCTTATGTCTGACATAAGAGACTCATCAGCAGGTTAAAAAGGGAATACTTCCAACCTACTCAGTCAGTCAAAGCTTTTAGCTGTGATAGCTTCTACAGACATGCTTGGTAAAAACATGAATCAGCACAGCAAAAACATTGTCAGAAGAATGAAACAGCAATACAGGCACAGTCAAGATAAAACCTGTACCAGAAAAAGATCTTGGTGCTATGCATGTCAGGATTTTTTGTGTGTAGTTTTTGAGGCTGTTTGTTTCTATAAGCCTTGGAATATTAAGAAAATTGCCAGAAGATGGTAGGGGCTCAAAATTGAGAAAAGGGCACAGGGATAACATAACATCCTATGGGATTAAAACTCATATCAGCTTTGAGGAAAACAATGGGAAAGCATTCAATCACTACAAAGCGAAGGATAAAAAACCAGAGGGACAGAAAACAAATAAAAGGGGTAAAAATCAAGAAAAATACTGAACAACCAATTCGGTCATTCAATAGTGCAGATCATGTCTGCAGAAGGAAGGGATTCTATCCCAGGAGATGGTTACTGAAAAATATTTTGAGATGTTCAGGACAAAGAAAATTATTGAATGCCTGCTTAGATCACTAGCTATAATCCTTCAGGTCAGAAAAACAGATGACCCACGGAGTGAAGAGGTCTAAAAAATCATGAGTGGTCTAGAGAAAGCAGGTAGGGAATGATTGCTCACGCTCTGTCTCAACGCAACAACTAAGAGGCAATAAATAAAGCTGGTAAGAGCCAGTTTAAAGAGCAAATTAAACAGAGGTAGTTTCTCATGCAAATTGCTCAGACATGGACCTTCTTGCCACATATTGTGCTGCTAAATTCTTACTTGGGCTTGCAAAGATGATGAGAAAACTCACAGGGGAAAAAAATTCCACCAAATATTAGTAAATACACAGAAACCACAACTGTTACAGAACTCATGATGGTTGGAACAGGGAGAGTATCATATAACCTTGTCCTCTTCTCTTAATCTTCTGTAGGCAGCTGCTTTTGAGCAGAAGTTAACTTTTTTTTGCTAGAGAAAGCAAACTAGCTCAGCTGCATTTTTGATACAATCTGTAATAAACATACTTACCTCAAGGCCACAGCAAAAGGACCAATATAACTATAAAACACATTATCTATGGGACAGAAGTTGAAAGCAGGTTTAGTGCAGTATGTGGGACTGTCAGGATTAATTCCTATATATCGTGCCCAGTCCTAGAGTCCACACTTTTAAGAGGATGTGAAAAATTAGAGATAACAGTGAAAGGAGTTACAAAACAATTGAAAGGGTAAATTTCTTCATAGTGGGAGACAGTTCCTTATCAAAAGGAACAATAACAGTTTATGTATGTCTCTTCGGACAGAAGAAAATTTCAGAGTATGAGACAGTTCTTGAATCTAGTCAAAAAAGGCACATGAGGAACAAGGGAAGTTGAAATGATGATTTTTCCAGTTCTCAAGTTGGTGGAGATGATCTCAGTAGTGTGCACATTTCACAAAGACATGAGGGTGAAAGGGCAGAAAACAAGCAGAAAGCACAGACTCAGTGGTCTCACACAATTGAACCTGTGCATTAAATGCATCTGGTGAATAAAACTATAAACTTTGGCACGGTTCTTAACTGCAGTGAAAGGAATTGTGAACTGTGAGGGAAAAATACTTCAGAAATAGCAGAAAGGATGAAGGTAATACATGCTGTGAAGGCTGTAAGCAGCGAGTCATTAAAGGAGACTGAGAGTCAAAACAAGGCCATCTTGTGCTTTTCCTCCACATTCTTGCCTTTTCTATCATCTCTTTTCTTTCAGACCTCCATTTTATGAATTGTCCTTCACTCCTATGCCAATCTAACATCAGATGTTCCAGCAGCTCCTCAGGACTGCAGGAAAACCTCAAGACTTTTGGTGATGGGTCAGACCATGGTGGACACTAGTACCAGAAATGAAAAATGAGGGCTGAGGGCAAGGGTAAAATGGCAAAACCAGTCCTATCAAGTGAAAAACAAAAGGAGTTTGGAGCCTGCATGATCGGGTCCATTTGAAAGACATTTGTTT
Organism: Dasyornis broadbenti; assembly: GCA_013397935.1. NCBI lineage: Eukaryota > Metazoa > Chordata > Aves > Passeriformes > Dasyornithidae > Dasyornis > Dasyornis broadbenti. The sequence continues at coordinate 1,328,566 of VZRN01002244.1, forward strand.
TCTAATTGCTTTTGGCTTTTAAAGTGTATTATCTTACCATCAAACTTATTTAAACAAATCTAGTCAATTTTTGCCCCTACAAGTTTGATATTAACAGAAAACCAGGATATCAATCATACATTGTCACAAGCCACATTGCCAGTTTGCACCAAAGCATCACACAAATCATAATTTCCACTAAGGTTGGGCCAAACATATACCTGATATCTTTTAGTGATGCTTAGAGAACACGCTATTACATAAAGTATGCTGAAAAAGGGTACTATCTTGACCCATTTCAGAGTATCCTTGAGATTCAACTTTCTATTGGGTATTTCAATGGAAATGGATATACATCTGAGCAAAGCAGCATTCTCTCTACCTATCCTTTCTCTTTTGCTCCTTTATTTTTTAAAAAAGCGGCCAAGAAACTTAGTGAAAATCTACCACTAAGACAAACATATCTACCAAAAACTGTTAGAATTTACCAAAGCACTAGTAACTGAAACTCCTGTGTTTCAAGAAACTTGAAAGACATTTAAAACATCAACTTGTATGAGATAGTTGCATGAGATTAGATGCCAGATCATGTCATTATATGAATTTAAACAGTAGCTAATTTAAAAATGTTTTGCATTGTATTTGAAATATTCTACACCTTGGTATGCAGACAGACAAAGACATAATACATAACAATATATGGACATGGGAGGCTTGCGGAGGAGATCCCACTGCTCTGTCCACAGCCCCAGCTGGAACCACAGGAAGGAGACACAACGGCAACGCAAAGACACGTGAAGGCAGATTATCAGTCCACTGCAAAGCACCACGGCTGTTAATCAGTACAGTAAATGTTATCACAATAGAGTACTGACATTTCTAGCCCTTGTACAAGACTCACTATGCTTCAAGCAGGATTCAGGCTTTCATGGTGATTAAATGCAGATGTCACATGTATAAGTAAGTTTATAACTTAGGAGAGTCTGGTTCATTTCTGTGTGTGGAAGGAATCTTTCATTCACAGGACATCTTCACTGGAGAATGCTCACTGTGGCATGATTTGCACAAGGAAGAACAATTTTTCCCTCCCTCTTCAGGTTGGGAAGAATAAAAGAAGGTTATTATACAACCATATCTCATTTTATCCTATGAAATGTATCAGGTTAAAACCTTAATTTTCCTGTTCAGTTTTTTCATACCATGAGAAACTAATCAGGTTACCATCTTTCAGAGAGCAGCAGATGGCATAACAGTAATACTTCAAAGAAAATGGCATTTTTTTTCCTAGAAATGTGCAAACTGCAGCAACAACCACTACTCAGCATGTAACTAATATTAAACATCAAGTGAAATACAGGCATAGGCAAAATGACAATTATGGTGAAAAACTACTGAAATATCAGTCTTTTAATCTTCTTATCCCATCTTGGAAATGCTTTCTTGCTCTAGAAGCTAGTAGTTCTCTCTTCAAGCACAATTTAACTTAACTGCCTACAAGATGTTTCTTCAGCTCCCAAACAGAGCATGAATCTTCTGTGCTGGTATTCATCTGCAGTTGTGAACACACTGTACAGTCAGGGCTGGGCACACCTGTGCATGTGTATATGAATTTTTAGGATGCTAGTTATTAGAGAGTACACACAACACCCACTTGTCAGTCATGATGTTCTTTGACTCTCGGCCCACGTGTCCTTCCTTTGGTTGGCATGTGGCAAGTCCTCTCCTCATTTGGTTCCCTTCATCGTTCCCATTGTGTCTGCATGGAGCCAGGCCATCTGGGTGGCACTAGCAGTGGTTTTGCTGTTGGCTTCTTGCTCTGGTTGGAAAAGACGTCACACTGCTTTCCCACTGCCAGCTGCAAGGGCCATGTGAGGGCATCCTGGCTGCCAGGGATTGCTCCTGCCACACCTCCTCCCCATCCATTTGTCCAGCATGAGCTACAACTAGAAAAACAATCCCACTTTTTGTTCCCCTGGGATTTCTCTTCCACTCAGCCAAACGCCTGAGTCAGCATAGCTATCCCTCATGATATCCCATTTGTGCAAAGGGAAACGACTGGAGCACAGGACATCTGGTCCCAATATCTAAAAACACTTAAATCATGCATGTCATTCCAAACATTTAAGGACTTCAGAAGTTTTCAGTTACTTTCACATATATTTCCTAGTTGCTTCATGCTGAAAGTATTTTTTCTGTTCCAAGTTTCACTCTGAAGATCTGGGCAAATGTATATTCCACCTCATTTTAACTAAGAAAAAAACCCCCTAGCCTTAAAGATATGAACAGACCTGACTTAAGCTGCCTTTACATTAACTACTTTTTGAAAAATTATTTTAGGAGAGTATCAAAATGTCCTGAGATACAACACAATTCAGATTCCATTAATAGGCAAAAAACCATGGTTACTATGTGCAATGTAAAAAAACCCCCAAACCTATCCAACAAACAAAGAAAAACTCCACAAATTCAGCTGTATATGCTAGAAGGTGAGATTCCAAGGTATTTTTCGGTTAGTTACCCATTGCGCTTTTTGGTAGCAGAGAAAGGAGTCATGGCCCAGTGGTCAGCACCAGACTGATACTCTGGAGACCAATCCTCAGCTTCAAATCCAAACGTGAGCTTCTTGCTTTTCTACACCTGTAAGCAGTGATAGTTTCTCATGCTACCAAATGTTAATTCAAGTGCTCTGATAGCCTGATGCTGAGGCCTGGGTATGAGAAAAAACATTCAGTGCAGCCTTTATGGCCCCCACCTACACTGTGAGCCATGGTACGCTGATGCCAGTACTACAGTGGCACACTCGAGCCCACTGTAACCGATTTACTGTGAGCATCAATAGCCATCAAGCTGTCATAAGATGGAGCTCACTATCAACCGGCTTTTTCTTTTCAAAAGCGGGTGTGGGTGTGTCTATGTATCTCACAGTCTCTCTTGCACAGCTCTTACAAGACAGAAGACACAGCATTTTGATGTAATTTCTTCTTATCTGGCTCCCCACACCTCAGGAAGGGAGTGCTTCCAACCTTCACCGTTGTAGCATACTCATATCACTATAACAGCAGCAAAATCCTAATTTCTTCTTAAAGAACTACTAAAAAAATTCTTCACCACCTCCACAGCATGGGAAGCTCCCACTTTTCTAACAAACCATCTGTCAGTATGCTCTCAGGACATGACAATCAGACATTTGGGTCATAAGTGATACTCCATATGGAGACACCATTGCAACAAAGAAAACATGTGAGACACCTTGGTTTGATGAGAGAATCCAGAGGACCTTAGTTATATATTATAATGCACAAAATACTTTAAATCATTTATCTGAGCCTTGGATTGTAATTTAGAAGGCACACTAGTATTACAAAGCTCTTTTAGACACTGTTTATTAACATAAAAATGAAATATGAAAAGCACTTTCTGTTAAATCCAGGCTCTGAACAACTCTTGTAAAGTACCCTAAATACAGTAAAATTGTATTGTAACAGCTAGAAATAAAATTGTGTTATTACTAAAAATAAAAATAGTTTTTCTACTGCACTAATGTATGTTTAATCCTTCTAAAAATAAACTTTCAAAACAATGTCATCACAATTAAGTTATCCAGAAATGTTACAAGGTGAGTACCCACTCCAGTCATTACTTGGGACCCTCACATCCTAGACTACTTTTAGTTTTCCTGGAGCAAACATTTTGGTCTTCCCGGCAGACAGTACTGCAGGCCCTAGCAAAGATCACAAACCCCACAAAATTTCTGTGCTACTGTTTAAGAACAGCAGCACCCACTAGGGAAGGGGGTGGGTGGAGATAAATCTAGTCACAGTTGTTTCACTTTAAAATTTCACCTTTTTGGGTTTTTTTAATAACACTACAAAAAACCTAAACCAATCTCAGGACAATCTCTTCTCCTGCTTCCAAATAATCTGCTACCTCAGCCATCACCACTTTTGTAAGACCTCAGCAAACTACTGGTTGGTGGTCTTGCTGTTGTATCCTGAGTCATATTTTAATTAGTAATAGCATTGAGAAAAAATTAGTGTACAGATATTGGCGAATCTTCAAACAAGAGTACACGCTGTCCATTTTATTCACAATGAAAAAGCTCTTTAAGAGATTTCGATAAAGATTTGCCTCCTGCTTGCAGCCCACGTTTGTAATGTTTATGTAAGTGAGGGATATAAATCTTTTTCAAATGAACCCCATGGTTTTTAAACCAGCCTCGTTATAAACTGCCTGTTTCCGTTTTGCCTGCCTAAGCAAGCAATGCAGAGCCTGCTTGGGATAGACTGGAACTAATTTAATGTGCTCCAGGTTTAATCCCCATCCTCCCGGCTTTTACTGGCAGCTTTTACACAGAGGACTACTGCTGACTTCAACAATGATTCATGTGATAAGTGGGTTTGATTTGTTTTGATTTGTTTTTCCACATCAGAAAACATGCAACAGAAATGCCACCAAAATAATTTTAATAAAACATGGTCGAGACGGAGCCAGGTAAAAAGAAATAAGAATAATTAAACTTTGACAGAAGAACCGTGTCTCTGTGTTTGAATTTATAAAGGTGAATTTCTAGCTCGCTTTATGCAGAAGAGCAGAGACAACTGCACGGAGCTCCCCGCTGGTGTGGCAGGAGGCCGGCTGGAGCGTGGGACCTGGCTCTTTGGGGAGGAAGGCAAAGCACCGGGACAGAACCACCCGCTCGGCTCCCGGCGGCACCGGGCGCTGCTGCCCGCACGGCCCGAGCGCTCCGGCCAGGACCGCGCCCTGCAGGTGGCGCTGTGGGAGCGCCGCGGGCACGGAGCCGCCGCCTGCAAAATTGATCCAGGCCTCCTGAACTCGGCTTCCTGCAGCAATTACCCAACACCAGGAAAACTCTGCTACGTCGTTTCTGCTGCGGACATGCTGCTTCGCTCTCCTTCTTCCTTTTTTTTTTTTTTTTTTTTTAAATTTGTTTTAAATTCGCAGGAGCAAAACGTTCATTAACACTGCACACTGAAAAAGAGACAGCAATTACAGATGTAATAACTGTTTGTTTTTACGAAACGTAACTGAATGACCGCTACAGAGACCACATAGATGCTTTTTGCAATCCTTTCCTCATGTACCGAATTCCCTGCTCATTTACATAAACCAGATGTTTCCCCGAGAAACCAAATTCCTTGAAGAAAAAACAGAAGTTGCTGTAGTTCATGTCCAAAATAAAAGATGATGGGAATATTCCATTAGCCTCTAATGGCAAATGTATACATTAAGTGCAACAGTTTCCTTTTATTTAGCACAACTTTTGTGAGGGCTTAGATGATCCTCGGCAGAAGCGTTACAAAAGAAAAATGAAGCTAGTTAAATTTACCCACTGGTCTCAATGGCTTCAACTTCCCTTGGGAGTGAAATGTCTTTGCCAGAGCTTGACACTCAAACCAGTCTACAGAGTTGTCAAATACTCTGAAACAAGTAATCAGAATTTCTCATTCCTGCAGGAGAATTGGCTCCTGGAATCTTTCTTTCTGGTACCAGATTCCCAGAGGATCACTAAGGAATAAGAAGAATGATTGCTTTACTAGTTTAGTGATCATATAAAATTTGCAACCTTTAGGTACACATAGTTCAAGTGAAGGACATGAAAAATACATATTTTCTGTTACTGAAAGAAGAAACAATAATCAGGAAAAAATTCTAAAATCTCTCAGTTACCCCTAATTCCTACTGCTTTTACCAAAAAAACAGTTTGCTAAAGTTCTAGATTACTACAGGAACAATAATGTCTTACATTTAGTCTGAAGGGCTGAATTCATGAAAGACGCCTGAAGGTTATATTTGTTACTCACCTCATCTTCCAGAGCATACCCTTATCCTTCCAGTACATGAATCTACCAACTTTTGGTGTGAAGCTATAAAAATATTTATAAGAAGGGGAAATCCTTAGGCACAGAGCAATAGAAAATTCGCAATAAAAGCAAAACATTCAGCCTGAGAATAACTAGTAGGTAACTGATCAACAACCAAACGACCAATAACAACCCAAACATCAGGAAAGAGCAAGGCTGAGCTACAAAAGCCTGTATTTCATGTCATTTTCTGCAACGAGTGCTATGAAATGTAAAATATTTAGTGCCATGGTCATGAAATTCAGAACAGGCTCTGGTGCTGCAGGTAGGAATGTAGAAACTGCACAGCAAAGGCAACTTTGTTGATGGCAACGGCAAAACAATGGGTAAAATTTCTTGATTTGAAAAAATCTTGGGACTACTGGGATGTCCAAACTCACTCTTAATCCTGAGATTGATGTATCAAAGGGCTTTGCAAGAGCTGACTCAGCTTTCAGCTGTAAGAAGCTCTCCTCGAAACCAGCACAACCATCTTTTCTTTGCTCTTTTCAGTGCAGGCTAGCAAACACCAAGCCAACTGCAAAATAACTGAGAATTGGACATGAAGAATCACTCTACCAGTTCTCAGTCTTGAATTAGGTTACATGTTTCACTAACCAACTCTCTCATCCAAATATACTGTGAATTTAGAAGACAAGGTTATTAAATCTCTGTATCAAACCACTGAAGGAATGTATATGGTAACTTCAGTAAAGCAAAATTGAATCAAAATACTCCGGAACAATGTGTTACCATTAACCTTTACTATTGGTCCTTTCAAAAGACACTATGGCCATAGAAGGGCCGTGCGGCCCTAGCGCATGGCAGCCGTGTTTCCCTCTCCTGACAACAGCACAGCACTGCCACAAAGCCCACAGTTCTCACATCCAAACACACCTGCACTGGGCACTGGGACAGCCCTACAGACTATTGTTAAATGCTCCACATCCACAAAAGCTACACTGGGTTTCTCAAAACCCTCTGTACTTATCTTCCCACTTTCTGGCAAGAATGATTACATGAGCGTGATCATGTACAAAAGGATAAACATCTATCAACAAACTGAGCATCCTGCCAACACAGACAAAAAACCTGAAATGTGTAACAGGAGAAAAAAATGTTAAAATACTATTTAAGCTGCATCCCTCCAAGCTGCAATGAGCAGTGAGCCTTTGAAAGACATTCCTCCAAAAATCACAGGTTCTCAACTTACAAGTTCTCACCACATAAAATAATGTGGCATTGTCATATGCTGGCAGAAATTTAAATCGGTCTAGAATAGCTTTCCCCCCAAATCTTACTATGCAAATAAATAAACAAATAAACAGCATGACTGACCCACCATTTTAACACAACATAATCAGAGCAATTCTAAGTCAGCATTTATGTCTTTTTTTTTATTAAGGGGGAAGAAACCAACCTCTCAGCACATCCATTGAAAAGATCACTCACATAGTTTGTTCCCAACACTCATCAGTAATACACACTAAATACCATCAGAGGTTCACTTTTCACATCTGATATCACAGGGGATGGCTGAACCCAAGCCCACACTACATAATTAAAATCAGTGTTTTCATCTTAGAGCAAGGACCAGATTGACAGCACGCTGAAGCAAAAGTCCTTATCTACACAACTGATAAAGTAAGTATGCAAAAGCTCAGGAGGTTAGGGGGTAGCCTGAGCTCCCTTACTACTCAATCTGTGCCAATTTGGCATCAATTAGACCCCTAAGAACCAGACTGATAGTCTCAATTTACTTGGTATGTGCCATGAATAGCTAGGATGTTACACTGCCTTTAAACCAATGGTATAAAACTACATTTTCTTGCTTATTGCTTATCAAAAACAGTGTCAAACTGCTTCTTTCAGCCACGTCTAATGTTTTTCAAATAATCAGTAATGATCATTGCCTGACTGGAATATTTGTGATACATGCTTTATCTTTTAAATAATGTTGTAGTTTGTCAGCTTCAAAGCTGACTTCATAATGTCAGGACTTCATACTATTGGTGGAATTTTAGCATTATTTCTACCAGGACTCAAGCTATTCAGAACTTAACTTTTATATTTAAAGCTATCCACTCATGAAGAACAAACAACTCTCTCCAGGGATACGATATAGACACTTTTAAAAAAATCATGGTGCAAAACACAAACAGCTGTAAAAATTAAAATATCAAGTGAATTTTCTTGACACTATATAACTGTTCCCTAGAGTGTGTATTTTGTTCATAATAAACTATAGATGTGTGAAGAACTGAAAAAGAAACTTAATGTATTTTTCTTAGGAAGTTTTTCCCCAACAGATTTTTGTCAGAATGGCTCTCCTGGTCTGTAGAACATCCTTTGCTTCTCAGTCTTCTATGCTTGCTACATCATTCAGCTGCTAGACTGGTGAATTATGAGGTTATGAATAACATGATTTTCAGTATTTACATGAAGACTACACTTAAGATGCTTTTTTGGAAGAAATGCAAAAGCAGCTTGTTTCTCAACAAAAAAACTAAAAGCACATGCTGAAACAGACATGGAAGGATGACATTACCAACAGTGAGGAGTACTTGGAAGTTCTGTAATGGGTGGGGAAAAGTTGGGAAGGGCAGCAATTAGAAACGTTTTGGAAGAAAAAAACATTTTTAAGGGTGAAAGTTAATTTTTACTGTGCCAATCACAATTTAAGTTAAATTCAAGTTTATTTTTCCTCATTCAGTTTATGATCTCATCTAGTCATCAGGGATGATTGATGATGTTTCAGCATTTGGGCATTTGCCAATTGCAAGTAAAAGGGAATTATTTATTTTTCTTTAGCACTACACTGCTGCCATTAACTATATCCCACCCCTTTTGTTTACAGTCTGTCACTGAAGCCACAGCTTTATTTTAATGTGGTATAAGCTCTTGTCTGGGGTTGATAGCGTAAGTGATCTAGCAGACTTCTTGCACAAAGAGCAACATTTTGCACAGAAAATGCACAATCTTTACTTCTGAAATTATCCCTGCCACTGATCCAGACAGGATTGTCTTCTCCCATTAAAATGTATACTTCAAAGACATAATTGAGCAATGGACACTGCCATTTTCCTTGTGGTAAAACTACATTTATTTAATCCCTTTAAAAACAAACAAACAAGAAAATTACTTTGACCTTTGCCTTGGTGCAAGGATTCTGATTTGAAATGTGTATTACATGTCTAACGCCCTGTAACTGTGTCCAGCTGAACTGAGTCAGATTTATGTGCAATTAGGAAAAAAGGAAACCAAAACAATTTTATTTTCTTGTTTGTTAATATCAAAACATCTTGTAGCAGCATTAAGTTTAAACTGAAACACACAGAATAATGAAAAAAGAACATACTAGAGAAGGAGTGGTCTGATAAAAACTGCATTAAATAAATAATATGGACTTTCTCACTTGCATTTTTTCTGAATTAAACTATTCAAAAATATGTTTCAATGTCCCCACTTTGGCTGTTCATAAGCCACAGGGAGGTTTTTTTGCATGAACTCTTCAACCTGAGAGTTTTAGCAGAAAAGCTTCTTTACAAGGCTTAATTAAAAGCAGGTTTAAGTCGGGGCCCTCACTCAGTCTGGGTTTTATTTTGCCCCTCTCTCTGTGTCAGAAGTCAAGTCCCAAAAGAGAAATGAAGTTCATTATTGAGTCAGGAGAATATTTTCTTCTTCATTCTAAGCCCAACTAAACATGTTTCAGGTTTGAGTTTGGGTTTAGGTATCTCCAAATGAGATTTTATATAATATGCACCTAAGGGTGAAATGTAAGAAGATGCTAATCATGATCTCTAACTTTGCCCTACATAATAAATAATGTGCAAAAAGCACTCTGCAATCTTCTTTGCATGTAACTGGTTTGGTACAGGGAAATGTATATTCTAAACAGATGGTGTTCACAATGAATGTACTTCACATCATCAGATGTTCATGATAAATGCAACGTCATAGTCATGAAGTGCGGTAAATGGTCATGCAGTCACGCTATAAAATGCACTGAGCAACATACCAAACCAGAATAGCACTGGCAGATCTGTCGGAAAACATTCAACTTTTTCCAGAATGTTTTAAGTAGTAGATTCTTGGAGACTTTTGACACTGAATACCATGCTAGTGGTTTCTAAAGCATCCTCTGCTCAAAAGCAAGATTATATTTTAGCACAAATAACTATAAAAAAGTTCATTCCTATTGCATTCTAGAGCAAGGCACAAGGGCCAATAGTCAAGCAGTTAATCACTTCAGTTAACAGAAAATGTATTATGTTATCATTGGTGGTTTTGTAATTGGACAGTAGGCACAGCCTAGTCCATCCTATTTGCAACCAATAGCAGAAGTAGATGCAAGATGCAATGTCATAAGCATTTCTAAGAACAAAAACATGGTGATGTTTTTTCAAAAGGCCCTTCAATGTTCACCAGATGTGGAGCACATGTGGCCCTTGAATGTGAGAGAATAATGTGACAATAAAGTTGAATCAATACAACATGTGCCAGTAATCACACCAAGATGTCATGCAAATGTTTCAAAAACAAAAATATGTAAATTATTTTTAGTTCTTCAGGACAGAAAAACAGGTCACCTGGTCATCCATGAGTTGCTGTTTCCATCATCATTTGAGACCCCATCTGCTTGAAATATGTTTCTCCCTGTGTGAGACAGCATCTAGCTTTTGTATTTTTACGTAGAGAAATTCCATTCCCATGCCATTACTTACTGAAAACATTTAAGAGTTAAGAGATTTAAAGGTATCCTCTGCCTCTATGTATTTTATGAAAACAAAACTCCTATGAACAACACATGGAGGAAAAGGACAAGAAAACTAGTGCTGGGCCAGAATGCTTTAGTGATGTCTTAAAACTGGGTCTCCTCTTTTGACTTACAGAAGGGAAACAGAATGAGAAGAGGCACACCGCTCCACACTTATCTTTACTACTCTAAGTCCACCCATCAGATACTAATGAAACAATTTTCTGCTAGTGATCACTTCTAAAAGAGATCTTGCTCAGGCTGTGGATAAAATGCATATGCACACAGTGATAGGCTAGGAAACACTTAATTTCACAGAGGCAATGAAACCATTTGCAGATGCTGATGTTTGAAGTTCAAACCGATAGTCTAACATGAGTGCATTCAGAGAAAAATTTTCATTTTATGTAGCTCAAAAACTGAGTGAAATCAGAGCCCAAAGTAAAACACTGGATTTTTGCATCCTGTTAACAGACTTCCCATGTATTATGTCCCCTAAAACACATGGTGGCTTCCTGATCTATATATTTGTTGCCAAAGCTAGCAGTCAGACCCCTACCAAATAAATGCAGGCACATATGTCTTCAGTATATTCAACCTCTTCTCTGCAGCAAACAAGCAGATGAAACTAAACCAGCACACAGACAAAGTTGGCCTATGCCAGTGAGTGACACTCCCTTGAAGCAGCAGTGCCGTATGTCCTTGTGCATCTGCTGCCACCTCTGTAGATGCAATGAGAAGATGTCATGAACCATTTCTCTCCTACAGTAGGTACCTTCTCAAACAGCCTTTTCTTCCAGGGCACAGAGAAAAAGCACAACTTTCCAATAACTGGCAAAAATCTCATCAAGACAAGCTTGGAGGAACTGTAGATAAGAGGACACAGAAGGTGTTAATTGAGCCATTCTAAAGCTCCCCAGAACTTCTGTGGAATTCAGAATACTTGAACGTTGTGTACTGACTCCTTGAGTACAGAGTATTTTTTGTGGAATTCCAAATAACCTGGTCAGAAAATTTACCTACCAGGGGAAAAACCTACACAGAGGGGAGGCAGGATGATCAAATTCAGTGAAAAAGCTAAGTGAGCTTTTCACTTTTTTATGCTACAAGAACATACATTTTGAAATTTATTCCTGTGTATCATACAGTTACAATCAGAAGAATTATGCCCAGCTTAGGCTACTGTCCATTAGAAATAATTAACTTTAAGTAGTGGTACATGAGACCAAGAATTTTAGCTTTTAAAATATTCTTGTTTCTGATGTAAGCAGAGACTTTCAGACTTTTTTCATAACCATATCTGTTAAAACAGATATAAGAATGAATGATTTTTAAAAATATACTTTCAAAACCAACAGAAATAAAACACATCACGCCAGTGAGAGCCTGGTCACCAGGGACACCAAAACCATTATTAAAATATCTGTTAATAAAAAGGCAGTTGAGGACCCATGCCAGTCTTCCTTCAGGATCCTTTATGTTAATCACACTCTGATCCTATTACTGGAAAACAATATTCTGAGCAGATACATTTAATATCTAGAGCTATTAATAGTTACAGATATCTTAATACAGTATCTATATCTTCCCAAATTCAACTGTCCTATCCCCGTTTCTGTGCTGCAGAAGAACACTGGGTTAAAAAATTCAGATAAAGCCAGAGACATTTTTTAAAAACCGAAAGAAAATTTTCCTTGTTATTGTTGATTGATTCTCCTTGATTGTTTATCAGAGAAGAACATTTCTGCTCTGTTCAGAAAAAGCAACACTACTATGCAAGTGTACGTCAGATGCAACTATGAAGCATGCCTGAATCCTTTGCTGCCTATGGCTTAGCAGCTATTTAATTTTCCCTAGACTTGAAGATGGGTAGGGAAGATATACCAGAAGAAAAACTGATGGATAGAATTAAGTCATGTTTGGAGCATTTCTCATCTCTGGCACATTACCTTTTCCTCTTCTCTTCCAAATGCCCTTGTTAAAAAGAATTTGAAACTTTTTCCTTCCCCAGAGAGTCAGACTATCATTTATGACTTATCCGTTATCTACATTTTATTCTCCTGAAGGATAAACCTACATCAACCTGACAGCTGTGCTGAATGGCAGTGGTTTATAGACCCAATGATTTATTGTAACTACAACCATATGTTTTAACCTGCTACAAAATTATGAAATACTTCCCATCAATAATCAGTCCAAGTTAGATTTCTATACTGAGTTGCCTAATGTGAATGTACAGCATTTCTGTACTTCAAACAAACAGTGTGAGGACGTAAACAGCAGTTAACTGTATTCATGCCTTATTAGACACAGCTGCATAAATGGGCTGTCGTATTTCATTAGAAAATACTGTACAAGTTTTACATGTGCATAGTACCCTTCATTTCTGCAGGCAACATGACTACTTTAAATTACAGGAACACTCACAGAACCATATGCTATTTGTTTTAAAGGCACACAGAGGCAAACAATCTGGGATGAGGTGATGCAGGGGGGACATCCAGAGGGAAATTTAATTTTTTCTCCTATGCCTACTATGTTTTTATTTAACAAAGCATTCTTATTAAATACATGAAAGAGCAAACACAGAGAATACAATGCTACAGAAATTTCAGAATAAGTAAGTGAATGTAATTTCTAGGTATGAAGCAAATATTTCCTTTTGCTTCCTGGGGGAAGGTGGGATACAAATGAGAATGAAACAGTCTTGTTACCCCAGTGTGTCTTTTACAGCCCTCACACTGCTCTGCACTGAGCCAGGAACACCACAGCCAGCAGGCAGCTTTGAGCATAAATCCACTTTTATCAGGCCTATGGTATGCTGACTTTCATGTTCTTGTGTTCAAATATGGTGCCATGGTAAAACAAGCAGACTTCTGAAGAGGCATCCTTTTAAACTGAGAGAGTCCCTAGAGAAACTTCATGGCAATGTAAGGTAACTTAGCTGAAGAGATGTGAACTGAGAAAATCTACAGAAAGATAACCTCTAGAGGAAAATCTCTCTTCATTTCCTAAGAAAACTCAGGAACGTGTAGGAAACACCTACTAGGCTGAGTCATTTGTCTGTTACACATACCCGTGGAACGACAGATGAAGTAGTAACCTCTGGTTAAATTTTAGTATTCTTCACCTCTCTATGAGGGAAGAGTTAGAGCAACTACTCTTTTTTAAGTAGAGCTAACTGGTCAACTCCAAAACAATGCCCAGCAATAAGTACTATAAAGGCAGACCTCTGGAAAACCAGATTTGATTTTAAAAATTATTCTTTATGACATACAACAGAGGTAAAATTCCACTAATATTTTGCTGGCTGAGTCAGCATGTTGCTTTCAAACAGGACTAGCTTTTCCAACCTAGACAAGGAGAACTGAGCCTGCCTTCTTTACTGGAAATGAGCAAACAATGTCAAGCAAGTCTCTGCAACAGAAAAAAATGATGTAATAATCTATAATGAACAAAAATCTACCATGGCTCCATAGCTGGACTGAGCCACAACCAGCTTGTTGAAGTAGTAGTGTGTTTTTGTGTAGCTTCCTTTGGGTGTGGGGTTTTCATTGAAAACAACAGAGTTTTGTGAGTTCCCCAACACAGCGCCAGCTCCATTTCACCATGTAAAAGACACAATCCTAAGTCAGGAAAAGAAGTTAAGTCCTAGACCACCTTGATCTCACCTGGCCTGAAAGCTCAGAAAATTAACACCACCTTGTTTTCCATCAAATAAGCAAAATCAAATTTAAAGACATACTTGTTTTCCTGCTGAAAGTAACGTGCACCTCTATGTCTATGCATGCTCCATGTGCCCAGAAATATCTGTGATCTAAGGAAGCATGGGGGCCAGTGGAAAGTTAATATAACTCATTAAGGTGGGGAGACAGGGGATATGCAGTGTGGCAGTCCCCATTGTTAATTTTGGATATTGTCCACAGTAAAGTTTTCACTAGTTTTCAGCTGTGTTGTTTCTCTGCTTTCTCCTTGCCAGTCTGTAGGAAATAATTAAGTATATCCTCCAAAGGAAGGAAAACCAAACTAATATAGGAAAACAGACAAATATAATCACACTCAAACCCAGATATACAGTGCTGGCACTATCAAACTGGTTTGCAGATAAGAGATTGATAGGTGAGTACTGCCTTTGAGCTAAGAAACACAATGATAAGCAGCTCCTAAGAATAAAGCTCTCACTGTACACTGTGTTTTGTGGTGTTGGTGTTGATTTCATTATTATTACAACAGTATCTGTTGGGAGGGAGAACACGGGCTGTAAAAATAAGGCAATTCTCACTGCCTTAAAGACTATACTATGTTAGTGAAAGCAGGAGAAAATCCAAAGGTAAACACAGTCTGGCTTTAAAAAACGGGCAAAATCCAACTAGGATTATTAGCTAAGAAATCCTACATATCATCTTAAAATAATCCCCCTGTCTTTCTAATCTAGCCTATGACAAGCTGAGTGTACCATTTTGACTGAAAACATTAAAAAAATTACACCAAACAAGTATTTTTATCAAATAACCATGAGTAGCATAATGAACAAAATGGATACAAAATAAAACAAAACACTAGAACACAAATGGAGCTGTCTACTTCCCCATCTCCATTCATATATGACTTTGTCTGCCACTAACATCAAATTAATGAGTATATTAGTAGAGATTTAACATCACAAAAGCACACTTGATTCAGTAGTCAGGAAAACCTTGACAATTATCCATCTGGAGGCTGATGAATCGGCATTGCTAATGGGATTTCTGTAGTTAAGAGGCAAAAAGATGAAATAAAGGTATCTGCACTCTTGCACTGCCTACCTGTGACTACATAAGCCACATCTAAAAAGGCACTGCTTACAAGTCCCTGCCTTCCAATATAAAAGATGCTGCTGCCAAGAGTGTTTGACTCCTCCACTTTGTTAGATCCAAAATAGTGCACGCTATTTTCCTGCAGGTTAATAAGCCATAAGATTTGTCCAGTCTATTGGAGATGACTGTAGTCTTTCAGGAAAAGTGCTTTTTAAAACACATTTCGTGTATGACTCAGCCTGTCCTGTACAAGTAAAACCAGAAAGAAGCAAGACAAATTTTTTTTGTAAGGGTGGTACCAAGCTCCTTAAGGAGACACTGGAAACCAGATCCAGCACCTAAAGGAAATCAGGTAGTATGGCAACTCTTATCATTGAGCACTGTGTAGAGCAAAACAAAGACTTACTGGGAGTACATGTGACAGAAGCTTTGCCTCTTGCACCACAATTATCTGTGTAAGAGTAAATGATGACTAGTTCAATATGGTTAATATTGTGCCTCCTCACAACTCCTCTACATATACTGGCAGGGATTGTGAGCACCTGCCCTTTGGCCCAGTTAATAATCACTCTTACAGAAGATAAGGAGGTACTGTTACATTTTAAGGAGAAACGTCACAGAGGAGAAAGAATGGCAAGCGGCAGGCAGAGCCATAGCTCCACACAGGAATTCCCAGGACTGGTGAAGGACTCCAGGTTTCACTGGTGGCAAGTGTTCATCTGAAATTGTGAATCATGCTGCCATTCTGCAGCATGGGCTAAGCAGATTATCAACTGCCATGTAATCACAGCATGTATCTAAAAAACAACTGTCAAGAAAAAGGCATTAATTGTTTAAACTTCTAAAAAAAAAAAGTGCATGTGTATAGAGGGGGTGATAGTGGTTTTCTGCTTTCCCCCCTGAAAAGATGGCTCCTATTACAATCATTTATACATTGGGATTCTTTCATTTTACAAGAAGTATTTTGGTTTTGTACATAGAACATTGATTTAACAGTTCCAATTGACTTAATATGTTTAGCCTCTTCCCACAAAGCTTTCAAAGTTTTATAGATGTTGACATTTGTTCATTTAAGAAAGCCATTTCTTCATTTAGTGCTCATTTTAGAGGCTCTAGGTGACCTCTGTCTGGATACAAAATATTAGCTCTTTAACAGGATGAGGGAGGGAGGTCTTTGTGTTTTAAACGAGAGCCATAATGGCAATACTTGGCAACTTTCAGACCAATGCAAACACATTTCTTTGACAAGAATACTGAAAGATATTCTTAACTCCCATGTGATATGGTAACCACACTTAAAATATTTTAACCCCTTGTCAGCCAGAGTTAGAAAAACTTCAAATAGTTTCTTTCAACAGACTAATAAATTGTCAATAAAGATAGCTTCTGTTCTCTCTCAAAGCATTTACTTAATGTTAAAACAATCTCTACTTGTATTTTTTTTTTTGTACTTTCAAAGTAGTCTGACAAAAGCTACTTACAGGAAATTATTTTGACTAGAAGAATTCTATAAATACATACAGAATAAAATATTTTATATATGTATATACACACACATACACATCTTCCTTTCTGAGCAAAACTGCTTGGAATGCCTTAATCCTGGCATGCCAAACCTAGGAAATGGCCCATAACCAAGCTCCCTAAGCCCATGGAATATGAATTGTAACCAACAAGCTTCGCCTCTACGGAGTGTCACAGAACCAAACACACTCAAAAGAGCTCATCACTTCCTCAAACTTAGTCCACTGTTTTACCTATATTGCTGTAGTACTAAGATGCCTCCAGTAGTTTAGAGCTCTGCTTTATAGAAGGGTATAAAAAATACACAAACACATCTGAATTCCTGTAAAAACAAGGTATCATGAGCATAAGAAGCATTGAGCAAGCAAAAGAAATGAATGAACTGAGACCATGTGAGACAGGTGTCAAGAAGCAACACTACTTCAGGGCTTGTATATACCAGTGTTTATGAAAGGTGATGAAATTTAACATAAATTTTATGTAGAATAAATACTTGAGAAGTTAAAAATAGCACATGTATAAGGGAAGAATCCAAATAGGTTTATGTGTTCTGGAAACAACTCCAGTGTAAATGCAGCAAGTCTAACAAATAGATGGCTAAATAAGAACTAACAGTAAATATTTTAGAAGCTTAAGTAATTGATATATGACTATTTTCACTTCATCAACAAATTACATTTGATTGTCTAGTTGTGTAAGACAGGATGCATATCAGTGCCCAAACTGCAATCTCATCCAAAAGATACCAAATTCCAGAGGATGACCTTTGCAATCAACACGGTATCATGCAAGACTCCCACCAAGACAATTAATTGCGTATGTAGCTTTATGTTGAAAAGTGACTCATCTAATTTCAAGATTTTTTTTTTTTTTGTAAATGTAAAATCTCTAATTATGGGCAGCTAACATTATGGGTTTTCCTTCCAAATACAGTTGCAATATCTCTTCTAAAGAGATTAATTGCTCAACATTGTAGGCCACCGAAAAGGTAATTTATTGCACTGAGTTGAGTTATGCAATTATAAACCACACATAGAATAAGCAATATAAATAAAACCGAGAAATGTCACTGGTCTTAATCTCTTCTATGTAGAAATAAAGGTCTCTCAACAGCTGACCTACGAATTATTCTTGCAGAGCAAGAGGATGTAGTCCAAAAGCTTTTCTATTTTCACACTTCTTTCTAAGCCCACACTTAAGCTCTTGGTTTATACCAGTTTAGAGTCAATAAATGTCACCTAGTAACTACTGTATCCTGTAGAAAAGTTGAGACGTCTGAAAACTACATTGAGTTCTAGGCAGGGAAAATTTGTAAGCTGTCTGAAGAGTTTCCAAATTTATTGGCACAGGATTCTGTGCAGGCATGCATATGTGAGGAACACCTAGCCTATCATGTTGCAAATAAATAATAATGTCACCCTTAATTAAGTAATGAGTCATGTGTACCTTGCACTTGTAAAAATGGTAGAGAATCACAGCACAGGATGGCATGGTTACTAACAACCTAGCTATTAGATCTTGCTACTGAAACATTAACTAAAATATTACATTTTTCAACTTTTTTTTTTTTTTGCGAGTTTGAATGCTAATATTCATAAGAGAAAGAATGATGTCATTGATTAAACTCATAACCACTTTCCGCCAAAAGAAAAATAAAAACATTGGAATAACATGTGGCATTAACTTTCTATTTCCTTAAAAACATGTTTGTACTTTCTGTTTCTCAAGACACCAAGGACAAAAATAAAATCTGTATTCTGACACATTTTAGAGCACTAAATTAGTACTAATTAGCGTTAGGAATTTTAAAGATGAAAATACTATACTGTTAAGAGCTCTCAATTTAAGTATATGTACACAGCCTCCACCACCAGAGTACTTGACCTATTTATATTACTACCAGGAGTGACTAAAAATTCCAGGTGCTTTTGCTAAAATATTATTTTCTTTTTTACGGTAGCTGAAAGGATTTTCAGCCAGATAGGCATCATAAAGGTAATTATATCCACTGATCTATAGGATGAAACTGTGAATGTCTTAATGGTTTTTGGTTATGGATAGATTTTGTGAATTTGTTGGGTTTGTGGTTTTTTATAGCATTATTTATTATGAATTTAATTCAAATTACTCTTGAGATTATATGACATTAATCAGCATCACAAAACAAAGCTTTGACAGTTTTGAGATCCAATGGTAGTATCACAATTTTCAGGTTAATGCTGAAGCTGTCCAATTTCCCAGGAAACTGTGAAATGCTCATCAGCAGGTGAAAAACCTTTGTGGCACAAAAAAGCCTCAAGAAGCAAGACTTCCCTCTCCAACACTATAATAACAATGAATTTAATAATCTTCCAGATATCCTTATTTTCAGCAATCCAGCTATTCTAAGACAACAATGTTGGTACATTTGCAGTTTTAGAATTAAGTTTAGCCCAGATATCTTAAAAAAGAAGAGAATGCCCTCATCCTAAAGAAGAAACACAGATTCCTCTTTCGGAAAGAGGTCACTGAAAAAAACCCTAATCTTAGAATTTAAATGGTGGGGTTTATTGATAAAATAGACTCCTCAGTATGACAAGAATTTTACTCTTAAATCTTGAGAATAACTTATGCCAGAAGGATTCAGCCAATTTTAAGAGGCAGCATCCAACCTCAGCAATTTTAGAGCAGTGCCCTTCAAAGAGGAACAGCACATTATGGTTCCATTCACGCTATCTGCTGCGTACTTTTAAGTTGAATTTGGAGGCAGAAATCCCTGCTCAGTAAATACACAAGTAATTTATGTTAAAACCAGCAAAAGTATTTCTTCTCTCACAGTGTCACATTTTGTTTACTCTGAAGACAGCTCCTTGTGTGCTTTAGAATTCATGGGCCCATAGTGCCCAATAAACCTGCATTAAAGACATAAATTTTAGAAGAACAAGGAATATAACTAAAAACTATGAAGTGGCAACACTCCTTCTTACTTAGTTACCTCCCTAAATATTAAACCTTCACTTGAAGGAAAACAAGGTAGTCACATGAGGAATACAGGGGAGTAACAGGCAGTGTGGTGCAGTGCTTAGTCTGTGCTCCTTTTTCCATCTAGCAGTTTCATGGATAGTCAGAATTAGAAATAATAGAAAGAGGATCCCAAGGGAAGAAAAATACAATGGGGTAAGATATCTCCTTGGTAAATAGGATAAACTATTTCAATTCACACAGCATTTAAAAGTCCTCTGTAATGAAAGTTCTATCATGTGCAGAGGTAGAGCAGCAGAACACAGAGAAAACTTGTGAATGACAAGATGAATCATTTTGATGCATTACTCTTAGACCATGATCCTCTTTCCTTTGAGGTCATGCCATGATTCCATTGAAATCCAATTTCACTCTCAAACCATTCATCCATCCCAATAAAGGAGAAAACACACTGTGTTAAGTATGCAGCTGCACTTTTAGCAACTTTCAGTCAAAATCAAATTTCCTTGCTGCAGATGTAAAAAATTTATTGAGCCAACATAGATCTGAAAAATGTAGAGATCTTTAGTTATGACAACATAGTAGAAGTGGGTTGTTTTGACCTCTAGCAGGCCATTTTTAGAACTGAGTACTTGCAATTTGAAAAGGGTAAATCAAGGAGTAAAGAGAAAAAGAAAAACAGAAAAGGTTATTCAGTATAAGAGTTAGACTAAAGGTTTCTTATCAGCATTTTTTTTTTCTGAAAAGCACAAAGTAGACTAAGCAGAGAATCATGAGACCCATCAGAGAGATGCAGTAATGACAGAAATTCCAACACTGTGCAGATTTATTTTTTTGGGAAATCTGAGATTCTAACACCAGCTGTTTTTATTGGGTTATCTCCCTTAGTGTCAGCTGGAGTCTGACATCCATCAGCAAAAAATCTAGAATCCTTACATTGTCAGAGGCTAATAATATTAGCCCCAGTAGGTCTTTCACAAACAGTTGTCTTCTATGTCGTTCCAATATACAATAGAAACAATATTACTTTCATGTTGAAACAAGTACTTTTTATTGAAGATTCTTTAAGATTTATTATTTCAAACTACGTGAAACATAACAAATATGCTAAAGAATTTCTCAGTAAAATAAACTACCACAGCATCAAATTTAGTGCAGTGCTATGTACCAACCATTCACAATGTAATGTCTCGGCTGATTTTTTTAAAATAAAACCATCTCTAGTATCTTCTGAGTCTCAGCACTTTGCTCTTCCTATAAATCTCTGTCAACAGCTCAAAGACAGGCTATGTGCTCAGAAGCAGATAATGCATTTCAGATTGTGTCTTCAAAACAGTCTATGTAATTCAAAATAATTGTTATTTGAGCTACTGAAAATAAGTATGTGCTTAAGGAACAGATACAAATGTTAGCCTAGAAAGTTTGCTTTGGCTAACACAGTTTATCTTAATATGATGGGTGGAAGGCAGAGGGTATAATCCAAAGCCATCTAAGATTATGAGAGTGCTTGTTAAACATTTCTTTTTTATGAAATACATAGTTTGCTTGTTCCCTTACCTCTGTTTTCCCACTCCCTGCTGATTTACCGCATGGCTTTTATATAGGCAGCTGTCTGTTGTTGTGAAAACAATGCTGAGCTTGCAGCTTTATTTTGATTCTAAAGCTGATCTGGTTTTAAGATGGAACTTAGGCAGCCTGTGAGAAGACCTATGTGACGTGACTCACTGTGGGACAGAGAAAGGGGCTAGGGGCTGTCAGTCCCACCTTCTACAGTCCAGAAAAACTAAAGAATGGCTGCAATGAGTTCTTTTACCTGATGTGAGTTTGTTTTTTAAACAGAGAAAGAAAGCTGCCTATGGTATTCAAAAGTATTTCAGTCTTACCAAGAGAAAGTAACAGAAAAGAGCTTGCTACTATCTAAGTTTTGCATTTTTTGCTCCTTAAACCTTGCAGAAATTCATTGACTACAAAGCTATGAGAATATGGGCATATTCTTCTTGAAGGACAAGAGATCGTACCCTGCTGCCAGAGATCATGGGGAGAGTCAAATTGGTTGGTTGTTTTGGACACCTAGATAAAGACAGCTGGTTTTTACAGAAGTATCTGGTTTTAGATGAGAATCACACTGTATATTTCACTCATTTAAGGCTGACTCTAACTTCATTAGGAGTTTGCTCATGAAGACATGCCTCTTGTTACGGTTTCAGAAGATGGTTTCTCTAAAAACAATAAAATGGCGAAGAGACAGTACAGGAAGAAAAGTTCTGAGCTTTCTGTGAACTTCAGCAGAAATTGACTCTACTAGGTTCTTAGAAAAAAATTCTCATTTTTTTGGTAGATCTCCAAAGGTTAGTAGGATAGAGTTCAATATACCACTAACTCTTAATTTTCTGAGAGAAATCCAAATGTGATACAAAATGGTATGTAAATAATACTGTGGTCACAAACAGGATGCTATAAAAAATGTGGTGGTGGGAAAAAGTGAGGGTAGATGACAAGAGAAACCTCACTCTCTTGGTGCATGGAATTTCCAAATATGCTTTCATCTACTCAGCAAATTACAGAAGTTTTACGCTTACATAGCAACAAACTCCTCTCAGCATTTGATTCAGCACGTTACCTCAAGAAGCATATAATAATAATAATAATAATAATAATAATAATAATAATAATAATAATAATAANNNNGTAATAATAATAATAATAACAACAACAACAACAACAACAACAACAACAACAACAATCCTATTCAATGTTAAAAGTTATATCAACTTGAAACTTCATATAGATGCAAAACTGTCACCGGGTTCAGATTACTTATATGCTTCACCTTTAATGCCTACTCTTTTGTTAATAAAATTTCTTAGACAAAGCTATAAAAGATTAAATATGTAGGTTCCCACTCCTTTTACCCATTTGGTAATAAGGAACAGCTCTTTAGCAAGACATCCAAACACACTTCATAAAAAAATACAAGCTACAGAATGCAATGGAAATTAAAAAAATTAAACATAATGTCTACCTGCAGAAGTAATCTCTCAAAGGCAAGGAAATTGTCCCATTTGGAAGTCTGGGGGTGTTTCAAAGTCTGGACTGTGGCCAGCACAAGCTGTAGAAGACCACAGTGGTTCTCCAAAGCTTTGAGATTGTTTCTGAAAAGCTGAATGTATGAGCTGAGCTGTTCTGGGGTGACTCTGCCTGTAGAAAGGAAAACAGAACACAGCATTCAGTGGTAACAAATGCAAAACTAAATTTTCTGAATTACAGTGAAAGGGTTATAGAGAACTTTAGAGGCCTCTCTACTATGTGCCTGATCTTAGCTTCACTGCAATCATTGGGAGCTTCAGCTGCAGCAACAGGTCAGGACAAAGATATCATCCATGAATTGTGCCTTGAGGTATGCAATATGGCAGGTGTTTTTAACAATGCACAACAGATGGTGACATAAAGGGTAATACAGTTTTTTGTTTTCAGACATAGAGGGACATTCATTTAAGCTTGAAATAATACTTGATAACTGTTGCAGTGGCCCAGGTTGCCGCGCGGGACGTGGCAACCTCTGTGACTCTGGACTCCGAGATGGCCGTAGCCCAGCCCGCCCCTCGCGAGGGGTCTGCTCCACCGGACTTTAGTTTTTGGACCAATGATGAAGTTGCGTGGGCAGACCCCGACCAGGACAGTGATGGCGAGGGCGGTGCCGAAGGGCCGGCCACTCCCACGGGCCGCCGCTCACTCTAACTCTCCTGCCCCTGTTCTGGAATTTTCTTTGGTTACCTGTCATTCATATGTTAATGTCATGTCAATTCCCTAAATCCTTCCCCTTTCTCCTCCTCTGTTCCCGAACCTTCCCTGGAATTTGTACTCCCATTGGTTGTGTCCTTCAGACCCACCCCTGAGATCGCCCCTGATTGTATTCCATTGGTTTACCCTGATTATGTAATTCCTTCCTATTGGTTAGTTGATTTGTATCCTCCCCTTTCTTCCCAACTCCACCTCCCCTTAAAAACCCTTGTAACCCCTCATTCTTGGCTCTTCTGCGCTTGGTCCCCTTCGGTGTCCCTAAACCCACGTCTCTCATTCCCGGAGACTGGGCAATAAAGGCTCTGGAATTGCACCATCGCAGGAGGGCCCTCTCTCCTTCTTGCTCCTGTCGCCACATTTTAACAGCGGCTACTGTTGCGTCCTTCGAGGAGTTGCCAAGGACAGTGAGTAGGGACTCTAGTTGCTAGGAGACAGCTCGCCCTTGGGAGGCTGGAGCGTCGAGATTGCAGGCTAGAGTCTCTGTGCTGGTGACCCAACCACAGCACATCGTCCTGCCCTGGTCAGCCGGGCCAGTTAAGTGGCCAGTGGACGAGGCGACAGATAACTACTTCTAAACAATCTTTCTGTTTTTACCAGAATGAGAATTTGTGAGCCTTTTACCTTACAGCAAACCCAAACCTTTTCACTACTTCCTGAGGGTGCATTTTCAATTAGTCTTGACTCAAAAAATAGATATACTGTTAGTGATGCAAGGAACTGATTTCTGGAGCTGTTCTTGGAAGGGACACTTCTGAGGCGTGACTCTTCAGTTTCTGACATGCAGTAAGCACAGTATGATTTCATCAGCTATTTGAAAATAAACACCCCAGCACCCACCCATGGACCTGTACATCTCTCCTTATTAGAAGAGCACGAGGGGCACCATTTGAGCCAGACAGACACTACAGGATTAGCTGTTGTTCCATCCAACGTTAAAATGCCACTTGAACTGCTCAACCAATTTATATTTTAGAAGGTATCTCTTTCAGGAAGGAAGGAAGTTCATCTACCCCAAGAAAATCATCACAGGCAATTGCACATGCCATCAACAGGCAGGCAAAAATGGTGTCAAAACACCACCCCAGTTGCAAGTCTGGACTGAGACCCAGTGCAGGGCTGGTTCCTGGAAGCCTCTGACAGTAATATGTCATCTTTCTCATGCAAACTGGGCCTAAAGAGCAGGGATATATGAGATAGAGTGAGGATTCTTTAACTGAAATAGGACAATCTTTGGTGCCAGGAGGACATGAGAGTGTCCTAATGCTAAGTGGCTCATAGCTTATAATACCTATCATTTTCGTCAGAATTTCCCCATAAAGGAAAAATCTTGGAAAACTGACACTGTGTTTGATTATATCATCACTTAACAAGGCTCCTCATCTGCCTTTATCCTTTCAGTATCATATAAATGGCAGTATCATATAAATGGCAAATAAATTATTCCAACAGCAAATAAATGTTGAAAGCTCTTCCTCTTAAGTTTCAATGATACCAAAGGCAGACTTCTGGAAGAGCATTTGGATTTGGGAACACTGCTAAATAAAGCAAAAACACATAGGCTCTTTATGTGAATTTTAATGGAAAGCATCAAACCGAAAAGTCAGCAAATTAACACACAAATCAAGCTGACATTATTCAGCAGGCCAGAGGGCCGACAAAAAGCTTCCATGGTTAGCCCACATAGGCTAAAACAGCAACCACGGCCATGTGTGTTTTTAGACTAAACACTGGAGCTTTCAGTCTTGTTTTATTTCTTTTAAAGCTGTGTCAGGCAGATTTACATGGTGATTTGAAAATGTCAGTCCATGATGCCTTGCAGCATACCTTTGATAATGACTGCATTATTACCCAGAGCAGTCCTGATATATTGTAGCATATTCAAAATCTGATAACTTGCTTCAATTGAGAAAACATGCAGTTGCCAGCCCTTCCCTCCCACAAATCAGAAAAATAGGTGGGCTTTCAAGTCTTCTGATTTCAATTTAAGAAAAAAATATTCAAGAGTTTTGTTCCACATTGTTCCTTGTGAAAGTGAATCCAGATGCAGCACTGCATCAGTTTGAGATCCACTCATCACCATTTTAGATAAACAATTGAATTCTTTCCCACCCTCAGAGTATCACCAAAAGGAAGTGCAACACATATGTAAGTATAAGGAAAATCCCGACCTTAGCAAGTCATTAACAAAACTTATATTGGCATTAAGGAGTCCAGCATCTCATCTGCGATATTTACAATACCCATAGAACCACTCAGATCCAGGGTTTGAGAGTTCCAGCCAACTTCTACACAGCAATTTCCCTGGACAGCTGGCTGAAAAATACAACTATTCCAGTAGCTGAGGGAAGGAATTTGGGAAAGTAATTGGTGGTAATCAGCAATTAAATTACTTTTCCTGAGGCCTAAATCCTCATCATCTTCCCTGCTGCTTGCTCACAGAGGGAGATTTCAGCACAACAGACTAATGTTAATCTAATCTCAATCCTACCTGACTGTTGGATTTTTAAAGTCCCTCTGTTGTTTCAAGACATTTCATTGCCATGTGGCAGACAGCTCCTAAGAAATCAAGAGGAGATCGATTTCAATCGCATCACATCTCAACGGTCATTTTGTTCTCAAGCAGATCTCAAGATTCACAGGCAGAACCTGGCAACTACTGGCAGAAAAGACTTTAGTATAAGCACCTTCTCTTCTTCCTGCTCCATCACAGTCATACTATGCTTCAAACTCTAGATCCACACACAGCCAGATGTTTGTGTGGGCATCAGAGCCTGACTTGTGAGAACTACATTAGGCTGACAAAGGACTTGATAATTTTTTAATTCCTGGATATGGAAAGGAGAAGCACGAGCTCAATCACCGCTAAGGGATTTAAAAATACAGATAACCTTTTTACACAAATGCCAGGAATTCCATATTGTCTAAGGAATAATCTGTGCCATTAATAGCTATCAAACAGAATGTGTGAAACAGGTACATTTGTCCCTCTGTCAACTCCATGAAATCCCAATTCAGGACTTGATAAAAACATTTACTGAAAGTAATATTAAAACAAAACAAAAACCAACCACACACACAGAAAAACAACAACCACAAACCTCAACAACAACAAAAACACAAATCGCCCCAACACTCTGAAGCTTCATGCCTCTTCACAAGTATAACAGAGAGGATAAACTCAGTAGGTAGTCACTGGGAAGTATCACAGTGAAACCCAAAAGTTAACAGAAGATAGGAGGATGGGGAGCAGGGAAGTGAGTAATGCTGACAGACTGATGATGTGTGGGAACTAATTCAGCTAAGAAATAATGAATGGCTAGTTTGGCATAATTAACATATTTGTGCACTAAAGAAATAATCCTGGGAAACAGAATGAAATAATAATAATGTAGGGAATGAAAATGGACATCACAGAAGTAACAGAAATATGACAGACAAGGAACCAATCTCACTACTGAAGGACCTGTCCCATCCAAGAAACACTGAATGTCAGTGTGATGAAGCAGCCCTATGTTTTAGTACTCTGATAAATGGATGATGAAAAGTAAGACATAACAGGGACTAGGCTAGCATAGGAAAAGGGAAAACTAATGTTTGTGTCAAAGAAATGGTGAAATTACCTACCTTATTAGCTGATATCAGCTGATACTAGCTGATATTAGCTGATAAGAGTATGAAAAGTTCCAGGACAAATGTCCTCGAAAAAAGTACCTTACATCACACAAAAAGTGGGATAAAATGCAAAGTCCATTTATCAAATAATATCATGTCAAATTGATATGTAACCAGTTAACAACTTAATTACAATGCACATGGACTTAGCATAGCATTAACTGTGCCATAACCATATTTGAGTGGGAGAAGACCAGGATTAGGAGAATTGTAAGATACCTAAGAAACATCCAAAAGCAGATGGCAGGTAGTATGCAACAGAGAAGTACTACGGTATAAAAAGAAAAGGTAAAGTAAGAGTGTTCTTCTGTGTGCATGTACACATTTATAGTACAAATTTTGGTAATAAACGGTGCCAAATCGGGTGCTGTCAGAAGTTTGTATAACAGCTGGATTGCTTTGAGTATTGTACTAATATGTGTGGGATGAAATTTAACAGTATAAAGTGCAAAATGATGCATTTTGAGGCTAGGGTAAGAGTATCTGATGTAAATGTGGAGTTAAAACCTGAAAATGACAGCAGAAGAAAATAACGTCTAAGCTGCTTCATTGTAAAAAGCATGTACAATCCCTGTCAAGTGATACAGTTGCAGTAAAAACAGGTCCTCTCCCTCCTGGAGCTCTCTGCAGCTCAAATCACTCCCATTGCTGGAAGTTTAACTCAAAATTGTGATGCATGCACAGAGAGGTTACAGTAACAATTAGGGTGACAGAGAACTAAAGTTAGGAGAGCAAAACAGAAATGTCTGGCTTATATGGGCTCCCTGCCCCAGCTGGAAAAAAAATGAGGTCTCTACGAATGCATAAAAAATAATAACAAGAAGGTTCAATACTGGTACTACAACCAATGGGGATAAAAAATACACAAATATATTTACACAAGACATTAAGAAACATCACTGTATCAACCAATCTTCCAATAGTGGAAATAAGAGTGAAGGCAAACAAATTTAACTTGTTCTAAGGTGATGTTTGATGAGTATCTAATGAGCAGCTGCATAAATGTTCACAAAACTTAATTCAATGTAAATGGCCCCCTTCAATCCTTCATTCCTATGATAATTAATTTGTAAACATTTTAATTGAATTCCACCTCCTACTTCCAAGAATTTAGAGCAGATCCCAAAAGAACTGCAGATCACTTTTGTCAGCTTTTAGATTATAGAAGCTGTTGCTTGGTTTTGTTTTTGTTTTTTTTTTAATAATTAATTGAAATAAATAATTTGTTGCTAATTATGAAAATAGCAGCACTGAATCTCAACATTTGCAACATTGTACCATATAAAACATACACAGTTAATAATGCATGTACAAATGATGACATGCAAAATCAGTCAGAAGGGAAGAAGTATTTCTGTTGCTAGCAAAGCAGATCACTCAAGATAGTCATACTGTGGCAGAAATTACCAGCAACTGATATTAAAAGACTGTCAAAAATCTGGTTTCGAGTAGTAAGAGGAGACTGAGAGGAACAGAAGGACTTTCACCTTAACAGTTAAACAAAAAGTCAACTGGACAAACCACATTTGTAGACATCAGGACACAATTCAGCAGTATGACTTTTTTTCCATTTGAAATTAACGGTGTAGTCTGTGTAGTGCAATGCAAGCATTACTTGAAGAATATAATTACTTTTCAAGATAGTTTTACTAGTAGAAGCAATTTTTTTAAATTCAGAGTCCGAAAGTGCTTATTTTTTTAACATACTAATTTATGGATGAATAAGGTGTCTAAAGAGCAAAGGTCAGAATTATCAACACACTGCTCCAAACATCCAGGCCTTATTTTTTTCATATAACACTTAGTTAATTAACTCCATAGGGAAAAGGAAACAAGTAAAGAGGAAAGTACATTTTGTGACCAACTGAGTAAATCAGTGGATGCTCTTCCAAGACTGCAGGAACCGCCAAATATACACAGCTTTAAGCTTTGTTCAATTTCATGCAAGAACACAGAGCTTCACTGGCTGGAGTGCTTTTGCTGAGGTTCATTTTTCACTTGAAAGAACCACTAATAAGAAAAAATCCTGGCACACTTTATTGTCACAGATGAGATTTTTCAAGTCAGTAGAGGGCTGAAAAAATCCAGATAAATTGTTTTCCTTGTCCACAGTCTAAGGAACACAGACCTATCTCTCCCAGTAGCAATGCTGGATACTCGCGAAGAATGTGGAAAGCTCTTGCACTCCACAAAGCCAACTGGGCAACTGTACTGCTAAGGGAGCTGGATATTTGACAAACCAAGTGAGAGCAATTAACAGGACAGATGATGCCCTGTACGTTTCCTTGTTAGTGTAATTTCCAGATGTTGTTATTAACTCAAAATGCTTTTGTACTTCTTGGGAAACTTTAATAACAATATTTAACAGCAAATGCCAGCAAAATAATTTAATCTCAACTTTTGTTTAGCTTACTTCAAAAGTCATCCAGCCCTTAAACTGTTAATAAAGAAGAGAAGAACATCAGCTAATCCTTAGTTATTTGGAGAGAAGGAAAGTAGGGCAGCATGAGATGCTGTTTGGCTGGCTTCTCCAGAATTAGGCTCTGGACCTGAAGAGCTGTAAAACTTACAGCAGACTGAAAGCAGATGTCCCAGGCTTATTTCTAAGAGCGTATGCTCATCTCCCACAAATATGAACCCATCTGTTCTGGGGCCGATGGTCACTTGTAAGCCTCCCCCTTTTTTTGTGGCAGAAACACCAGGACCCAGATAACCCCCTGGTCACAGCTTTGAGTACAGACAGCAAGACCCCACTAGAGCAATCCCAGGAAAAGACCGTTTTGGGAGACTGCGCAGACCCTGAAGTACACCGGCACACAGCAGTGACAGCCTCCTGCTGTCTGCCCCCGCAGCACTGTGCCATCAAGGAACAGCTGTGACCAGCCCTTACTGACTCCCATTCCTCTTGGCACCTTAACAACATCTGCAGGACACAGGCACTGGAGGTAGCCACTCTGCCCTATCTGTCATAGGCTTTCTAGTGCATCTCAAGACCGTCAGGGAGGCAGAGCCTGCCACGTTTCACATCTGAAAGTGTGAATTGCAATGGCTTTCATGGAGCCACTGACAATGGTGACAACTATGTTGAGGTTAGCATATTCTGGAAGAGAGGGATATACCCAGAACAAATAAAGCTGGACTCTATTTACTACTCAACTAGCACTCGCCATGTGAGCTTGAACATCTAAGCAGACTCAGCTTCAGTCTCATCAGCTGTAGCATTGAATTCGTTATCTCAAAAGCAGTTTATTCTGTATCACTAGATGTGTATGGTATCATTAAATCCTTGTTTTAACAGTGTTCCTATAGAGACCAGTTCTATTCACACAAGTGCCATATGTTATTTGAGCTCTCTCTCCTAACAAGCCTTAATCTTTTATTACAAAATGGAAACCATGTTTAAATATCAGTTCTGTTGAGTATTCTTCTGAAATTCTTTTACATGCCTTAAAACACATAAAACCTAATCAATTAGGTGGGTCAAATATAACTAAAGCACTCTAATATAATCATCGAGATTTTCGGTTCTAAGCACCTAAATTCAGATGCCTAAATATGACCCGAGTTATGATTTATGATTCCTAGATCATCTACAGTTTCATCTTTTAAAATACATCCTGAAGGCTTTGACAAACATATAGTTTAGATGTTTCAACATGAATTGATAATTTTTTTCTTTTCTGTCCTTCAGAGGTTTGTTTTGAAATGCTCTGGCCCTTCAAATGATTGCTTCCCTTCTTTCTGCACTCTACCATTCAGTTTTCCCTCTCCTGATTGTTAGGTCAGTATGCACAAAAAAGTAACAATCATCTCTAGCCAGTGTCTACACTATCCTCTGATTGCCTTCCCAAATATTAAAGCAAATTTCAGAATTGTTTGAATAAACAGGTGAAATCTCATCTTCCAGTATTAAGCTTCTCAGGGGCTGTAATCAATACTAAACTTGTAATTTAATAGTGGCATACCAGAGTTTACCAAATACTCCTCTTAATCTTGAGTAAATATGCATCGGGGTCGGATTTTATTACTTACTTTTTACCTCTTCCACCAAGTCAATAAATACAGAGTACTAGGCCAAGTCCCAAACAGAGTCTCTAGCCCCTAAACCCCAGCAACCCCTGAAAACAGTAATTCACTGTGACTGCAAAAGGACTTGAAATCTACAAATTTGGTTGAATTACCTCCAGAACACTTTAAACTTCTCACAGAAATGAATTAACTTGTTTGTCTCAAAAATAACATTCCCAAAGGAATGTCAGGTGGCTTGCGCGTGTCCTCATTTAGCACTATGACATATGTTCTCAGACACTGAAGCACTTCATTGTGTTCTTGGCACACTGCCCCAGGGAGAAGGAGGTCATTGTTCCTCTTTAGTGCATTATTCAGTGGACTGATTATTTCTCAAATGATTTCTGGAAGACTTCTACAGCTGAGAATATCCTAACAAACATTTTGGGTGGTAAGCAACTAAATAGGGATGGAAAACATGATGATATATGAGTACATACATATATATTTCACCATGTCTCTTGTGTAACGAGTCATCCTTTGCAAGAGTGAATGAAGAGGCTCACACAATTATGCTTGGAAAAAAAACCACTGGGCAACCCACACAGTTTTACTGAATTGTCATGTTCCACCTTAAGTTTTACACCTACAGACTTTGCAAGTACACCAGCACGTACTGTATCTTTGGCTTAAATCCTTAGGCACAGGCTGTTTTCAGTGACACTTTGGTCCTTTATTTCTACACCACTTTCAGGCCCTTCAAGTTTGTTCCCTCTCCTTTTTTAACATAAGGAAATTCTGAAGTCCTTTCTGTGATCATCAGACACACAATGCACATTACTTAGTGCTCACACAAATGCCACAGTGTTACACCAAAGTGCAGGTGCCATGTATTTCCACTGCATGCTAGAATCAGCATCTCCCAACCCATGCTTATCAGCTCTTCCTTGATGTAAAAAACACAGTCCTTGTGGCTGATGCACCCTATGAAATGAAGATATCACAGCACACATTACACCAAGTTCTACATTATTTTCAACCCAGCTACTTTCCTAGAGACATTAAGAACCACAATTGCAATGAATTTCATTTTCTGAACTGGAAGTATTTTATTTTTCTCCCAGATATAAAGAGGCTTAAGGGACCTGCTCTTTTATTTTTAACCATGTCTTCATTATCACAAATGGACCGTCTACTGTACAGTGGCTTTTCTTTCAAAAAAACACCCTTCAAATTCAAAAATTCTAAATATTTACTTTCAAGACTGAGATGATATAATAGAACTCAATATCAAAGAAAATTAAAGAAAACTTAGTGGGTGAAAAAGTCTCTAGTGCTTACCTGAAAAAACCTTACCAAATAAATTTTAGCAGAGAACAGAAGACGGCAATACAATTACTTCTTTTCAGGAAATTGCATCAGCATTAAGTAACTGAGGAGTAGCATCTTTAATATCTTACTTTACAAATGTGTGTGTGTGCATGTGTGTGTGTGTTTGTGTGTGTGCGTGTATATCCTTCTCTTTTTGTTTTTTTTTAATTAGCTTACTTCTACAGAGAAGGACTTTTGATCAACCTTTATCAGAAAACTGATTCATAGCTACTCAAAAACTGGAAGAAGAATTTCACCCTTTCCTGGACAGTTTGGTTTGTTTGGTATAAAAGTTGTTTGTTTGCAGATGATAGAAACACCGACTTGCTACCACTACAGATTCCAGAAAATGAAGAAGTAATGGTAGTTGTGAAATCCCTCAAAATATACTAGTTGCCAGTATATGTGCAAGAAAATGCTATTTAAATTTTTAAATCTTTAACTCAAAGTAATTTTCTTTTGATTTAAACAGGACAAAAATTTTAGTAACAATGTAAATTTACATTATATCTTTTGTTTCAAAACTTCACAAATGTTTACCTGCATATCAGTGTTTACTCCCAAGTATGGTGAAGATGATCTAAATTGTCTAGAGAAAGACTGTATTAACATAGGCTTTTCCTTGTACTTTTACTAAGACAAAAAGACTTTCTACTTAAGTTTATATAAGCTTTGCATTATTACATTAGCAAATAATACAAATAATGAAATGATACATTTGCAGAACTTCTGCAAGAGCAACACCTGTGTTTACTTTTAAATTTTTAGGAATTATCTTCAGTTCTAATCACAACAGACACAGAAGGAGACTTGGCCCCCCGTTCATATTTGTTTCGGTTTATTGTCTAGGAAAAAAGTTGATATTAAAAAAAATGGAAAAATTAAAACTTCATTCAAAAAATCCAGGCACACAGAAAGACTAATGTCACCTCACTCCTTTCTTAAAAGTAACAGTAAGGTTATCCAAATAGCCCTGCATCCATGTGCCAACTACAATATAATCAGAGAAAATATGCTACCACCATATTTCTCTGTTTCCCATCACTGCACAGGGATAGGTGTTTCACTTCCATCTGCTTACTGTTTCATAGCAGTGAAGTGCAAAGCAAATGAGGTATGAGACATCAATATGAATGACATGCTTTATAATTTCATTAGGGCTTGAACCATTACCCACCACATTACACCACAAGAAACTATTTAGCATGCAGTACGTTATTCACAGAACAACAAGAGACAGTTGAGACAAAAATACCTTTACTGACACTTTGAAAACTAACTTAACCTAGGTGCTACTATTTTTGCAAGAATATGAAGTCACAGAATTAGAAATAAAGTAAAACAAAAAATCAGCAAAACCTTAGGGTAAAACATGGTACTTGGTACTTCAGAACCAGCTGAAATTTTTCATTAAACTTAAATCAAGAAAGAGTAGTCTCGATATTACACTTTGTTTTTTTAAAGTAAATTCACAGAATGCATAATTCAGCAGTCATTAAACAAGCAGACAAAAAAGCTTTAACCCAAACCAATCCACAACACTCAAAAAAATTTGAACAACATTTGAGCTGCTAAACGAGAACAGCTAAAAGCCATTTACAATCACTTGCAGGGAACACCTTCCTAAAATATTGAGGGAGAAATTTTGTGTCCAAATAAACTTCTTGCAATAAAGAGGCTACAGAATCCTCCACAAGAGCTTTTTTTTTTCCCTTTAATACTATTCTAGATAATTGCAGTTTTGGATTAAAATATCTCTGCTAGCCTACTCTGCTTAAGATTTAATTTTGTTATGAGTGCACTTCACATTATCAATCTCAGTCTCCTCTAAATTTGGCATGTTTCCTTTAAACATAGGGTAGAACTTAACTAGTGGTTTAGAAGGACCACTTCTAAACTCATTCTTCTAAGGTGTAGCTGTTGTTGAAGTAGGAGAAGACAATGGGATTGCACATTCCAAACCATTCTTTTCATCTCTACAATTAAGATGGTCATTTGGTATTCCAAGGTACTATTTTCAGACAGGATGTGTAAAATGATACAGATGTTCTAGCAGCAATTTTTTCCTCTCTTCTCACCTCAGTAAGGTGGATTTTAGTGTGTACATTTCCCAGAAAAATCTCCTGCACTTTGAGGGTCAAATTGATACTCTGCCATTAAAGATAGTACAAGACTGAACAAAGAACAGGTAGACATGAAGTGGTGTTTTCCTCAACTCATAAAAGAACATAACCTACTGAAAGACAATTCAGTACGCAAAGGAAAGAGGTAAGCAAGGAAAAGTTAGACACAAAAGAAATTCGTTAAAGTAATTTGTAAGTTGTTAAAAGAAGCAAATACAAAAACAGAAAGTAGAATTGACTGAATCAGCCGAGCAGCTACAAGATTGACAGAGCTGGATAAGAACCAGCTACCTACAGCTGTCTTTTTCATTTTAGACTTTTCTTCTTCCTCATGAAATACACTGTATTGTTTCACTGGTTGAGAGTTCCTTCACTTTTAAACTCATTGTTATTAAAGCATCACCAGCTGTGCTTGGGTCTGGCATAGCATCTGCTTCTCAGTCCTCACACTTTTGCCCAAACAAAACAAATGCAGTTCATAAGAGCAAACTTAAATAACTACACACAAGGAGTTCTCTTATTCTTAGGTATTTCCAGTATTTAAACAAAAGTCCAACAAGAAGGGTTAAAATTTATTGTTTGCTAGCACAGCATTTCAACATTTGGGACACTGCAGTTTCCAGTTCACTTTTCAAGTGTAGAGACAACAGGACTCACTAAGAACACATTTCATGGATGACTGTAGACACTAGCAAGCCTTTTGCCACATGTCATTTTGCAGCAATTAAAGTCTTCTTTTTCCAGGTCTTATTTCAACTTTTTCTGTGATGATTTCATTGCAATATTCTAACAGTGGATCTGTGGCCTACATCCTTTGAAGTTCAGGACTAAACATATCCATCCAGTTGAACATGAACCAGCCATATGTCCTTGCACCAGTTAAAGTGAATTATGTACTAGGTGGCATCAGCATAAATGCAACTGGCAGGCAAAGGGAGGCCATTGTAAACCTCTATCTAGTACTTGAGAGACAGCATCTGGAGTATGAGGTTTTGGGCTCCACAGTACAAGACACTAGAGCAGGTTCAGAAAAGGGTCACTACAATGATTTAGGCTAGACAAAATGACACACAAATAAGGCTAAGGGAGATGGGTTTGCATAATCTCAAAATATGAATGCAGTGAGGGGTGTTACTGTCTTCAAGGATGTGGTGAATGATTACAGGGAAGACTGAATCAGACTCCTTGGAGGTACAGAGTCAGAGGACCAGAAGCAATGGTCACACACTGCAGCAAGTGAAAAATCAAACTGTACATAAAGGAGAACATTTTCTCTGCAAGAGTGGTGAAGACTGGTGCAGGGTAGCCAGACAGGCTGTGGAATTGCCATCTTTGGACATATTCAAAATTCAGCTGAACAAGCTCGAACATATCTAGTCTAATTCTCAAACTGTCCTTGATTTGAGCAGGGGGTTGGACTAGTTGAACTCCAGAGATCCCTTCCAACCCAAGATTATTCTACAGTTCATCCTTATTTGTTGATACCACTCATTCTGTGCTATGATGGAAGTAGTCATCAAAAAGGGCAAAATTGCTGCCAGGCCTTTTCTATCAACGTCATATCCCATAATTCTTTCTCTGGGATGAACTTGATAAGAAAGGGTGGATATCTGTGCTCTCAAAATGAGCCTTATGCCACTGCCTTTTCTTCCTTACCACCAAGCTTCTGACACACAGTTGCCTCCACACCAACAGCTGTTTCTTAGCCCAGCAAGAACTCAATTCAATCTTCAATGTGCACAGGATTCACACCAAGAGCATGAATACTTGCTCCTCATAAATCACATGATTCTTTCAACTACAGGAACCTATATGTGTTAGACAGAAAAAAAAGGGATGGATAAATTACAAAATATGCATATGGACATCTCACCTCACATAATTCCAGTTATTTTGAGGTGTGTTTGTTTCTTCTTTTGAGTAACTGTTTTATGCTCCCAAGGATGCTACTCTGAGTATCAGCAGTTGAGAATGAAAAGAAAATGAACTGGCACAATATCCAGCTTGAAAGAAGTATAATGATTAGTACAAAGATAGCTCCTTAGCTGGTGATGCTTCTAAACAACACTAAAAACTAATGTAGTGTGACTTTCTGATGAAAACTAAACTTCTGCTCCTGAATATCTCTCCATCTCAGCTATTTTGTCACATCTCCTGAAAAACTGAGAACTTTGTTTGCAGGAATATCAGTATCCTTCATCTTTTCTGGTATATCTAATGAGTTACAGCAATTATGTGAAAAGTTTAGTTGTTTAAGAAAAACAGCGGAAGGCTACATACTCTCTGCACGTGTAGAACTTGGAACATTTCTGTCCTAAACTGGCAAACCCAGATCACACCAGAAGATGGGATGTATTTAGTTAGGTGAACCTTCAGCAGGATTGAAGCCCTGAACTTCAGCCTGTTTTAAGACTGCAAGGTGAAACAGCCATATCAATGTCTTCCTTCAGTTCTCGGTGTGGTAATTACTGATCAGAAACAACCTTCATCAACAGTTACCAGGGAAAGCCTAACCCCACTATACTCACAGAGCGTTCCCCTGGAAATGCAAAGGCCTATACAAAAGATTTCTGTACGATTTCCAAATCGTACAGAAACACTTCAAAGGCTTCAAAAACATTTAGCATACTGAGAAACAAAAAGCCTTCCTGCCTCCAGGGGTGAGTGATGCAACGAAACATCTGCTATATTGACCATCACTGAGGTTGGGAACATTTGCTCCAGGTCAAGATTACGTTTTCAGTTGCACTACAGGGAGAAATCAGGAACTCAGTATTGTAATAGGCTGGAAAAAAAATCCACTTGGCTAGAAAGTCCCACACTGCAGGACTGCTGTTACTTTTAAAGAGACAAGGAGCAGACTAATTTAACTTCAGAACCACCTGCTCTGGATCTAGGCTGCACAATGGAAGGAATTCAGGTCTGAGAAAAGCAGTTTCCTCTCCTTGGAAAAATGCCCTGAGAAGACCAGGGAGCCCTTGGAGGAGCACTGTGAGACCACCATTAGACATTTGGGACAACTCAGGCTAAGCCAGGCCTGTGTCAGTTGAGCTGGTACAGGAAGCCCCTCATTTCATGAGGATGCCTGGAGGAGAAGTTTGGCTGCTGCCTCACTGATTCTGCAGCTTGCTCTCCTGAGGGATTTGGAGACCATGTAAACAGGCATCAGAGAAATGTAATAAGCATCCCAAGAACCAGTCTACAATATTATGTCTTCTCTGCCAAACGAGGGGTCATAGTGTCTCCAAACCCAGCTGTTATCCAGGTACCTATTACTTACTCAGAGGCATGCTGCAGAACACCCCACAGACCACACGGAGCTCTGCAATGATGACCTTCCTTCTACTCCCTTGTAACGACCTCAAACTCAGCCGGGTATTGTCTCACTACTTGTCTCTACCACAAAATTGTCCTAATGGTTGGCAAGAGAGGATTTTAGATACTGAGATCAGACTTGTTTTATCTAGAAAGATATATATATGTACTTACTTACTTTATAAGTTCATTTTCTTGGCTGGCAGCTTTTATCCCTAAAATTTTTTCCAGAAATTTATGATAGTGAGTAATTTTACATTGTTCTAATAAAGAACAAATAGCATGTTAAACACTGTTGCAGTCCAGTGCAACTTTTCATTAAAAAGAAAATAATGCACTTTTTATATGCTTTATGTTTTTAGATAAAGTATTGATCTACTGTATTGATCCTGTCCAATTTAAGCTACTGCTCTAATCTCAAAATGTTATTTCATATCATCACAGTAGAATGTCAGCATCTTTCTATCTCTACCCAAACAAATACTAGAGTTCAATTCAATCCACACAAACAACCCCATGCTTAAAAGTTACAGTACTCTTTTTTTACTTCACAAAGACTGAGGCTTTGCTAATTTTATAGTGAGCTTGGTATTTAAAACTGTATTTGTACAGTTCAAATGGAAAGAAACCAAATGGCTTTTCTTCTGCTAACAAGGGCCTGTGTAACAGCACACAGCACTTTGTTTCTGTTACTATACTAGTGTTTCGACTTTCATCAGTCTCCATGCCAGTAAAAAGACACAATAAAGGAATTCAGACTCAATCGAGGTT
This sequence comes from Dasyornis broadbenti, assembly GCA_013397935.1. Classification (NCBI taxonomy): domain Eukaryota; kingdom Metazoa; phylum Chordata; class Aves; order Passeriformes; family Dasyornithidae; genus Dasyornis; species Dasyornis broadbenti. The sequence continues at coordinate 1,367,504 of VZRN01002244.1, forward strand.
TACTGTGCTCTTTTCAAACAGAAAAGTAAGGCTGTTGCTAAAGCCACAAAAGAACATTTGTTGCAAAGTTTTTACCACTGCCAAATACTATGCTAATAGCAAAGCTTTCAAGGAGAGATTCAGGGGCTGCCATGCTCAGAGCATGATTAAGATATGCATCAGACCCATGAAGAATGAAGCAGGAAATTCAGGAATGGAAAAAGCAGTAACCTCTCTGCTGCTCCAGAGCAGCCTCATTACAGTCACATACTAAGGGGTAGGCAGAAGTAATCCCTTTCCAGTATTTACAATTTCACTTAAATTTAGCACAATGTTACAAAAAAGCTGTTAAGACAACCCTGTCTTCCAAAGAGCTTTTCAAAAGGATGTTTAAATTTTCAAATAAAATATATTTTAAATGCCAGGATTTTTATTATGCCAAAATAATTTACACCTATGTATTTACACCTACACAATAGGATATCTGACCAGAATTTGGCAAGTATTTATCAGCACTCACCTGGGTAAAAAAAAACAAATACAGCTACCTCAGAGGAAAAATGCAGCTGATGTATTTCTTAGAAAGTGTTGTTTGTTGGCTTTTGGTCTTTTTGAAGTGTGTGCATGTGTATAGATTGACATGGAACATTTTAATGCCTCTTTGTTTAAATGGCATCTAGAAAAGGACAGCTCCACCTGTTTACATGCAAACAAATACTTCACACATCCCCACTACCACTTCCCTTGATACAATTAAAACTATGCATATGCAAATCAAGAACACCTCAAAGCAGAGCTCCAATCTACCCAGCTCAAAAAATGTGACCATAATTGCATCCTTTATTTCTCTTTCTTCTCCTTCATCAGATTTCCTCTCCTCTCTTCCTGCTGATCTCAATGGAAGAAGATGGAGTTCCCAGTGGCCTGCAGACATTTGGAGGTGCTGGAGAGAAGTGCCCCCTTCTACAGTTTTCCTACTCTCCTTTCTTCTCAGGAGGAGTTGGAGGACACATTGAGAAGATATCTGAAAGCAAAAGCTTGAGCTGTGTGTCCTCCCAGAACGGTCATTGCTCCTGCCACAGGCAGAGAAAGAGGATAGCTGGGCATCAGTCACATCACTTGCAGGGGAAACGTGGGCCAGCACATGAACACCTCAGAGCAATGAGCAGCCTTTCAAAGCCCAGAAAACACCGGAATTTATTTTCCCTTCACTGAAAATACGGAAACAGGATGGGATTGAGTTTCCCATCGCAGCACAGGGCTCCCATGCTGCCAGTGTCACACGTGATGCAGTTTTTCAGGCAGGTGGCCACTGCAGGAGGGCTCAGCTACACCAAATGGAATTCAAAGCTTTGCTTTCAAATGTAATTCACTCCTTATTTCCAGGGGGGAAAAAAAGCAAAAAAGTAGTAGTAAGGAAAATACTCTTACCATCTGACACAGCTGGTCTTAGTAAAGAGAGTAAGAGGAAACTTTCATGCTAGAAAAACTCTCTGACATATAATATCATGGCCATAAAAAACTCAGAAAATATCCTAAGTGTTGAGAAAAACAAAGAGCAATCCACCGAGATCTTCCAATACAGGCAGAACCTGAGGTAAAATCATAAAAACTCAAGTCTAAGCACAGAGCACAGTGAAAGCATTTCCCTTCTCTCCGGCCAGTGTTGCCTCATATCACAGTTGCAGTGGAAGGAGCCTTACAAGAAAACACAGCAATAAGGACCAGAACAGGCCACTAGAATCTTTTCCTTCTCAGCAAATGCAAATGCATCAATTGATAAACAACACTATTTCCAGTTTCTCTACAGAAAACTAAGATGTTCTGTAGCACAATGAACAAGCAGTGAACGCTGTAAAGACATCTGTTTTAAAAAGTCATTAACAAATATGTGTCACTGCACAATATGAAATCTGGGTGTGAGTTTTGGGTTTTCTGCATTTCTGTTCAATAAGAAATTTTTTTTTTGGTGACTGTAAAGCCCTCCTTTTGTTGTTTCTGATTTTATCCCTCTTAATAATTTACAAGACTGCCTTGAACTTTATTTCACCCTTTGAATTTCAACTACAAAGTTAACAACTGATTATGATTCTAGTGCAAGATAAATATACAATTCACAGAAGAACAAAATTCCATGAATATTACTTTATGCTAGACATCAACAACAAAAAAAAAATCAGAAATCTGTTTCACCATCAACTCCTAATGTTTCCATATAGCACTGTATTAGGCCCATGTATGCCAGACATTCAGTAAATGTCAGCTACTGTGATTAAGAACCAGGTTACTGTAGCCTTCACTGGATACCACAGGAAGGGGACACAGAGGAAAGGGTAGCTAATCTAATCATTCACACAAAGGAGCAAAGGTCACAGATGGATCATTACCTCTCAAAGACAAGAAGTAATTACTCTTATAACAAAGATGAATTTCAACATTAATAATAATCCTTATTACAGTATATGTCATGGAAAAATAGTGGGGGCTTCTTAACATTATTATTGTGAATACTCACGCACACATTGAAAGCTTAAACAAGATTTTATTATTTACTGAACCTGTCCTCCTTCAGACAAATTTGTAATAGCCTTTTTTCAGCTGCTCCTTTTCCATTTCTTAAAACAGCTTACAACATTACTGTTGCAGAAATCTAGTATTTCTGATTAATAATCTATTAAATGCATGCTCTAGGTATTTGTAAAGACCATACAATGTATTACATGTTATAGCTGTTAAGAGTTCATGAGCTGGTTGTACATCTAATTCTACTATATCTTGGCAGTTTACTCTGGAGTCACAGATGAAAGTCTATTAATCTTATTCCATGAGGACCTTCCTCTTTTGATGAAAAGTTCATCAAAAAAATAGACCTAAGAATATACACAATACAAAAAAATATTGCTGAGTAGAGGCAATACCAGTTTTTATAGGCCTAACAATATATCAATTCCCACATTTCACTGAGTATGGTACATAAGAACAAGGTTCTGAAAGAGCTATTGAAAGTCATTATGTCTTAATCTGTTTCTCTAATATTTTGAAAATTGAAAGTGTGTCCAGATGTGGTTTTCAGCTTAAACTCCCCTGAGCCAGGCAGCCTTACTTGACATAAACCTCATCACCCATGTAATGTAACTACTACCTATATAATGTCCTCATATGCAAGATCTGTACAACTTTCTGCACTGGAATTTGTGCTGCATTGTTGCTATTTACAATGCCCGTTTTCAGGACACAAACCCTGCTGACTATTATAGAAAACCCAACTTCTCATACTCTGTAAAATAAAAACAAGTAGCATTGCTAACCGTTTATATGCCTTTAAAACTCTGCTTCTAGAACTCCATTGCTTCTCCATGGTTCTCAATCTTTTTAAGGTTGTTGTATTAAAAAAAAAAATTGTTTCTCACTTATATACCAGAAAGATCCTATGGGAGCCATGATGGTCACCTGAAATCTGTTGACAAGGATGGGGATGAACCAAGAACGGATAGGTTTTCCCCAAGAGGGTTATTTGGAAAAAGAGGAGCTGACATCATCTTTCACATTACCACTACATAAGGCAGACTATGTCACATTACTCACCCATGCTCATCTTAATAGGTAAATTTTCTCTGCTCGCAGCTTCCACAAGGTGTCTCCTGGCCTCCATCACAGCTTCCTTTTGTTTGAGGTTCATGAAGGACTCCCAGAGAGCTTTGGCAGCTGGATCACTATAAGAAAATGACACGGCTACACTAAATATTGCTTGAATAATGGAGTAAGCTTAAGACAACATTTATGTTTTGAGATGAATGCTTCTACTTAGTAATCTCACAGGTGGGCAAGATACAAACAAAACTAAAGTGATATAAAAGCGTGATTATTCTTAGCAGAACAGTTCCTACAGTTTTACAGAAATAAAGCTAGATTTTTTTGCTACCAACTATAAAGCATTAGAATTCGCATATAATAAATAAGCATGTCATTCTCAAAGTAACCACTACTGTTCAACTAGGGGAATATCAGTCCAAACTTCTTTGGTTACTAAAAAGCTACGGAAGAGATGGGTTCTAACTTCCCCATGAGAGTTTATATCCAAAAGCTGGTACTTCCAGTGCTGAAGGCTGTTGTTATGAATTGATGAACTACCATCACTCTGGATTTCACAGATTCTCCACATGTGAAATGAATAATCCATAGCAGATAGTAACTGTCCTTATGATTTCTGTAATTACAGATTTCCTTTTTATTGTTGCTGCTGCTAAACTTAAATTAGGCATTTGTGTAGCTCATCTGCACTCAGTTCCCTGTCCGTCTTCTCTTTCCTCCAGGACACTGCTTTTGTTGCTGGTGTGAAACAATTCAGTATTCTCTCAGTGGCAGGGGAGGATAAGGGAGGAAAATCCCTTGCTTGGGACTAACTTGGGATTAACTATGCTGATGTTTTTTTAAAAATTTATCTTCTGTTTTAAAGGAAAAGCTTCCCTCTGTTTTTTCCTCATGAGACATTTAACTCCTAAATATATTTTGATATCATTTACAACATGCTTATAAACATGCCAAAATAAGCTTGTTTCATGGAAATAGAAATATAGAGTAGTTCATTTGATACCCATTCATGAGCAGCTGTTCTTACGCTCTGCTGCAACAGCAGGGCTGTATTTAGCAAATCTGTGCTGTCTCCCAAACCAGGTAAGAGGATAGCCAAGTCTCACTCCTGACATCCCAGCAACCCACATCCTCTGTCAATGCCTGAGTGGGTGGAAGGACCGTGGGAAGCAGGTTGAGTTACCCTTCTTCTGAACAAATCACAAATGAATAGGAAGTGCAAATTTCACCCTACTACCATGCTTTAAGGAAAAAAAAAGTCAGATGACCTAACACAGTCTCTCCATTTCTCTTGCACACTGCCTGAAAGCAGCACAACTTGACCTTCTTCTAGGCACAGAGGCAGGGGGCAGCACCTCCCAAAAGCGGCTGGGGCACCTGCAGCAGCTCCCTCTACTCCATCACCAAGCGTGATCTGAGCACTGATACTGCAACTGTTCATGGGCAGCAGCTCCAAAGAGATTCCTCACAAGAAAAGCGACAGTGATATGTAACATACAATAGTGCAAGAAACAAGAGACTTCCAAAGCAACTAGATGCTTCAATAAAATAAAAATAATTTCTTTATGGAAAGGGTTGACAAGCGTTGGAACAGGCTCCCCAGGGAAGTGGTAGAGTCACCATACCTGGAAGTGTTCAAAAATTGGTAGACCTGGCACTTTGCAGAATGGTTTAGTGGGCATTGGAGTACTCAGTCAAAGGTTGGACTTGATGATCTTGGAGATCTTTTAATGGCTCTGATTCTATGATCCTCAGGTATGCTATTTTTACAGATTATCTACTCAATCACAATGCAGTCCTCCCCACCCACCATCACTTTTAAGCGCATTGTATTGATCCTGTTAACATCACATTCACAGGGTACGTCTCACTGTCATTTATAATTGTGCCTGATGTTTGGATTTTATAAGGCCACTGCATTGCCTGTTAACTAATCACTTCCTGAACATACAGTTCCAATACCAAATCTACAGAGAGCAGGAATTGGACCTGAAACAGCAGGAAGCTAGGTTTGAAAATATGTTTTTCCCTTGTCGGAAGAAAAGTCAAACTTCTTTTTAAGATTTTTAACCTGTTGTCATTCTCACAAGTCTCTTCATCGCCATAAATGTAAGCACAGAGTCTCAAACAAACAAGACACCAAGGGCTAGGCCTTTCAAACAAAGGAAAACAAGCTACATAAGGAAGCTAAAACAAAAGCCTACCAGATTTTGCACAGCTTTTTGTAGTCTCATCTTTCTCACTCCTATACTTCATAAAGATACTTAGCAAACAGTAAAGTGTGGAAAACGCATCCCAAAAGCATCTACAGAAGTCAGTAAAAGTCAGAGCATATGTGATAAAGTTATACCATTTTTCCATTATCCTTGCTTGCTGCTCTCCCTTTCCACACCATGTGTGGATCGGTCCTGTCACTTTAGACAGCAAGGTCTTTGAAAGCAACATGTATCATCATCCCATATTGTAGCATCACTAGGACAAGTCCCTGTTTCATCTGGTACTCCTACTTGTTAAGAAACTACAATACCCCTCCAAAATAACAGACTCATTATTTTAAACTAAACAAAGAAAGAAAAAATGAGTCATACTAATGCTTTAAGAAAACAAAAAAAGGGAGGGGTGTGGATTTGCTTTTTGCTTTGTAAACTCTTTCATCCTCCTTTAGCCACAGTAGGTTTTTCTTTAATCCCAAAGACTAAAGTTTGCAGGATCCCTGAGTATTGCTTTAATATACCAAAAATAGCAAAAAGCGAAACAACTGTGGTACAGCCTAAAAGCAGCTGAGAGTCAACCACACTCCTGTATGCTGCATCTCTGTGCCATCCAGAGTTTCTGTAGGCATTTCTCTTCCCACTGCTTTGCAGAATACTTAGTGCTTAGGTATCATATATATAACTATATATAAGCAGGATGAGGTCAATGGATATCAATAGCTAACACAGTCAACTGACTAGGTCAATCCACAGGAAGCAACAATTTTTAAGCTCAGCCATTCTTTTTTAATATATATATATATAATAGAGAAGAAGAGCCACAGAAGTACTTGTATGTTTTCTGCTGCAAACACTTTTCTTGTTCCCCCTCTATTACCCTTTCCAAGAAGGGCTTTTACTTTGAACAACTGCCCACTTTTACCCTTCATCAGTGACAAGACAAGAATGACTGCTGGGAATGAGTCAGTAGGACATAGTACAGGGCTTTGGTGTTGCCTCTCGCCTGATCTGAGAAATTACCACAGCATTTTCCTTTTAGAGATTTCTAACACTCAGAAAATATATTATCTTATCTTACCATTTTGGAAAGACATTTGTCTGTGACTGCCTTCCAGCTCTTGTCATGGTGCCCTTCCCCTCCTCTTTTTCCCATTTGCAGTTCCTCTGCTTTGGTGCAAATGCCCTAATCCAGTGACATTGGTAATCAGTGATTTCTATGGAATCCAGTACCCCAATTCACATTTCTCCCTCCTCTTGCATTCCTTGACTTCCTATGAATTATATATTGATTTTACACATTATCTAGTGAAACTCTGCACTCTGAATGTAGTTTTCTGAAACTAAACAGTTATTTTAAAAGCAATATTATAAATATTCTATGCATTACAAAACTTTTAAAATATATTGTCTGAATGATGATGTTTTGCTAAAGAAAAAATAAATCCTTTACAGTTACAAAACAACTCACAGACTCAAAACCACCCTTCAAAATAAATGTCACAAAATTAGGTAAATATTACAGTACACACTTCTGTGCATTTCTATTACAAAATGTTTTGCAGGGCACAGCAAGCCTGACGAAGAGAAGAGAATGCTGAAATTCAGGGGCCTCTCCAATTAATCCGTTTCACCAAGATTAGAGTTTTGCTCATGGATTTGATACCCTGTCCCTTCCTTTCATTGTTACCTAATCAACCTGTTATGTCAGAAAACAGAATTTAATAAGAACAAGTGTAGCAGTAACCTGGTAGAAAGCTTATTAAACAAAAATATCACATTAAGTCCAGAAAAAAAGCAGAAGTCTTTGAAAAGCCCCACTGGACACAGTTTATACCATTCGATCTATATAAAGCAGTCTTTGACAGACATCTCATAATTGCAAATGTCACTTTTTTTTTTAATGAGACATTCTCTGTTCCAAAACTAATTAAAATTTAACTGCATATAATATGTATTTTAAAACAACAATGAAAAAGATTATAAAGAAGAGGGAGAAAAATAGACAACTAAAAGATGTCACTTCCCTACTTCTGGTATTTGCATACCAGTTTTCAAAGCTGAATCATGAAGACAGAGGGGAAAAAGGAGCAAATCATCAGACCCATAGTCTATACGAATCCTAAAATGAGACACCAGCTGGCAACAGTGCCAGGAAAAAGGTGCTGATGAGAATCAGTCAGAAAGACTGGGATGTTCCATGCTGACTAAAGCTTGATGCAGGTGTTTCAAAGCAGCTCCAATTTGTAGCCTCCAGAGGCATGCTTTCTTTAATTAAAGATAGGATAGATGGAAAAACAAAAATACAAATCAATAATAAAATAATTTAGCCATGAAGGGGCTAACTAGCTGGCTTCTCAAATTTACAATATCCAAAGGAAAGACCACACAATGAAAACTGTTGTTTACTAGTAGCAAGATGCTAGGTGAAAAAGCCAAAACCCTGAGCAGAAGGGTGCAGTACCTTTTCAGTTCTTTTGCTGATGAGGCACTAACTTCAGCAACATTCACTGTGAGAGAGCTTGCTTTCATTCCCATGGAACTCCTTCCAGTAACATGTTCTGACCATTAAACTATTTGCTTGATCTAGACATTCACAGGTTGATAATCAAATGCCTAACCTTGAATCTGTTAAAATAATTGTATCTCATTCTCTTGATCTGGTCTGGTACAGTCCTGCAAGGACAACACTGCCAAATTTATCTGATGACAGAAAGTGCCCCTATCCATGATTATTTGTAGGCTTAGTTCTCAAAGCTACTCATTTTGAACAAATCTGGGGAGAACCGGGAGGTTGGTGGCACTGTGATGTGCTATTACCAAGCTGCAAGCAGTAGTCTGGAAATAGGTGAAATCAAGCACCAGTCAACAGAGAGCAAACTCTCAGAGCAGATGCAAAACTAGAGGCAAAGACAGAAATTTGGGGGCACTTATTATCCTGAGAGGGTCCAGTGCACAACCCCACAATTTACCCTTGGCTGGTAAGAAACACATCTTGCTTCACACCACTAATATAAAAAAATATTTACTTCCCTTACTGTTTCACGTCTTGTCTATTATTTACAAATTATTAAAATATGGTCTTCCAGGTCTCTAATACAAGAGCAAAAGGTCAGGAAGCAACAAGTCTATACTAGAAAAAATGTTCATTCAGTTACTAAATGCTCCCCACTTACAATTACGTTTTCAGTTGTATGAATAGACCATTCCTAACCCCCCTAGTATTTATAGTATTAGTTTGGCAATATATTTCTTGAATCAGCATGAGTAATTAACCAATAAAAACAAGTCAAACACTTACTCAAGCAGCATACCATAATCACTAAAATTATCAGCCACATCTGTAGTCTCTGGCAAGCTATTGCGAATTATTTTGATGTGATCTAATCTCCAGTCAAGGAAGATAAAAGTGACATGTATATTATCTATTACTGGATTTTTGTCTGGACTTCTTTGCCTAACAGGACAAATTCTGGTCATCCTGTTTTCTCCATATAAAACACTGGCATTTTTTTCAGTTACATGTAGGCCTTGCCATGTCCCCAGGCTTACCAAAAACCAGGTCAAGAGTCTCTTCCGTAACCTTTCCAAAGGCCAAACTGAGAAATCAGTATCTACATACAGTTTCCTTCTCAGATCTCCTGTAGCTCAAATTAAGTAAGAAAGAGATGACTTTGTACAGTTTTGTTTTGGTTTTAAACTCTTGGAGTCAGGTGAAAGCACAGCCTACATCATAAACAGCATAAACAGCAAATAACCAGCTGGAGGACGTCATCCAAGCAAGACACTAAGGAAGAAGGAATAAGCAAATGTTCTTATTTATACACCTGGCAAAGGACATGGGATTTCAAACAGCAATTCGCTGACACATGCTCTGAATAGGCATAAAATAACTGTGAGTGGGCTTCAAAAATTAATCAACTGAAATGAAAGAATTTCAGCATAACAAAGTATTTCGTGTTTATACTTTCACAGATAAAAAAATTAAAAGGAAAATTGTGATAGTCTCAACATGCGACAGATTCTGTGATTATTATATCAGCAAAGCTTTCACCTTCTGTCTATATAGCTTTACAGCTCAGCTGCACCTGTATATTTTCACAAGAGAAAGCAAGAAGGGAAAAACTCAGTAAAGATTAAATTAGAGCGTCATTAATATCAAAAATCTCCCCAAAACTGAGTGACTGCTAAGGGAAAAAAAGCGTACTGCCAAGTCTTGCCTTTGCAATAACACACATTTGTTTAAAGACAACACAACACTCACATTAAGTGCACAGCACTTCAAAAAACAACACCAGGTGGTCAGAAGATCATTACTACGATGGACAAATCCATGGCTGCAATATGTCATTTGAATACCGATAAACCAAAGAGAAGCACAAGCCTGTGATAAGATGCAATGATTTGGCTTTGAGCCTGGAGCAAAGGGCCACGTATCAACAGACATCCTCCCTCCTCCAACTGCCCTGATATTTTGGAGACAGCAGAGGCTGCTCCAAGGCTACACCGGATATACTGTGAATTCCTGGGGACAAGCGCCAGCCTGACAACTGTGGTGGGGACAGCCAAGTCCCTGACTGCACCCCACTCCACATAGAGCAGCCCCCCACTGGAAACAACCAACAACATCTGGAACAGCCTCCCCCGAACAGCAGCTCCTCCATGCCACAGGGACTGTGTGGATATGCTGTGGACAATGTCGCGTGGTTGAGAAGAGCTCTATACTGCCATGTTCCCAGAACACAGCTGGGCTCAGAGAATGAAGGTGCTCTTCATTTCAACCTTCTGAAAGTGACCAAAGAGCTCCAATATAATTTATCTAAAATTTTCCATACAGAAACAGCTATCAGTGTTTCCAGGAGTTCAGTCTCTAGCATGGCTGTGATTTGAGTGCATCCCAAGCACATGCTCTTGATGGGCTAAGCCAATATATGTTCAACTAAAGATTCAGCAATACTTTCCTCAGAGAAGAACACAAAATCCACAAAAATTTAATTTTCAAATAAATTTAAGTTGCACATCCCCAGAAGGGACTAACACCATTTATTTCTAAGAAAGCAAAACAACTCTAAGTTTTAAAGTGGTTCTTAGCAGTAGACTGTAATTGTGCTGTTGAACACTTTGTACAGTTGGCAGATCTGCTCAGCCTAATTAAATGCACTTCAGACAGTAGAAACTTGAACTATTTTCCAATCCATCCTAACCTTAGAAAAAAAGTATACAAAAAGCTAATGTCATCTTGGTATTGTGCTCGCAGAAAACTGCAGGAGTATGGATATTACCACCTCTGCCACAGAGTAGTAAACTATTGCAACATGGCATAACACATGAAACCTTTTAAAAAACCAAGTTCTTTGCAGCCCTTCAACTTAGAACATTATTCTCATATCCTCACTTAGATGTGCATTAAAATGCTTCCATGTATTGGTTTTTATGATTAGAACATGACTATAGTAAAAACTAAAAAAAAGTGTCCAACAGCCAATACCAAAGAACATAAATATGTTCCTGAATAATTTAATGGTTATTTCCCAGTTTCACTCCAAGCCCTCAAGGCAGTTGGTGGGTGTAATCTGTCCTAGACTCAACTGTGGCTGTATACTTTGGCACTGAGTCAAAACAGAGAGGTTATTGTTTGATTTATATGCCAAGAGCCTCATAGATAAAGGGCTAATGGCAGGCTGATAGCTTCAGCCTTTGCATATGGTGTTTATACAGACCCTTCTTTCCTCTCCATCCTTTCTGTGTATACTCCAGGAAGGCTGTGTCACATCAAGATCAAGTTAATTAATTAACTCATACTAGCATAATTTGATTGATAAAACAATTGATTCACTAAAGGTCACACAGAGTGCTGTTAAAACACCAACTTTTCTGCCTCAACAACACAAAGTTTTGAGATTTTCATTTTTCCACACTTGAAACAGGAATTGTAAAGAAATAATCTCACTAGAAAAACAGATGAAAGAAGCCATGAGAAATTCATCTGTCAATTAAAACTGTACGGCAAAATTCAGAAGAAAATCAGTGCTTCATGAGATACTTAAGCAAAAAATAAATCATGTCCTACAACAGAAACAGTCATATAAATGAATTTTCTGTATTGTTAGTTCTGTAAACTATTGAGCTTCACCCAAAAGAAAACTGGAGGCCTTGCCTATGTGATATACTTTGCTATTTACTATATCCATACTATATTAGTATGTAAGCTTCTGTACTGTTAAAATAGTTCAGTACATAGTCCTGTATGACTAAATTATTATTTATTAGATGTTGGAAAACTTCATTATCAAACTATTCAGTTAAGTACTTTTCTGCAAGACACAAGCACCATAAAATTTTAATTTTAAAAATATAATTGAATTTTAAAAATATAGAAAAAGGTCATTAAAATAAGACAATTCTTAAGAGTATTTTGTCACCAATTTATTTTAAAACATTTTTTTAATAACAGACATATAAACAGAAGCTGCCAGGCATTTAAAAAGCAGTTCTGAAATAATATTTGAAGTGTTGCAAATCAGCTTGCAGCCAGGAAGGCTGAAGTGCTTTGAGCAAAACTGGGAGCTGCTTATCAGCCACCAGTTTTACAATGGATTCTCCTCTGTACTACCTGAAATATCTGTAGTGATAGTATCGCTTCTCACCTGTAGTGAAAGGTGAGAAGCGACAGGAGTTTGTCAGTTCACTGTAGTTCAATATCCAGGTATACATACCAAGGAAATGCAGTCTTTACTGGACTAATACAGTAGATTAATTCATAGAAGGGCAAGATTTGTCACTAGAAGTCAAAAATTTCATACTGCTTTGCCACTTCCCCTGTTTTTGCTTTGGCATGGATATCCTTGTGCCAGTGATATTGATCCAGCATGCAGAATCACTCTGCAAATCAAACCAGGAAGCAAAGAACTTCTCTTGCCTACTGTTTGACAGCTGGGAGGGACTGCCAGGCAGTTCTACAAGATACAGCCCACGTTTTCCTTCATTACTGGTTTTGTCTACAGCTGACTCAACAAGGCCATAAAAACCCACAAGAGGCGGAGCACTGGGGTTACTCTTTGAAAGCTCTGGCTCACAAAAGCAAGGTATTTTGTAGAGTGCACTGGGAAAAGTTGGTTAAAACATATCAATAAGACAAGGAACAGTTACTGTATACAAGTTATTATATTCAAGCTATGATATTTACCTTCATAAAGGCACACCTACATATATTGACACTTTGGGCAATGCCAGCCAAGGTAACTTGACTTTTTGCAAACATTTTCAGACATGGGATGATAAAACAGACTACTGATTACCATTAGGAGAAGAGAAAATAAGATTCACAAGACACAACTAGTGACTAAGACCAACAGTAATAGGAAAGTGTGCTTTGAATTTGTTACTGGACATCGTGACAGAGTTAAGTTTCTGTTCATCGTATAAAGAAGCATATCGAAGTATGGGACAGGATTTTCACTAACATAGTAGCAAGGTCTAAAATACGTTGAGAACACACAAAATCAAAAGTTTATTTCGGACAGGCAAAAACTGTGAAAAGAGTGATATCAAATCAGTTTTTAAATATCGTAATTTTAAGTTGCAAAACTACTGTTTTGTACAAACTATAAACTACTATGTTCCAATAAAACCATGACCACTATACTCCAAACCAGGAAGAAATATGCCCCCTGTTATCAGTAGACCATGGGAGAACTTAAAAATAAACAATTCAGGAGGTACTTATAAACACAACCCCAAATACAGCAACCCCAAAATGTCACACGGCTTCTCTGTTTACCTACAGTTCTTTGCTTTAGGATGAATTCCTTTTCCTTCCTTTACAGATAATGGACAGTAAATCAGACTCTTAACATTTGACATATTTGTGGTCCCACAGGTGAACTGAATTACCATAAAATTTAAGAAATAATTATTAAAAGGTTGGCAAGGATTCAGTTCACATCAGGAATTAATTAAAAAGAAGGGAAACAAATCCTCCCAACAAAAGTAAATGACAACATAGCATTCTACATTTTGCCTTTTTTTCCCTTAGGTAAAAAAATAAAAGAGAAACTTAGCTCTTTTTGGCTTATTCATATATCTACTTTACAGATGGCCATACTTTTAATTTATAAGATGTACACAAGTCTGATGAGTGTGGTCAACCAGCATCTGAAGCACGTTCATCTCTTGCCAAACCCACCATCTTCAGTTTTATCAAACATTTCCTCAATCCAAGCATCATGTAAACTTGTAAGGACAAGCATTTTAATCACAGTCTTGTTTCATGTTGATCTAAATATAGGCATATTTGTATAGATATATATATATGCTGTGATACACATACAGTAAGTTTTTTGGCTTCAGAAAGCCAAAAAGTTTAACATACACACTTCAGCATCTGTGACACAAAACAACTTCACTTGCTAATAACCACATACAGGAGACAATGCAGCTGTGCACAAATGATCTTAGTAAAAAGTAATGCAACTCCACTCAGTGCTGCTTCCAGTATCAAAGAATAATAGTATAAAACAATGACACCAGTGTGCATTAAACCAAAATAGAAAAATATTTCAAGACAGCAGAGAAAAAATCCCTGAACTGTGTTTTACCATAATACAAGTCAGCACAAAAGCACGCATGCACACGTACACACAAAGCACCTGAAAACTGATTTAGAAATCCTCTTATTCTATTCCATTTATATAGATGAGCAATACAGAATTTCTGTTTCAGCTTAATATTAGAACACTTACTAGTAAAAAATTTATTATAAAACATTCAGAGCTTTTTTATGTAGAATTATATATATATACACACATCAATACATATATATTTATTTCAACTGATAAACTGATATGATCACATTCAATAATCCTCTAGACAGAAAGCATTTCTACAACGTTTCAGCTGATTATAAAGGGCCAATACAGCACTTTCCTGTGTTAAAAACTGAAATTACACAGTCCAACAAACAGCATGGGGAGCTATGGGTTCTGATCCCTTTTGAGTTCTGTTTATTCTAGCTGTTCTTAAGACCATTAATATCCACTTGAACCTGTAAACTTGAAGGTCAGCAAAAGGTGAAGCATAAGGAAGCAATATAATGTGGAATATTCAACTGGATTATATACTGTGAAACATTAAGGTAGTGTCCTTAAAGTACACTTTTTAAAAATCTTTTCCTTAGTAGCAGAAAACATCGGAAGATAAACTCCATATTAAGCCAGAGTTTAATTTGGAGTATTTACAGAATGACTAGCAATTCCTTTTAGTTAGTAATTTTAAAATTTACTAACTCTGCCTTTCTAGAAAATGCTATGCAATCAGAACAAAATTAGTAAAAAAATATTTATCAAACAGTCCAGAGATGGAATAAAACTACACGCCAAAACTGCAGTATTGTATAAATATCTTACCACTGTCACAAGCAACATAAACCCCCTAACCTAAGCCTACACTGATTGTTGCTGTTAAGCTACAGCAGTGACATGTTATGTCACATGTATAAACTTGGGACCAGCAGCACTGAGAACACACAAAAGCCTTACAGATACAACATGTCTCAAGACCAAAAAAAAAAGGATCTGCTTGTGGACCAAATATCAAGCAAAATCTCTGCAACTCCTGGACTACTTACTACTCATAGCTATCCTTCTGTAAACGACCCATGACAACACTAACAAAGCTATACGTGCAGATAAACCACGTCATCTCTATTTGTGACATCAGAAGAAAATATAAATATAAATCATTGTGCTCTATATTTGCTGTGGCATCCGAGTGCAGTACATCAAATCTGTAAAACAAACTGACTAAACAGAAGAGGCTGATATTGCAGGGAGAAACTGCTTGGATCAGGACTCTTCACCTTCCCCAAACTACCCTGTGAAAAGGAGAACTAGTGCTTAATTCCATAAAGCCTTGTTGCCCACAAATTACAAAATTACTGGATTTAAGTTACTGACCAATACACCAAAGCTCACTTTGGAAAATTCTGATTTAAATTTAACACTGAAAGACACACACACACTGGAAGTCATGTAAGCAAGCTGACTTAGCTTTCCAATTTTGTATGGCAGCTGATACTGCTACAAGATAATTTCTGCATCAGCTATCAAATGTTTTGGCAGAAAGAAAATGCCTCTAAACAAGTAAGGCAGCTCTGGCAAACTATTAGAAGAAGCAAGAGCACAAGCATGAAATGGCTGGCAAAGGACCAGGCTCTCCCTAAAAAAATTTCTGAAGCCAGCTCTACTCACATTCTACAAAACCAACTGTCAGTGATGTTTCACACCATTACATGACCACTGTGCAAACTGCAGTATGTTTTTTGTCATCATGCTAATTCTGGAAGATGTTACCCTGAGGCAACTCTTGAGGAAACGAAGGCACATTTGGGAAGGTAAAGAGTGCAGGGAAAGGAACCCATGTAGAGCTGTTGCTGCTCACCAGGCTGAAGCATGAGTGGAAGGGAAGCATTAGACACGCAAACAGCCTTAAACAGATGCCATGCCTGGTAATTGTACCAACAAGAAACAGACCATCATCCTCGCCTGAAGTCCTTTTATGACAGTTACTTATCGACTTCAAGAACCTCTGAAGTCTATAATCTTGCACGATTATTACCCTGCAATCAAAAGCCTCTGGTTGTCTTAACATACATGAATTTCAGTGTGTCTCTTTCAAAAGTTGGATTAGCTCAAAAACTTTACTGAAACTTAAGTATATCAAGAAAAGAGGGATTTTATTAATCTTTTTTTAAGGCTTATTCTTTTTGATCTACAGCAAGTGTACTTAACAAACACAAGGTTGGATCATTTTAACCCTTTCTGCTGACAGCCTAAGCAGAGGGAGCCAGCAGTTTACTTTGCGAGTAATGGAGAACAAGATACATCCCAGGAAAGTAGGGCTGGTTTTGACAGAAGCCAACTGATGTTTACTAATCCTTGAAGTATTAAATCCCACTAAGCTCCATGTTGTATACAGACATGATTTTGAACACGTTCTGTGCAAAGAGAAAAGCAGATTAACTACCCAGTGGGCAAAGTGTCCTAGCTCTAAGATGTGGTCAGGACACCTCAATATAGTTTAACTCTATCCTTCCTCTAACCCCTAGCTACTCCTTTTAAAAATTATGTTATTAAAAAGTATGTAATACATACTATTAGAATTTTTTGCTATTAACCAGCTGGAAAGATTCCCTCCCTTCTGCAATAGCTTCACAGCACTTACCTCTGCAGAAGAGCCTCTATTACAGGCAACACATTTAGGTACTTTAAAACTTTTCCATTATTCAGTAGTACTAAAGGGGGTCTTAAACAATTATGGTGATACTGGGGCACTCTGTGGATAACTATGCATCATACTTGAACTTGGACAAAAAATTTCTGTTCCAACCAAATACATGGCAGTGTTGTCACTTCTTGACAGATATTCAGGACTAAGCTTCTCTGTATTGATTCAGCATGGGACCAGATCTAGGAGTGCTCCCTCCTATTCTTCTCTTGCAACCCCACCCCTACAGCCAAAATATATTCCTTGGAAGTCTTTAAAGTTTTCTCAAAAGGGTCTCCTGTAGAAAGAATACAAAGGTAAGATGCACAGCCTCGAATAGCATGTTGATTCACTGTCAAGTAGAATTAAAAACCGACCAAACAAAAATCAAACAAAAAACCCCAAAACTAAGGTTATTCCAGCTGTCCATCACCATTCAAAAGCAGAAATGGCACCTGATCTTGAGACCCCAGAGCAACAATTAAATTCAGGCTGATCCAAATAAACAACCAAGCACACCACAGCAATTAGAGGACTGCCAGAAACAAAACAACTGATATCCAGATGAATGCTGAGACCAGTTTGCTTCCTTCAATATAAACAAATAGAATTTCACTTTTCACTGCTTTTTCTTTAGACAGAAGTAGAATTGTTTACTGTGACCTGATCCACCCTGTTTTGCAATTAGAAGATCTGGATATATACTACTTTACAAGGTAAAGGGAAGGTTTGATGCTGAAAGGCTTCCTAAATGTATCACATTCCTCTTAGCCCTCTTGGCCACTGTAATAAAGCAGACCATCATTCCAGCACTACCCTGAAACTCACTCTTGTTCCTCTAATGGTGGCCAAACTCTGCAGGGGGTGAAGGAAAAGAGTGCATAGAAATAATTTCTTAAAACTTTCTAATACTCATAACCATCACTTAACCGTGTCTGAGTTTCAATTGGCTGCCTTTCAGACCAACAAAATGGTTCAGCAAAATGTTTCATTCCTACAAGCTACAGGACAGCTTATGCAGAATGCCAGACCAAGTTACTGCATGAAACAAGTTAATTGAAAGCTTCTGAGCAGGATTTTGTGCACTACAAGGTACAGCAAAATTCTTGGCAAGCAGCTCTTTAAAGTGTGTATATTAAAGAGTTACTTGTCAGGGATTTTAATTTCAGTCTTGGGCAAAGCAATGAATTACACTAAATATAAAGTCTGATCCTTACAACAAGCGTATTACTTGAGAATATTACATGTAACACAATAGGTTACTTTAGAACATTCTGCTCTGCGTTTTAAAGCTATTGCATAAGGTTATTTTAATAAAAATGATTCCAGGGAAAGAGCAGTTAGTAATGAGGTGCTGACAATTGAATCTACATTCGGGGATTGCACTGGAGTGCCAAATCCACTTTTACAGATGCGCTGGTTAGCTATCCAGTAGATGTCCTGAAGGCATGTAAGACCAATGTATTTTGGGTCACGTTTGGCAGCAGAGATAGATGAGACAAGTGAAAACATTTACCAAGAACACATCTGAAGTGTGTTTTTCATATTAGACAAATGTAAGAAAATAAACCCAGATACCATGGAATGCCAGGAATTCCTTCTCCTCAATGTTTTTGATTTGCAAGGGCCACTCCTTTGACCTCCCTCCCTCATTTGCTTGCCTAATGCCTGGAGTCATCAATACAACCTCTTGACTAAGCCATTTTGAGGCCTTAATGTACAAAAAACCATCACCACAGATGGAAACCAACCCTTTCCATTAATGATTCAGTTATCACAAAAATCACTGCTTAGTAAATTTTATAGTGTAACTACTTAAAACAGTCAAAGATACCCTTTTCATGAGTTGAGAACAGTATTCAAATAGATACTTTGAGATCCAAAATAAATAGTTTAAAAAAAAATAATCTGAAGCAGTCTTTACAACTTAAAGACGAGATGTTTAAATATGCAGGGCCAGATTCTTTGCTAGCATGTCAGTGAAACTTAGATCAACTCAAGGGCTGGGTCCTGCATATCTTCATTATTCCCCTCTCTTACTTCAAAGTAGCATATTTCTCATAGTTTCAGTGCAAACCTAGAGCCCTAGCTTCCTCAGATCTCATGCAAACCTAATATGGACAATTCTAGCTTTCAAAACCAAACTGACAGCTATTCAAAAAGAATAAAGCTCCAGCCTCAGGCTTTCATTTTTATAACCATTTCCATACTCTGGTTGATCTGTCACAGAGAAACAGATAAGGACTTCTGTCTACATTGTATATATTTATCCTGTGTTCTGGGTATCTTCTCAGAACCCCTTCCTGATACACTTCCTGATACACTTCTGCCTGCCACAGAATGAGTGATGAGAGCAGAATTTTGTTCTAATCTGAAATCTCTGGATTTTTGGTTGTCATTCAATATTAACTCTGCATCCTCCTCCCAAAGAGGGCTTCTATAATCAGTATGTTTGGTGCTGTCTAATTCCCTCCTCCTCCACATACCCTCCTTACCACCAAACCAAGTGCACCATTTGTTGGAGGTTGGGAATTTTTCCATCCTGTGGCTAGAGATACCTTAACGAGCCTTAACGACTGGGTACTTAAGGGACAAAGACACACTTAAGAGACTAAAAACATAGCCAGGTGTGGCAAGAGAAGAAAAGGTGGATGGTTGCGGGCAAAGACACGCTTGTTCCCGGGACTTGGTGGAGGAGACAGCTGCTGTTTCTTCTTTCCCTTCACTGCTGCCACGGGAGCTCAGCACTGCCTGGTTTTTCCTCCTTGCTGGAGTCTCTGCTACCCTTTTGTTCGCCCGCTCGAGTGGACAAGCTCTGCCGCCCAGTTTGCCGCCTTGAGATTCCCTGCTGCAGCTCCGCTCGCCGTGCAGCCGCCTCGCCCTCCGCTCCGTCCGCCATCACCGAGGACCTGAGCTCGCGCCACAGCGCCCCTGCCGGGTGTGACCGTAACTGCACCAAAGGGGAGGGGCGGTGTCTGGCAGCCCAGAGAAAGCTGCCACCGGGTTTCTGGGTTGTTTATTTGTTATTGCTACTGTTATTGTTGCTTGTTTTCCTCGTTATAGATACGAGTAAAGAACTGTTATTCCTTTTCCCATATCTCTGCCTGAGAGCCTTTGATTTCAACCTTACAATAATTTGGAGGGAGAAGGGTCATATCCTCTAAGGCAGGTTTCCACCTTCCTTAGCAGACGCCTGTCTTCCAAACCAAGACACCATTGATGGCATTTTCTGACCAGTCAAAGAAGGTCTGAAGCCACAACACATTCCCATCATTAATAAGAACTACAGTATTTTCTGCCGAGGGTTATTTCCTTTTTAAGGTGTAACTGGAGCTTGAGCATCCACATGCAGCATACACATTTGTTACGTGTTCTGTGGCTGTTTCTAGTTAGTGAAAATGACTCGATATGGATTTCTTGTTAGTTATTTAAATAAATAGTACAGTTGTGCAGAGAATTCAGTAAGGTCATAAAACTTTTTCTCTGCCACAGAAGATGTGAATCTTTTCCAGTTGAAGATAATTTTAAAAATATATTCATAACCTATGGAAACTAAGTGGTACTTGGTGGAGCAGAGTTGTCCAGAACCTATAGAAGGACTGCTTGGGAAGGACTGCAATTCATCACGGTATTAAAACTGGCTTGGTTTGGTTGATTTTCACAACCATTTTTGAAACTGTGAACAGTTATAAAGTAGCAATACCCATTTCAGCATCCCTATACTACACTTCAGGAAAACAATACACACACATGCACACTCACACACACAGAGGTGAGCGCTAGACCTAGGCATCAAGAAGTAGGTTCCAAAAGATCTGTCATCTAAACAGAAGCCAAGCTAAATATTATTTAGCCACGCTAAATAGCAGAGAAGAATGCTGGGATTTTGGCTCAATTAAATTAAAATCAATAGTTGTGTAGGTATTTATCAGTATAAAACCAGAGTATTTCTCTGTGCAAGATTCTGTCTACTTTTCAAAGTAAACGAATCTTCAAGCTCTGACAGGTAAATAGCTCACTTCACATAAATTTTACCTTGTGTAAACATTGATTCCTGGTTCATATTAAGCCTGGAATCATGAAATAACCCCAATCATATAGTCTAAACTTCCAATCAAACCTACTGCCAGCAGATAATACTGTTTTCTTCCCAAACATTACTTCGTCATCCAAATGAGCAGCTGTCATTTGTTCTCCTCATCAGTCTATTAAAGCACATTTCTCTCTGTTGTAAGATACAGTAGGCTTACTTTATAGTATAAGAATGATAAACTAAAACACCCCTCCAGGTCACTCAGTCACCCTCTGTCTGGCACTACAGTTGAACAGCAAATGAGTAATTCCACAGCATGTAATAAGGCCAATGCACATCACTGCATTTTAAAACTTCACTGTTGAGGTCATACAGGAGGCAAACTTTAAGAGAGCTGGCCAAGTGGAGTAAGAGCTAGTCTTAGAAAAATCTCACAACATCAGCTTAAGCAATAGTCTCTGGGAGATCATACTATAACACAAGAAAGATCAGAGTGCACTTTTAGAAAACCGTAAGGTCTACTTAAACAGATACAGTCTTTATGCTACTATTAAACTCTGAATACATCTGCAGGAAAATGCGCTATGGCCACACCAAGAGAAAAGCAGTTTCCAAACTTACACAGGGGAAAAAAGAAACTCACAAAATTCACAAACAAAAGCATTAAGGGAACAAAAAAGTGATGTCAGTTTCCAAAAAAATGCTACAGAGCCAAAAAACGATCTCTCCTAAGCAACATAAAGATCTTCCCTTTCTGTCCTGACTGCAGACATCAGTAGTTACTCTTTCTGGTAAGTCATCAGAAAGAGCTTTGTCCTTCTTTATATCTTGTAAGGAATGAACCTGCAGGACATAGCACAATGGTAACAAGGGATCAGCTAGAAGATAAACCAGCTGCAGGGTTGTACTCACTAAATTTCTTTAGCAGTATTAAGCTAGTTTGCTCTGATAACCAGCTGAAGATGCAAGTACTCAGGACATGTTGGTGGTTGGAAAAATTTCAGGCTAATATTCAAATTTATAGTGTCTTTCCATGGACAAAGGAAAGTCAAAAACTTGGGACTTAAGGACAGAAGTCAAATAGAGATTATATGGAGAATAATATAAATACAGGGAGTCCTTCTTCTTCAGAACTAAAAATATGTCTTCAAAAAATTAAGAATGAAGGGTTCTGATTTTGCAATTTTCACCTAACTGGTTCTACAGACAACAGCATCTCAAACCTCTTGAACCTTGTACTCTGAGGATTGCTATGATAGTGTCAGAGGGCCCAGGAAAGAAAATACAAATTCTGTCTGAATACTTTCATTATTAAGCCTGGGTAGCCCAGACAAAGAGGGCAGTCAGAGGTTCTCAAAGCACAAGAATGAAGTCTTGAGCAGTCCAGCTTCCCACAACCCCCAGAAGTCCTTTTTGTGGGCTGAGAGACATAGATAAGGAAGAGTCACCCAGCTGATGCCAAGAGCTTGTCAACCCAATTCATTCTTTATCTCAAGGAAAATAAGGTTCAAACTTCCCCTTATTTAAAACACAATTTCTAAGGCTTCTGAGCTCTGTCATAACAGGCAAATTGACAAAAATGTGGCACCTATTAGGCAGGAGAATGCTTGGATAAAGAACCCTCATGAGATTCCTCTGCTGGTTACTTCAACAAACTCACTAGTGCAGCAAACTGGAGTTTCGCAGAGCGGCAGCAAGGTCTTCTACCAATGCTGTATGTTACACAGCACAGGCAAGTTGGAGGTCTTGACCTCTTTCCAATATTTTCCACTCTCAGCACAGCCCTCTCACCCCTTCGTTTTTTCCATTTCAAGGAGATACCACGTTGAAAGGATCCGGGCAAATATACACATTTATTGTAAGATACAATAAATCTTATCAGCTTGTTCATCTCATCCTGTGGCAACAGTCAATTATGTTCATTTGATTCAGGCTGTTTTGAAACTGAGCAGAAAGCATCTCCTGGAAAGCTTGTCTTGAGTGACAAATCCCAGAAGCTGATGCAGCCAGGGCTCTTATTTCCAACAAGAAGAAGCCATGAGAAATTTCACAGACTTCGATTCAGTACTGTGCTTAAAGCCTGTATGAGTACAACAAAGCAGTGACCAGGAAGGTTGTCAGCCTAGGACCACGCAGGGGGGAGGGAGGAGGTAGGGATGCTGTGTTTGGGTCATTCCTACTGCCCAATCCACCACTTAGTGAAGCATCTCTTGGCTGGACTGCTAAAAAGGCAAAAGGTACCAATATAAAAACCCTCTAAAGCGCAATTCATCTTCCTGAAAATGACCTAGGTGGCACAACAGAAGTCCTGGAAGCACAGGGCTGGGATGCAATTTCACCTGTCATTGGTGAAAGAAAGTTTGAGAGTTTTATTTAATGCAATGTGATAACTGTTTTTCATATATTCTGCAGTTAAAACCTTCTCTCCGCGGAAGAGCTGCTTGCCTTGGTCAGAAAGGCAGATAGGAAATGGCTATACCATGGGTGGTGGCTTTTTTGGGGTTGGTTGGTTTTGGGTTTTCTTTTGTCTTGGGGGCGTTGAATTTAGGTTTAAAACAATCTTTAGGAGCAGAGTTCAGCAGAGCACTGCAGCAGAGACAGCAGGCACGGTCCCAGGAGTGCAGGAGCGTGCGGCTTCCACCAGGGGGAAGTGTCCAGCAGCAGAAAAGCTGGAGAAACACCCCAGTAGCAGGGACAGGCAGGGAGCACCCCGCTGTTGCTGAATCAACACCAACATACCGCGGCAGATCCAAAAGCAGTTTTTAGCATGAAGCTGTCTCCCTGTCTGAAAGAGCCTTGCCATCTTTTTGTTTTGGGTTACCCTTCCTCCTCTCCAAGACTCGTAGTGGATATGAAGCAATATAGTCACGACATCTGGATTTTCTTACTGCAATAGTAATGTTTCCTCTTTAATATTAACATTCCAGAAAGGAAAATTACTATAATTTATGCCATAAATTTCCAGCTCATTCAAGAATAACACTGTCCCAAATTACGTTTTTACTATAAGCTTCTAAAAACTTACGCATGCAAAAAAAAAAAAATTTGTACGGTTTTCTCCTAATTAATATCTACAGCTGATATAAAGGAAAATTAAAAAAAAAAAAACTGAAAATACCAAAAACATTCAAGAACCGTACTGTTACAAAAAACCCAACAAAACAGCAATATCCTTCAGATGCTTGTTCCCTGGTTAAAAAAACAAACAAAAAGACTCCAATAGAATAAAATCAACAATTCAGAAAAAGTCTATTTCCCAGACTGAAGAGAGACTTTATTCTCCTCTTCAGTTTTAATTTTTGTTGCCCTTTTCTTTGCCATACACAGACAAAAAAATCTTTCATTTGAAATCCACATCATATGTGTGATTGTTCAAAGAATAGTGCAGTGTGTGTTACACAGAGATCACTGGAACTGTTTCAGCAGTTCCCAGGAAAGTGGACCAGGTGAATACAACTCAAAACTGTCTCTATCCCCAGGGCAACAAAGCACTGTGAGAAGGAGTGGGAAGGGCACAGTACCAAAGAAAGCACAAATGGAGATCCTGTGTTTGACAGTCCTGACACTGTAACTCCCTTTGTATTCATTTGCACGGTTGTTTGCACCCCCAAAGATCAGAACCCCTAGGATTTTTCTGCCTTCAGTCTGCAACCTTGTATCCTGAGAAACTCCGTTTTACTGATTTAGAAAAGAAGCTCCTTGGAGAAGGACTACAAGAGCTAGACACCGAAAGAAATTAAGTGACCTGTCTGAGATCATACTGCAAGCTGACAGCAGAACCAGAACTGGAGTACAAGTCCCCTCACCTCATGGCCTTCTTTTACGTTCGGGGTTGTCCAAGTCCCACCAGCACCAAGGAGCACTGAATCATCACATCACGCCCAAATGCAAAGATGCAGCTGGAGCGAGGCTTTCTTCTCCATCCAAATTGTAGCATTTGTAAAAAGTACTGATCAGTCCAAAATGTGAATAACAACCTCCAAACTCAGAAGCATTGGGAGAAGTATGTATTTTCCACTGCCATTAACATGAGACATTGAAATTTTATCATTCCATCTCCAGAAATGTCCTAAATTTTAACCCACTTCCCCAGCACACCTACTTCTCCACTCCTCATACAAAGACCTAAGTAAAGATTTCTGAGGGATTCAAACATTTGGCGTGTATGACAATGCTTTCTGCATCACACCCATCAACATGGTCACTTCATTCTCAACTTGTTATTTCTCCCCCCAGTGCAAATACAGATGATTTTGTGGCTCCATCTGCTCTGTCAAAAGTGCCCAGACAGCTCAGCTATATTGCTTACTGAATTGCTTTAGGCGTAGCAGCCCAAACATGAACTGTGTTACATTAAAGTTTTTCATCTTTATAGAAAAATGCTTGCTGTAAGAATCCAATGGTTCTTTCTATACATATATATTTCAAATAAAAAATCTTGAATTTTTAAAAGATTTTAACACCATATTGAATTCTAAGAAACCTGCAAACTTCAAACATTGGAGAAAGGAATCAAAAGTGGAAAAACAGGCAAGAAATCTCTATTCAGCAAGTTCTTGAAATGTGCATAAGCAAATTAAATATTCCATTTATTCAGCAAAACAGGACAGAACATCAAAAGTGCTCCTGGCTAATAAAAAAGCAGACTGAAAAAAGAGCAAACATAGATATTCCTTTGGTTGCCCACAGTGTCATATGAATCTTTACTTCTTCTTCTCACACACCACAGGCCTGTGAACCCTCATCTGGGGTTTAGGGAGCCATGGGGACTTCATGCACCTCAGCTCCCAGCTCGCAAGAGGTGGAAAAGATAAACCTCCATCAAGATAAACTAATTACTGACCGCAAGATGCTTCAACATGCTAAAAAAAGAGCTTAAAACACAAGATGGGTGCTTTGAGAAACAATGTGGCCAAAATGTTATCAAATGTACAGGATGGATTGCTCACAAACACACAGAGCTTGATGTTCATCCAAACAGGCAACACCTAGAAGCCACTACATGTATGCTTAAAATCAGAAGCTGAAATTTGGATGAACTCCAAAAACACTGTATGGGTTATCAAAATACAAAGATCAGCAAGAGAACTGTAATCAATTTTTTCAAATGACCCCTACTACTAAGCTTTCACTACAATTTCACTTCTATTATGCATCATTTCTGAAAGGGCAGGGTGGCTACTGCTTTTCTGAATCAGAAACTAGCAGTCCTGATCAAGAGTGGATGTCTTCAGCTAAATAACTATGAACTGTTTCTCTTCTGTTATATACATCCATCAGTATATTAAAATGAATAAAGTATTTTGATACAATTCTCAAAGAGCCTAACCCTACTATCATCCACACTGGAACACCAACATGTCAGTGACTACAGGACGGCAAAAAATTATTCCGTGAGATTTTTGAGGCTAATAAGACTAATAAAATCAAGAACTGTAGAATAGTTTGGGCTTTTTTTTAAGAAATTCCCTTCCTCACAAAGAGAGCACCTTCAAAGTACAGTAACTCAAGCAGCATATGGCATTTGCATTTTCATCTAAATCTTTAAAGAAGCCCATTATTTCCCTAGATTTGAGAAAACAACCCTGCTTTATTTCACCACACCAACCATAAATTATTCATTAATTCTGTTTGCTAACTCTGTAACTGAGCCCAGATGTTTCTGCTGGAGTGGCATTCCATAACAGAAGTTAAATATAGCAAGCTGTATGCAAGGACCAGACACTCTCATTCTCCCCTCACTACAGCATGCTCAAATATTACTTGAGAGAAAATAATGAAACATTTAAAAGATATTCTGAATATGTGAGTCTGAAATGCAACAGTCTGATCACAAAATTTCATGTGAAAGAGCCCCCACATATTTCATTTGGGTGTAACCGAAGTCAGTGGTCCTGTCTCTGGGGAAAGTGCCAGCACTTTCACTCATCGGAGTAAACAGAAAATTTACAAGCAGAGGAACACTCCTTGCCATGCATCATTTACAAATATAAATGAAGACTTCAGTTTTCAATTACAAGAAACACTTCTGAGTCAGCTACCAAGGGCAACAACCAAGTTGATGAGGAATTGAGAGCATCCTAAGGAATTTCTTATGGAATTGACACAGAAACTTACTGGTGGGAAATTTTAAACCATTTCAGTGCTTCAGAAAAACAACCATTTTACACTAGCAAAGATGATTAATGTTGGCATTTATAATCCAACACTGAAAATAGTTCTGTTGAACAAAATAGAAACTACCATGTTCATCCACACACTCAGCCACTGTTACGGTTTCAAGCACTCTTCATCAACTGTCTTAAGCTAGTTTGGAAGTGCCTATTTTAAACTAGAAACTATTCCTGATCATTATACAGTTGGAGGAGAGAAAGACAGGTTGAACATCACAGTGTCACTTTCCTTGGAGTTTGGAGACTGTTTTAAGGCCCCCAACTCTTCTTCAGTTGTGAACAGTGATCACAAGAGAGATTTTCAGAGGTCATCTAGTCCCTATGCTCTGCTCCAATGTAAGATTAAGACTGCTTAAAATATTTGCCTAATCTGTTCCAAAAAAATTGCCAGTGTAGCAGATTCTGTACCATGACTTTGCAGAGGAAGGGTATTTTGGAGAAGCTGTTAAAGACTGGCGTGTTAATGGCACCACTGCTTTGATAGCAGGTATCAGCTACTGTCACACAACTTTGCCACACTTGATTCTTGTAGCCAAATCCTGCTGTTCTTTAACCAGCTGTGCCCACATGAGACTTTGAAAAATACGTGAAGACTTACTACTGTTAACAGAGAACATCTTCCCATCAGCCAGCAAATAGGCAAATAAACCTTGATATATATATATATATATATATACACATATATATATACTGCTAGCCACCTTAGAACATAGTAAAACTCTGTGCACTGTTCCTACAAACATGAATACATGACTGAAGTCATAATTGAACCATGGCAAGGCATACCAGAACTACCTTTAGTCTCCTCAATGTCAATAATGTGAGAAACAATGGAGTGGTTGCACAGGTCAACAATCTCAGGGCAGTAAATATCTATTCTTTTTCCTAATCTGCACTGCCAGAATTTTCTTTATTTCTGGTAGCTACTCAAAGTTAGCACAAACAGCTACCACAGAGCTCTACCATGGGCAATGACCTTTTCATTTTGCTGTGTAGACAGATCTTTAATGACATCTACTTCAGGAAACAGCTGGAAAGCAGACAGTGAGAAGAAAACCAGAAGAAATTTTATTTAAGCTAGTCACCCTGGCAGCAAGTTACAACTGAGTCCACCTCTAGGAGGAAATGTTTCCTCTCCAACTTCTACGGAAGAAGGGAGGTATTCAATGCAAAATCTAGAAACTGGACCCAGTTACAGCACATGTGGGAGATGGAAGGTGACAAAGGTTCTGGAGGTTCTCAGAAATAAAGACCATATGTTGGTAACCATGGAAATCTGTGAAATCTTTGTTGGGGGGAAGGGAAGAAGGATACAGTGCAGGTGTGAATCACAAAATGAGTCAAAAGATAGGAATAGAAACTATATTAGACAGCCCATCTCAAAAAAACATTTTCTAATATTTGAGGAGAGTATTATAGTAAAAGAGAAAGAACTTTTAATCTCTTTGCATTGCATTAATTTCTACAGCACTGCTGAGAAAATTATTTTTGTGGAGTGAAACCAGCACCTGGTATGTTTCCTTGTTTTTGCATAGTAACAGAAGCTACAGGAAAGTTTTGGTTTGAACAACTAAATTTAGAAAGTGAAACATCAATCTGAGGTACTTTGCTTGTAAAGTCTTAGCTACACACTATACATAGCTAAGTAATTGTTTGAAGTTACTGCTTTTAGGTTGTTCTTGTTCAAGCAAAAATCAGGCCCTCATGAAGCTGTCTGTATACCTAAATCTATGCCTTATTATCCTCTCCACAGGTACTGTGTTTGAAAACAGGGATAAAACCATAAATTAACATAAATTAACAGGTACTTTAACAAAAAATCAGCATGCAGCTACCTTTATAATTATAAAGAGGCTTATGGGAAAAGGATGTCACAATTAAGACCTACCTGTTTGCATGACCTGTTACTTAGGCAGAAATGTCACAAGGAGAATTCTTGGTGTTTAATCGGTACTGATTTCTGCTACAACAATGTACAGCAACTTAAACAACCCAAATCTAAAAGGTCTTGAGACTCTCATTTTTGGAAGTCTTATCTGGCTTGCTCACTTAATGCACACATATAGACTATTACATTCCAGCAGAATTACGACCAGATGGGGTTTTGATGTAAGCTTGACTGTTTTCTTTTGGTTTTTTTAAAGACTTGTTCGCTGTTCATTTTTGTCACAGAGAGCTAACAAACATATTTAACATTAAAAAAATACCACAAAATAAAAAGAAAGAAGAAAAGAATGTTTACTTTGGTTGTGCTAAGCAGCCAGGTGCTATAATACTACAAGTTGCATCTGTAGTCTGCAGTGCTGTAAGCTCTACCATGTTAACCATCACGTCAGTCTTGTGGCCAGGAAGTTTGGGAAGCACAGAAAGAATCTTCTCTGCAAGATTGTCACCATGATGACCAACTGCTCCTGAGGAAAAGGGGGGGAAAAAAAAAAACATGAAAAAACTATCAGGTGCATAACTAGAAAAACAAATGAACACAAGGAATTGAAAAGAAAATAATAACCACATGTTTAAGGTAAAAGGACATAGGTACTAATAACATCGAGACCACACAGCTTTTAAAAAACATTTTGCTACAAAAGTAAAACTAATTTCTAGAATGCGCGAAGTCAAAAGCAGAACATTTCAGGAAGATGCATTTAAAAAGCACTAATTAGACTTAGTTTTACAGCTTTTAGATATTCATTGATTTTACACTTAGACACAAAAAATATTTTTCTTTGCCTAAAGAAGTTGTTAAACAATATTTGCAATGGTTATTTAAAAAAGCAGGCAAATATTTATATATACACTCACATGCACACTATACTTTCCTACCTGAACTAATATGGCGGTGTTTAAAAGGACTATATACAAGTTGCATAAATAGCTACCCAAACAGGCCAGCCTAATATGAAAAGAAAAAATTAGCAATGGCATGCCACCATCAAGATCATCACTTTTATATGAACTGAGGGCAGATCAGGTGAAACAAACACGAAATAACTAAACCAATCCAAGTTACAGAGTATAAAATGTCAATTTGACCACATTCCAAGAGAAACTCTGTACTCCAGCTGGCATGTTTGCTTCAATTTTCCTGATTTCAAACACACATGCTTTTCTTTTCATTCATGAACTCTCAACACAGGCTCTACAACCAACTTAGAAAATATCAGGGCTGTAAGCCAAGTCAAAGCAGAAAAATATGACATATACTACAGATAAAAAGGTCAAGAGAATGGGAGCAGAAATCTTATTGCCTTTAAGCCAGGAACAAGTTGAAGGTATTTGTGTTCTACCACTTAAGCTATGGTTCAGCCATCAACACAGGGCTGGACAGCAATGCTGAGCTTAGTATTGTTCTCCTGGCTTTAATCACAGAAAAACAGAACTTTTGAAGCACCACCGAGAGGCAGGAAAAGGTTCTCTAAGGCTATGGTCCGACTCCATTCAAGTCTGTCTGTGTGGCAGCTATCTGCTCTTATCTTTTCGTCATTTCCAAAGACAGAGAAGCTCTGCTTCAACAGTTGAATTATGTTCACATGCTCCATAAATCCAAACAAGGTCCCTACATCAAGAACATTGCTGAGGTCAGATTATTAAGTGCTCTTGGATAAGCAGAAGACTGTCTCCAGTGATTCTACAGCAGCCAGGTATCCAGGCTGTAAATCATGGTTTTCCATGGTTTATCCACTACTCTGTATTGCAGAAGAAGTTCAAAAGAGAAGCAAGGATGAAGAAGGAAGAGAAAAATGAAGTCAAACTCTATGCTAGCAATGCCTTTATCCATAGAAAGCAAAAAAGGCACATGTGTCCAGCACGGGGTGGTACGGCAGTGTGGACACCTGACCACTCAGCTGGTTTATTACCCATTTGTTTCACCAAAGACTGCAACAATTACAGAATGACAGCAACTTTCTTTTCTACCATTCCCAGCCAGAGTTAGACCAGAGAAGCATAGGTGGAATGAGCTGGGCTGTCTCTGTGACTCCCTAAGCTATCTCGTTCTCCAAAACCCTTACATTTTTCTTACTAGGTCAGTCACGTGTAAGGCGCACTGCAACACTCACAAAGTTGCACCGGGAAAACTGACCGTGAACTTCTGAACCTTCACCCCCATGTACTGGAAGCAACATCTGTCTCTCCACACTTGCTGCATGTGAGCAACATTTAACAGAACATTTGACTAAACTAGAAACACTCTGAATGAAAATAAACCCACATTAATTATTAACATCCTTCCTTTCTTCTTGGCATAGGGAGAAGACTCAAAGTACTCGAGCTGCTTTCATGAACAGCCAGTGTCATCTCTGTCTCCCACAACTGTTACTTCTTGGAGGTTTCCACTGGTCCACAAGTGCTACTGGCTTTTGCCTCATCAAATCAATCACAAAACATCTACTGAAGAATTTAAAAATCACTGTCACCCCTGATCAACCAACCAAGGCTGAAAAGACAGTTAAATCTCACAAGACTAGGACAGGATATCACAAGGAGTCACTTTCGAACTGCACTGACTTCAGAATGGTGCATGGAACTAGTTTTGATCCTCTTTGTTCATCACTTCTGAGGACAGTCAACAGGCTGCTCAGCAGCTTCTTGTGACCAACAGTGCTCAAGTCAGGTGATGGTTTTTGATGTTGCCAAAGTACAGACAGATTGAGCATTCAAGTGACAAGAAGTTACCTGACTATGCAAAATGAGAGTTTTCATGTCAGGCCAATATCTAGCTTTTAGGAAACAAGAACTCTTACGTATCATGCTATTCTAATTTCACGTTTTCTTTACATTAAAATTTACAAACTGAAATAGGTGACATTTGATACAAGTTGTAACTGGCACAATTTGCAAAGTCAACCAACCAACTCTCTAACAGCAGCCAGGAACTCACAAACTACACCCCCTGCATCCCCCAGAAAGGCATCAATGACAGGCATACAAGAAAATATTTTCCTAAGCCCATTACCAGCCCTGTATCACACCACTTGTATGCCTACTCTTAATTTCTCCTACTAGCTCTACTGTTTGGTTCAAAAACAAAACAAAACCAAAAAATTGCACATTTAAGGAATAACTGCATGCCACAGAAATGCAGTTGAAAATAAGAGTTTGGGCAATGGGAAGACTTTAAAGTCAGTTGCTGAACATGAGGAGCTGGATTTAGAAAACAGTTCTGCACTAGATACCAACTAATGCAGCTAATTTCTGCTGAGGGCTGTTCCTTCCATGAGTGTTTAAATGTGAGTCGGTGTGCACCAAAACAGTGCACAAGGCATATCTCGGCCTCACTATCAAGCTTTTTTAACATCTGCTGTTTAACCTACTTTACAGACAGATCAGTTCAGGACAGGTGATTTTGAAAGATACATGGACAAATCCATCCCAGTTTTCATGATGTTTCAATGTTGCACACTCACCCATTGCTTTTATGAATAATACCACCACTGGAAAGACTTTACACTATAGAACTCTAGAGGGACAATTGCTGGAGGCACCTTTCTTAGGGAACATGTCATCTCTGTGAGAACAGGGTTTAAAACGTCAGAAGGCAGAAACATTTACATCCATTCCCTTGAAAAAAGATAGATACTTCAAGCTTCAGTTCCCTAGCAGAGTTTTGACATACTCTTTAATCCAGTGTTAGTTTAAGATGACTTTGTTAAACAGTGCTGAAAAGCATCCTGTATGTTCCCAGGAACCACTGTGCAGCATTAAAGGAAACTAGAGCATTCTTCTACCTTGCCAAAAGACAGATCTACATTCTCCTTTGTACAGACGAAAGAGTATCAAAATAGCCTGTTGCCTAACCCATGATGCTGACTACTGAATCTTAACCAACAAAAACACACAACTCCTCCTTCCTCCACAAACCAAAAAACAATCTGCAGTCCAGCAGAAGGAGCACTGAAGTCCAAAACCAAGCCCAGCAGCATCAGCATACTGACATAAAAAATTACAGATTCCCCATCTCTCACAGTCTGCTATTACAATATATGCAAAGAGCAGCAAATTTGGAGTTAAGGAACACTTTACCTGTTCAAGGCTCATGTAATTTCTAAACCCATTGCACTGACCTAGTCACCGACATTTTTCTTTTAACAGGAAAAACTCATTCCATTTATTTCCTTCTCTCTGGAAAGCCTCTATAACAAATTTAATGTCTGAAGCATTTAGAAACCTTTATAAAAATTTGTGTGCCTATTCCATGGTAGCCAGATCTTTACAAAAGGTGTCATGCCATAGCAGAAGCTGCACCCTGACCTGCAGTACTGAGTGTCCACACTTGAATATTTAGCAGCCATCACTCTTCACAGTGCAGTCTCAACCTCAAGTAACCATAATAATTTAAGCTTCAGTTGCCTTCTGTGTTGAAGCCCCAGTCTAGTTCACAAAAAAGGGACTATTGTACTCCACAGACCTTGGTATTTAGGTTTTTAAGGCCCCAGCACCTTAGATAGTAAAGAAGAAAAAAACACGGGTTCATTTCCTCTAAAAAGACATTAGTGTCAATCCACCAATACATCAACTTGGAAGATGCTGCAAACAAAAAGAGAATGAGTAAAGCACTCCAAATTAGAAACATGCTAAATATAATGAAAAAAACAGACAATTACAAAAAAAATGCTTTAGAACAAAAATAGTCAGAGATTAGTTAGAACCAGACCTTACCAGAAAGGCATGGGCCTATACTAGGCTTCACTCTCATCCTCCACTATGAATGGGATTATGTAGAACAATTAAGGTACACAATGACTTTCTCATCACTGTGGCTGCTCCCAGGCACTGAAAGGGAATAGTACCTGCACTTCACTCATGAGTGCCTGAACTGTGCCTTTTGGTATCTATTCAAATGCTGAAAGCATTACAACCAGCACAAATGTCTGATGCAAAGATGATGCCTGGCTGACAGTGTGGGAGGTGATATAGAAATTTAAACCCAAGTTTGCAGCCTTGGCTGTTGGGAAACATTCCTAATATTTTGACAGACAAATGCAATAGTGCTAAAGTGCTGCTGCTGACAGCACTGAAATACCCAACTTCAAGAAGACCTGCACAAGGGTTATTATTTAAAACTATAGAGTAACTGCACAGGCACTCCCTGCTATTCACTCTTCTCTGTCTTTTGCTTACTGTATTGAATTTCAAAATTACCTACACATATCAGTGGGCGAGACCCTGTGCTTACAATAGCCCAGATCCCAAATGCTGCAAAGCTTGAAAGAGTGGGAAGAGAAACATGTCAAACTGTTCTGAACACCAGTATCTGAAAGGTATCAATAAGCTTAACAAATGAAAATGGAAACTTGGGAAACTATAAAATACTACTTCATAAAAGGTGTCAATGCTGACAAGGTAATAACCAAGAAACACATGGAAGGAGCATGGAGTTACAATAAAGTACCAAAACACAAATACTTAGGGGTGCAAATCAGAGGAAGAAAATTAAGAGGAATTAAGATGCCAGGGTTAGCTTTGACTTTTAACCAGAGTCATTTATCAGGGTACTGCTCTAGCTGGGAGGATTTATTCTGCTTTTTAAAGCAGAGTAGTTGGCATTAAAACATTACATAGGCAAACAAAAGCATCACTAAATATGCATACAGATAAGGCATACCAGTCCAAAGTTTTACACAATCAGAATTCAAGATGTAAGCACAAAGTACTAAACCTGCAACCCCCTCAGGGTATTAAAATACATGTCCCACCTTCTGGGGCACTGGATTATCCATAAGATCCTACACTGCAGGGATAGGGAGTATCCATGCCATCCCCAGTTGAAGCCATGTCACTGCACTGAGGGCAACAAAGGTCATAAAAAGAAGATCCCTGTTTGAGCTCAGCTGACTGTTATACCATGCAAGACAAAAAGGAGAATTCATTCTCTTAATTCACAATGCTGAACACACAAAAAAAAGTGAAAAATATTCAATAGAATTCTAGACAATAATGGAATGTGAGCTAACAAATAAGATATCTGTTACTGCAACTCCTTTAGAAATCATCTAGAGCCACCTAAACCTGTACTCCATCCAGGCCTTTGAGTTAGAAAATACTTGCCTTCTGATGGTCTGTTCAGAGGGATTCAAAGTCACCTTGCTCAAAGCAGTAGCCTGACTTAGCTAGAAAGCAGCTGAGCATCTACTTTTAATGAACTTCCAGGTTGTTGTGGAAGTGCTTGGAATATGAAAGTATTCTCATAATTCATGGACACATAACCAACACCCATTTCTGCAGCCCACACTCTGGAAAAGATTCAGATATCAATACAACACAAATAAAATCCAAAGTCTTGCATCTTCGGAGAGGGAACATTTAAAAAGTTGTTTGAAATGAGCTCGAAATGAGA
Source organism: Dasyornis broadbenti (assembly GCA_013397935.1). Classification (NCBI taxonomy): domain Eukaryota; kingdom Metazoa; phylum Chordata; class Aves; order Passeriformes; family Dasyornithidae; genus Dasyornis; species Dasyornis broadbenti. Next base: position 1,403,087 of record VZRN01002244.1, read on the forward strand.
AAGTCTACCTCAAAGGCTTCAGCTGCCAGTATCAAGCTGAAAACTTGCAGATAGGAAGCCTCAGCTTTTACAGACTGTAAGGCTGAATAAAACTCAACAGACTTTCACCTGAAGACCAAGAAGTGGAGTCAGGGGGACAGCGCCAGGGAAGAAAGTATATAAAAACCTGGATGCGCCTAAGAAAATTAAGGTCTCGGGTACAACTTCATTCTGCCATTTCCATTTCCTTTAAAACAGATTTCACAATTTAAATGCTGGGGAGGCTTGTGTATTTTGTACTGAACAGTTTTAGCAAACTAATGAAACAAATTTCATTGTGTGGCACTAAATTCAGGTCTATATAGAGCTTTACGTCTGAAATGCACTGGATTTTTCTTCCTTCAGTTTGCATTGTACTTGACTGCAACAGTATCATGTCCAAAGCATAGGAATACTTCAATGATATTACCAATGAATTCTGGAGACATTTGTTGGTAACCAAAGAATGGCTGCATGAAGGGATCTTAATTTCAATCACAGGTACTGAGAAGAGAATCTTAAAAAAAACAAATCCTGTAACTTCTCATCCTTACTAAAAGAGCTTTGACGTTTCCTTCCAACACTGCATCACAACAGCCTTGATGTTATCTCCAAAAAACCTTCTCCTACTGAAGTACAAGATTCCACATTTGCCTTCCCAGGTTTAAGCTGGTACCAATTATCTCTCTTCATACCTCAAGAGTCTCCTTGTCAGGCAGCTCCCTGTCATCTCACATCTGGTTCTTTTTGTTGTTTTTATTTCTTCTCACCATCTGAGTGCACAAATCCTTGCCCAGTTCTCACCCCAAACCAACACACTTCTCACAATTTCATTTTAAGGCTCCTTATCCAAGTCCACTCTCCTGCAGTCTTCCTCCAATCAATCTTCCCAAACTCAGCATAGCATTAACTGCCCAGATCCATAGCCGCTCTTTAGCACACTGTTGCAGCTATGAACCCTACAACAATGCAAGGATACACTGGCAAAATTATGGGAGAAAAAAAAAATACAGAGGGAAATTCAGAAACAGATGAGCTGCAACATTGTGCCAAGTACTTGCTACATGACATGGCAGCAAAAAATTATGACCTGAATTACTGACTACAAACAGAACTAGGCCCACACTCTGTGTAGGTATGTACCAGCAGGAGGCATGTATGATGTGGACAGCAAATGCAGCCACTCCTTTATCAATACATACACATACAGAAACACTTTCAGGTATATTGATACAGCTAAGGATTATACAGAGATGTGTATCTGCTTAGACAGATATTAAGATAAGAGTGACAAGTAGATACACAGGATGCTTCACAGCAATCCATAAGGCTGAGTCTGAAACACGCAGACCATTTCCTTCACACCTCAGGGCAGCACACAGTTGAGGTCTCCAGTCTGCAGCAAAATGGAAGTGCTAGAAACAAACCTTTGGATTTCCAGCAAAGCCTTCTGCTTTACTCTTCATTTCTGTGACCCACTGGGACACAAAGATGCGCAAGCAACTATTGTGGCCATGGCGTTAAACATGCTCCCAGTGTTGCCAGACGAAGAACTGTTTGTACTCCTGGTGGGCTAATACAATGATTACTTTTCAAACCACTAGCCTATGGAATGGAACCACACAACGCTTACTCTGTAGAAGCATGTCAAACATGAACTAAGAAGAATGGGAGAGTAACCAGCTCAGTTATGCCAAGTTTTCTCCTAATTTGGAAAGCAGCACCAGTTCAATGTGCAGTTAAGTATGACTTTGGGCTCTCCAACCACCAGGGACCACCACTTAACCAAACCATTTGGGCTATCTGTGCATGAAAGAATGCACCTTGTACTAGGGTTATTGGCACAGCATTTAGGGTCATAGAAGCAGCCTGTAATGTACTTTTCCAAACAATTGGACAATGTGAGTAAAGGATGATCTGGATGCTTGAGAGCAGTGGTAGCTGCAGTGCTTTTAATCCAGGAAGCTTAAAAACTGACACTGGGACAAAAGATTACAGTACACATATCCCACATGGTAATAGCTGTTTTCCAGCTGAAATGAGGACATTGGATATCACCAGCAGAATGCCGAAACACCAAGTTTTCTTACTGGAGCAGGACGATGTCGATCTTACGGTAACTACTGCTTTGAACTCAGTCTTGAACCCAGCCATGTTTCTCCAAGCTTCAAAAGACACCCAGAGACCAACCATTACTGCCTGGTGACCATTTTACAACGGTATTCTAGCAGACTAGATTTCAAGAGCAATCCCATCCAGGACCCGGAACTAGAGCTATATACCTATGGGAGGAGCATGGTACAAAGTGGAATATGGATTTTTCGTAACACCAGGTCACCATGGCTCCCACAACTATCTTACACCCTCCCGGTGGGGTGGGTATGGCCCCACTAGAACGACAGCCCATGCCAGCTGTGGATTTCTTACCAGCGAGGTCCAACGTCCTGTCCACAAAGATGACAGAGGCCTTGTTGGTGGCTGTCCTCCTCCTATTTCTGGCTGGGGCGTAGCTTGCCAGCTCAGCGGCGACGACTCTGCTGAGGGCCCCCACAGCGAAGCTCTCCTCTCGCAGGCCCAGGGCGGTAAAGAGAGAGTCGAGGTCGCCCACCAGGGCCCGCACCGCCGCCCGCAGCTCGGCAGGCAGCGCACTCAGCCCGACCTCTGCGGGGCCGGGGCCGCCGGGGCTGGGCAGCGGCGGGAGGAGCGCTGCCAGGGCGGGCAGCAGGCAGAGCTCCGCCGAGACGGGCGCCAGGAGC